>JACYFF010031958.1:103293241-103310932 GCA_017589665.1 Selenicereus undatus
GATTTCTGTAATATACTTATCTGAATTTCAAAGTGGTGAAAATCAATAATATGACTTAAAGAAATAACTTGTTTTAATTTTCTGTAAGTGCACGGTTTATTATCATTGTAGCATTTATGGATGTTGATCCTCATGGATGGATTTTTATGAAATTAGATCTCTTAAAAAGAAACTAAGAATCTATCTAAGCATAATATGAAAATAACTAAACTCAAATATATAAGCATACGGTTTTACCAAATTTATGGTAATTTGATGCGGAAGATCAAGACAGAAGAGAGCAAGAATTGTGTACAATATTGAATAGTTAGAAACTTGAATGCCAAAATTGCAATAGACTTTCATTCTCTACTCAACTCAAATAGCTAGCTAACAAGAACCAAAGCCACCAAATAAATCTCACCAAGCCAAAAATTTAGTTCAATATGAACCTGAACAGTAGCCACAACCAAAAACGAATCTGTAATCTAAACTATAAATTTTTGATCAAATCCCAAGCAAATTACAATGAATTGGTAGTCTACTTTTCCAAATCTGAAATTGAAAAAAAAAACCGAGGAAGAAGAAAAACTGAAGAACTTAAACGTAAAAAAACTAGGCTATCCCCCTAAACTAACGTTGTTTTCTACAACTTATAGCCAAATTCCAACCATTTTCAATTAATTGTCGAATTAACTCTTGACCCTAGCTTGAATCTTGTAACTGCGTGCACTAATTCCCTATTGATAAGATGATTATGATGATGAATTAGCTAGAGGTTAATTAATGATGATAATGAATGGGTGAGTTGAAGAAGTTGAATGAAGGAGTAGAGAGAAAGATGATGGAGGATGGGGGATGGATAAGGCTTGGCTTGACATTGCGTCGGCTCACAGCTGTTGTTGCTAATTTGCTTTTCTCTTCTTTCTTTCTTTTTTTTTTTTAAATTGACCCAAATCTTGGTCTTAATTGAGGCAAACTATTAATTTTTTCCAAGTTTCCCCAATTCCTGCGAAATAAACAAAAATATTATTAAAATTTTAATTTAATGATTTATTTTGAACAAATATTATATAATAAAAGATATAAAATGATATAATTTCATGTTGAACACTCCTCGCGCTACGACCTTTAATAGTATTTATTTGTGATAGTATGAGGTCATTTTAATTACCCGAAAAGAATTGTGTATATAAATATATCCATCATCATCATCACTCCCACGAGTCCCGCTTTCCTAAGGTAATATATAAATATATCCATATGGGGTGTATATCCATAGTGAAGTAGAACTACCCTAGTCGCGTCTTCCGCTAAGCCAGTTAATGTTCTTGCTTCCATAAGAGTTACTATTCAGCAGTAGATTGGCGGATAATCAATCTGAGCTGAGAAAATTAAGATCAGATGGGTTGGTCAAGTAACGATGATCATCATATGACGAAGCCCCATGCAGTATGTGTAACCTTCCCAGCTCAAGGCCACGTAAACCCGATGATGCAGCTAGCCAAGCTTCTCCACTCTAAAGGCTTCTTCATCACCTTCATCAACACCGAGTTCAACCACAACCGTCTCATCAGGGCCAAGGGCTCATCGGAGTGGGCCCGGGGCTTCCCTGATTTTCAATTTGAGACCATGCCGGACGGACTACCACCGTCTGATCGCGATGCAACCCAGGACCCACCGGCACTTGGCTACGCCCTGCAGCAGAGCACCCTGCCTGCTTTAAGGAAGGTGCTGGAGAGGCTCCGGTTAGCCAAGGGTGTTCCTCCGGTCACGTGTATCGTGGCGGATGGAGTCATGAGTGGTGCCATTAGAGCGGCCCAAGAGATTGGGGTGCCTGCGGTTCAGTTTTGGACTGCCTCGGCCTGTGGTTTCGCGGGTTATCTGCAGTACCCTGAGCTCATTAGAAGGGGAATTGTTCCCTTCAAAGGTTAGTCTACTTGTGGTTCACTATTGGTGGCAAGTTTGAAAACTTTGTAAGAAAATGTCTTACTTTTGGGTTTTTAATATTAATTGGATCATTGTCGTACATGTTTGAAATTTAATTTTAAGAACCTTTTGCAAATATTTTTTAATTATCTCATGTCAATTGGTAATACTATCTTTCACTGATTGTCAAAATTAATTACACATTGAAGTGGAATTTTTTTTTTATATATAAAAAAAACATTGTTTACAGTCGAATACAAACAAGAGTACTCCAATAATTGAATAGAGTAGTGGTATATGTCTTACTGCAAGACACTTTTAAATGTCTTGCTTTATCATAAATTAACATATTTTATGATTTAAAACCGTAAATTTTCAATAATTATACTTAATTATAAATTGCTAATCTTAAATATTCGTTGGCTACGCCGACTAGGGCTGTCAAAGTCTGACCTGGCATGATAACCCGACTCAAACCCGACCCGAATTTACTGAGAGAAACACGAACCCGACCCGAACCAAACCGATTTCGACCCGAAGTCGACACGATTTGACTATTTAGTGTGAAAACTTGTTATTTTTTAGTTTTGAGCAAATATAAGCTATTTTCAAGGCTGACATGAAATTGACCCGTTTATTAAATGGGTCGACCTGACCCGACCTGTTTGATAGCCCTAACGCAGACAAAGTATTAAATGATACCCTAATTGAATTAACCATATCCGTGAGTACATATGATACGCGTATTTTCAAAATGTGACGAATTATGTGTTGGAAGAATTAGGACTAACCTGGATGTAGAAGTACACTGTCGGTAATGGTCCACAATAACAAGAATACCAGTCTTCGCCAATCAGAATACCAAGCGGCTACTAGAGTCGCTTTAGAGATGTCCACGTCCTAAACCCGAGAACGCAATGGATGGTGTTCTAGCCGTGTGAGAGAAAGCGAGAGAATATGTGAGGGAATGGATCTTGTGTTGTTGTATTGTTGTGTGTCTTGACTCACCCTTTAAACCCTCTTTATATAGGTTGGGGTACAGTCAAGGTTGTTGCCCTCGACAACTCGCGTGACCATCAGGCCTAACCCACAAGGCCCGACCTACATTATGCATAAAAAAATAATTTTATACAATTTATAAGTTGTAATATGCTCCAATGATTCGATTCTACCATTTTTTTAATTTAAAAATATAATAGTATGATTTTTTAGTTAAAACAAGATACTTTTGAAGTGTAACTTATCATTTTGCAATTGAATAACTTCGTTGTCTAGCTTGATTTTTTTTCCCTGTTTGGTTGGTGCAGATGATAAGTATGAAGTGGATGGCACATTGGACACAGCAGTAGACTGGATACCAGGCGTGAACAACATCCGCCTAAGGGACCTTCCCTCTCTCATGAGAATCACAAGCTCAGACGACATCCTCTTCAACTTCCTCAAAGATCAACTCCAAGACGGCCTCCAAGCATCCGCCATCATATTCAACACATTCGACTCCCTGGAGCACCAAGTCCTGGCATCGATCGAGCCCGTCTTCCGTAAGCCCATCTACACCATCGGTCAAATCGCTTCGCTGGTGAACCAGCTCGTACCCAGTGGCCCATTGAAGTCCTTCAGGCCCAGCCTGTGGAAAGACGACACCGAATGCCTACAATGGCTGGCCCAATGGGGGCCCAACTCAGTTGTCTACGTCAACTACGGCTGTGTGACGGTGATGTCACAAGATAATCTGGTAGAATTTGCATGGGGCCTGGCGAATAGTAATCGTCCTTTCTTGTGGGTCGTACGCCCTGACGTGGTGATGGGCGAATCAGGGTCCCTGCCTCAGGGTTTCATCGATGAGACGCGAAGCAGGGGATTGGTGGTGACGTGGTGCCCACAGGAGGAAGTGGTGAGTCACCCTTCTGTTGGGGTGTTCGTGACGCATTGTGGGTGGAATTCCATGTTGGAGGGTGTATGTTTGGGCGGGGTTCCGTTGATATGCTGGCCGTTCTTTGCGGAGCAGCAGACTAACTGCCGGTACGCGTGTTGCGAGGAGGAGTGGGGGGTTGGGTTGGAGTTGAGTAAGGAGGTGAGGAGGGAGGAGGTTGAGAGGATGATTAGAGAAGTGATGGATACTGAGAAAGGGGAGAAGATGAGGAGGAGAGCTTTGGAATGGAAGGAAAAGGCTGAGAAGGCTACCCGTTTTGGAGGGTCGTCTTTTGTCAATTTTGAGAAGTTTGTTAAGGAGCTTCTTGAAACTTATTCATCTATATAATTACACTCAGTTAAATATCGATTTATATATTATGTTTTTCTTTTGTATTTTTATAATTTTATTTGAATGTACTTGCTTGCTGTTTTTATTAAGAATGTTCCAACAAAGTTTAGTGCATGTTGACATGTTGTGCACCCCATATTTTGAGCATTGGTTAACATTAACAAACATGCATCTAAGGAGTCACCAGAAAAGCAAGTAGAGCAACGACAACGTGATATAGGGAAAAGTATGTACTATAAAAGTTGACAGCGGATGACAGCCAAGAACGGGGTGGTGGCGCAGTTGGCTAGCGCGTAGGTCTCATAGCTTCTGAGTAATCCTGAGGTCGAGAGTTCGAGCCTCTCTCACCCCATTTGTTTTTTTTTTTTTTGAGACTTTTGCTTTGGCCTTGCTTTTGCGTAGACGTTTGCTTCGAAATTAAGTCTGCTGCGGACAGATCCGCATGTGAACTAACCATGGACATGATTGCAAACTGCAGAGTGCATGATCCTATACACTGAGGTATGGTGAGAAGAAAAAACAACATTGAACACTTCAATATAATGTGAAATTCAAATTTGAATCTTGGATCTTTAATCCCGTTAATTATGAGGTTTGAAAGTAGTCTAAACGGATAAATATTTGAGAGTTGCTGTCAAATAAATGGATTCAATTGTCTCTTTTTTTTCTTTTTTTACTTTCTCAATTATTAGTAAGTTTTGGAGAAGTTACATTAAAAAATGATGTATAATAGGCTACTCTGAATCCTCAATAACTGCAATAAGAATTTACAATATTTTCAATGCATTGAACATAAAAATGCCCAGAATGATTTCCAACACCTCCTAGAATAAAACACAACACATGTATAACTTAAAAACTACCCAAGAAGAGAACATAAGACCAAAGAAGTTTTTTTTTAAAAAAAAATAAAAAATCAATGGGGCAACCAACACGTACCAAAACAAAATAAACAGTTTACCTCCATCATAAGAAACTACTAGCCACTTTACAAGCCTACCTTCCGAACATTACGAGCCTCTTGCAATAAAGAATCATCACTGGTTTGATTGCCATTTTGCTTCACAATCACTTTGTTAGCTTTCTTCTTGGCTTTCGCCAGCTTTCTCTTCGTGTCCTTTCCATTGTCAATATTTGTTCAAGAACCAATTTAACCAAAAGTCTAAGCTGATGGTTGAAGGTCCAGGGAATAAGTTCACACGAATGCCTTTTGGACTTGAAGTGTGGATGTTGCAAAAACCTCTCTATATCTTGCGCAATAAATATAGGGGTTGCTGTAATTCGAACTCGAGATCTCTCGTTTAGGAAGACTTTGATACCAATCATACCATGTTCAAGAACCAACTCAACCAAAATTTAAGTTAATAGTTAAAGGTCCAGGAATATGTTTATACTCTAACAATATTAGCCACCTAAGTTGCAGCTTTCCAACTAGCTATGCTCAACCATCCATGGCTACTAAATGATTACCCCATTTCTCCACATTTACTTTCTTGGATTGCACCATCTTCCTAATCTTATAGGTAGTTTCTAAATGAAGACTTAAGCTACTCAAATTCTGCCTCTACTTGATCCTTGAGGTCGGTGGCAGTAATTTCAGTAACATATGTTACTATTTTGTTGGAGGAGACTTGAAATGTAGACTCTTGAACTGCATCTTGTGAATTGTCATCACCGACTTTGCTTTCTTGAACTGTTGAACAGTATCCATAATTGTCACAGTCGTTAACATCATCATGGACTTCAATTGGCTAGTCATTCACCTTCCCACTATCAAATTGATCAAGTTACTCTAGATCCTCTTTTGCAAATTATGGAAAAGTTGAAGGGGATGTTTTGCTCGTGTAAATTTGACCAAAGATTGTATGTTTTGCTTCTATCTTTTCATGTTGATAAGTGTTGGATTACCCAAAAAGAAATCAGAGTTTGGATCGAAAATAAAATAAATATGTAATGAAAGTACAAGTATGGTGCTACGGAAAAGCAATAAAGGAAACCAAGACACCTCTAAACTCTAAAGCATGAGGGCACAAGTACGACTCATCACGAAATACCCCCTAATTCTACAAGTAGATTACACGGTAATTAAAATTTAAATTACACATATATATTTAGGTAATATTTGGTTGAATGTAAATGGATATGTAATATAAACAAGTTTGTAATTGTGTTTTTATTATCTTGTTTGGTAATAAGAAAGTATTGTAAATAATAATGAACTTGTAATTATGATTGTCACAAATTATATAATTATAATTGCATGACAAAGTTGATTATGTTACATTACATTCAATCAAACATCATATTAAGGATAAACCTGTTGAGTCTAAGCCAATATACAAATTACACAACATTTAGGGCCTGTTCTTTTAATTTGTGGGTAAAAGGGTGAAGTGGGTTAAAGTAGATTGAGGTAGGTTGAAGTAGGTTGAAGTAGGTTGACATGGGTTGAATTTTTTTTATATGATAAATTGAACTTGGTTAAAATAGTACAAGTGGGTTGAAGTAGGTTGATGTAGATTAAAGTAAGTTGAAGTAGATTAAAATGGATTGAAGTAGGTTGAGGTTGGTATTTTAAAATTGACCAACGAAAAGAACAGGTCTTTAGAGTTGGGAAAGTCTGATCGGACACAATAACCTGATCTCACTAAGGAAAATCTGAACTTGACACGAACCGAACTGATTTTGATCCAAAGTTCACACGTTTGACCGTTTAGCTTGAAAATATGTTATTTTTTTAATTTTAAATAGATCTAAATTATTTACAAGACTGATATGAAATTAACCAATATATTCAATTGGTTAACTCACACCTAGAGCTGAGAAAAGCTTACCCGACACGATTACCGATCCAAATCCGACACGAAGTTAAGTGGGTTTGGGTATAAATTTTCGACCCGTTTAACTAAATGGGTTAGGTTCAGGTCGAGATTCTCGACACGAAAAAGTATCTATTTAACCTGTTTAATTAAATGAGTTAAATAAGTCAACTCATTTTTTCATTTTTTATTTGTCCATTTACTTTTTATTAGATAATTAAGAATATAAAAATTTTTAGAAATTATGAATTATGATGAATCTAGGGAATTTCAAAAAGTAATTATTTAATGTGATACGTAAACCTAATTTTTTACACTGTAATTACGTATTGGTTGAAAATATTAAATGCGTAAATAGTCAATTAAGCAACTGAACTTGACATGTTTATCTTAAACAGATTAAGCGGGTCAACCGTTTAAAAATTAAATGAGTACAGGTCAAGATTTTTCAACTCGTTTAATAAATGGGTTAGGTTCATGTTGAGGAATTCTCAACCCGTTTAAGTTCAACACGAATACGAATCCGACCCGACACGACCTATTATCCAGCTCTACTCACACCGACATGTTATCTAACATCACATGCATTTAATGTTTCACCCAAAATAGATGAACAAATAAAGGATGGAGAGAACAATATGGCGGCCCATTCCAATTTTTCAGTTGCCAACTGGATTAATGGAGGGATGATCCTTTCCGAGTAAAATGAATGAAACATAAATGGCCAGTCCATTGTGTTGCTGTTTAAACCCAGAAAACAAAAGGAAATTAAAGGAACGAGAGTACGAGACCCAGAGAGAGAGAGAGAGAGAGAGAGTGAGAGAATAAAAATGAAAAAAGGAGCAAAGTTAAAGGAGAACGACGGCAGTGTAGTAGAAGAGTAGTGGGAGACACTAGGAAGAGATTTTGGAGTCCAGACTGGGCTATGCCTGTGCAGAACTCCACCTCTGCTGTTCACAGAGTCTGAGCTTACTCAGTCTTTAACAAGGTACCTTTCATGATCATCTTCTTCTTTACCCTTTTTTTTTTTCTTATAATCATATTTGATCTGAGCCGCGTTAAAGCTAAGATCTTTGATAGCTTTAGACATCTTTTCATATCTACTACTTCCTTTACTCTGCTAATTTGATTGATCTGTCAAAATTTCTTGTGGGTTTCCATCTATCTGTTGGGATTTTAGCATATTGGATAGTGGGTTTGAGCGTACTTAATCAGTTTACTTGGTACCTGTTGTTCTTGCTGCAAATCGGGTAATCTGGAACAAGGATGGAGAAAAGGGCAGGGTGGGATTTTTTTTTCAAAAAAATATAAATGGGGTTCAAGCATTTCCTTATTGATCCCAGAATCTTATTTGTTTGCTTCTGGATCCAAATTTTTAATACCTGTAAGAAAATTTGACAATTTACAGTTTGTTTGAGGCTTTTGGGGTTGTTTTTGTGTGTGTCTTAGATTGTAATCGATGAGAGTTAGGGGTTGGGTACTTAATTCATGAATTTGGTTGTGCCCAGGACAGTAAACAATGGTGAGGCCCCATAATCGAGCTGGATCAAGTGGAAGACTATGGGAGGGTGAACATTTTGATAATGATTCAAAGAATGAACTCAGAAGAAAGAAAGACGTGGAAAAGGGTAGTTCTTGTTCTGACCACATCTCTCAATGCTTTTGCAACACTGCTGATTTGATCCTCCCAAACTCATCTGCTAAATTGAGCGGTGACTATCATTGGTTTGGGGTAGGTAGAGGATATTGTAGCTTTCTCGTTGGGATCCTCAAGCTTGCATTGGTGGCAATGGCATTCTTTTCACTTTTTGGGTCCCTAAGATGGCTGTTTTCCGTCTCGAAGCCATCATCAAATTATTTCCTCCTCGATGGGTATTGGTCGCTACAAAAGCAGCTCATTTTCGATCTTTCGGATATTCAAGAACTTGCTTTCGGTGCCTCTAGGCTGCAAGAAGTAGAGTTTTGCCCTCAGGAATATGAAAACTATGTGCCATGTTTTAACACTTCTGATACTGCTGAGGGTTCCCAATTGGTTCATCGATGTGAGTGTGGTTCGAGGTTGAATTGCTTGGTCCTTCCACCCAAGAATTACAGGTTGCCTTTGAGGTGGCCTGCTGGTAGAGATGTGATTTGGTACTCTAATGTCAAGATTTCTGCTCAGGAGGTTCTCAGCTCTGGAACCTTGACAAAGAGGTTGGTGAGGATATTTGTATGCTTTGGTTTTGGCTGGCTTTGTGGGCTCTGTGCTTGAACAAAAAGTAGTTATGCCCTAAATCTGTGTTTGCAGATTGATGATGTTGGAGGAAGATCAGATATCTTTCCGCTCAGACTCCCTTATGTTTGATGGGGTTGAAGACTACTCACATCAAATTGCAGACATGATTGGTCTCAGAAGTGCATCTGACTTCAATCAGGCTGGGGTAAGTGCAACCATACCCCCTCCAACAACACCCCCCCCCCCCAAAAAAAAGACGGAGCAAACAGAAAAAATGGGGAAGCTTTTGCAGAGAGGCAGAAGAGCCCATTGATTTGATTTCTTTGCTATTATCTATTAGGTAATTTTTGATTAGATGTAAACAACCTTGTAATGCAAACAAGCTTGTAATTTTGTTTCCATCATCTTGTTTGGTGGTCAGAGAATATTGCAAATAACAACTACCTTGTAATTATGATTACCACTAACTATGTAATCATCATTACAAGGCTGATTGCAGTACATTACTTTCAACCAAACATTGACTTAGAGCTTTATACTTGGAGTGACTTAATTAAGAAGATTACAGGAACTCATACAAGCTATATACCTTGACCAAGAAGAAGTGGAACATGATTTTTTGGATTTATTGTTTTCTAAATCTTTCTGTTGGGGCTGTTCTCTTTCATTCGAGAGTTTTACTGATGCCTATGTTACATCTGATGTTTGAGTCTTCACTTCATTTTGACGTGTAGAAAAGAATATGCTCAGCAAACCTGTGCTAGTTGTTATTCTCCCCCTTGTGTTTCCAGTAGCAACATACTTTGGGTCAAATCTTTTTCTGGCAGCCCTAAATATTATAGCTTGTATTGTTCTTGATATTCTAAAAAAAAAAATTGAAGAAAAACTAATAGGTTCCATACATGCATGGATGGGTTACTTCTTTTTTTGGGGGGCGGGAGGGAGGGGGGGGGGGAATTGTTTTTACCCATTCACCAAACCGGATCTACCATAGACCATTTGGCCAAGCTGTCTTCTGAACCATGATGGTTATAGATAGGGACTGCACGCGCACCAGTTCGTCAATCACTTTTTGCCCAATTCTTATTGCCTGTTTTTAATGAGTCGAGCACATGTCTTGACTTGCTGATTAATTTGCTGCTGCTCCTGTGATTTTATTTTTCAGATAAGAACTGTTTTGGACATTGGATGCGGCTATGGTAGTTTTGGTGCTCATCTAGTCTCAAGAAATATGTTGACAATGTGTATCGCGGATTATGAACCCTCAGGTAGTCAAGTTCAGTTAACACTTGAAAGAGGTCTACCTGCGATGATTGCTTCCTTCGGTTCAAAGCGGTTGCCGTTTTCATCTGTTTCCTTCGACATGTTGCATTGTTCTCGCTGTGGTATTGATTGGGATCAGAAAGGTACAACTGCTATCGATTTATCTCACTAACTCCCCCTAACACCCCCCCCCCCAAAAAAGGCAAGAGGATAAAAATAAAGGAAAACATTTAACTGAATGAGAGGGAAGTAGAACTTCAGAGATTCATAATAATATCAACATGCTCTTTTATGTCAGATGGGATTTACTTGGCTGAAGCCAATAGACTTCTAAAGCCGGGTGGGTATTTTGTCTGGACTTCTCCCCTTGCTAGTGTACGCCGGTCGCTTGAGGACAAAGATAACCAAAAGAGATGGCAGCTTGTCCAACAGTTTGCTGAAAATCTCTGCTGGGATATGTTGTCACAACAAGAAGACACTGTTATCTGGAAAAAGTCTGCCAAAAAAAGATGCTATGATTTGCGGTATGATTTCTTTCTTGACGAGGTGCAATTTTTTACAGAACAATCAAAACTGTTGCTAACCCTTCTTGTTGTTGCCTTCTGCTATCCAGGAAGGACAGCTCAAACCTTCCTGTTTGTAAGAAGGGTTCTGATGTTGAAACTCCATATTATCAGCCCCTACATCTATGCATAGGTGGAACTCACAGCCAAAGATGGATACCTATTGAACAGCGCTCTCTTTGGCCCTCTAGAGCAACCATAAATTCAAGCGAGCTTAAAATCTATGGTACTCTTCTATGTTATGTGACTTCAACTGGTTTCTTTCAGAATACAGTCATTGTGTGAATGCCTTAGTTTGGTTCATCTATCTGAGGGTGTTTCTGATATGAAACATTAGGTGTCTCTGAAGAAATGTTTTCTGCGGATTCCTTGAAATGGAAGTCGGCAGTCCAGGACTATTGGTCTCTTTTGTCACCCCTGATATTCTCTGATCACCCAAAGAGGCCTGGTGACGAGGATCCTTCCCCACCTTTCAATATGCTTAGAAATGTGCTGGACATGAATGCTCAGTTTGGCGGGTTTAATCATGCCTTACTGGAAGCTGGGAAAGACGTATGGGTCATGAATGTTGTTCCTACAACTGCACCCGATACACTGCCCTTAATCCTAGACCGAGGTTTTATTGGCACATCACACAATTGGTAATCACTAAATCTTTTGCTCCAATATTTTGGATATGCAAGTTAAAACTTTAAACTCATATTTTCTCTTCATTAATTCTGATTATCATTTCTTTCAGGTGTGAAGCTTTCCCGTCATATCCGAGAACTTATGATATGGTGCATGCTGATAGATTGCTGTCACTTGAGACTAGTCAGCGACCAAAATGCACAATGCTTGATCTTTTCCTTGAAATAGATCGATTACTCCGACCAGAGGTAGGTTTCATCTTCAGACAAACTCTAAATTTTTGCATTGTTCTTAAGGTTGAAGATTTTCGTATCGGGCAATTACCTTAGGACTGAATCTGTTTAATGTTTTTTTCCTTTTCTTTGAAGAAAAAGTTCCACTAAATTGTCATTAGCTTCTTTTGTCATGAAATAGCAAGCGGTCAATGCCTTTCAAGGTCAGGGTCCATTGAATGTAGCCTCGTTGCCATTTAATTACAAGTGAATTGATTAGTGCTTAACCCAACAAACCCCCCCCCCCCCCCGCCCCCGGGGGCAACCCCAAAAAAAAATAACCTTGCTGTAAGTGGGACTTCGGGATGATGGTTGGGATTGGCTCGGCTAATGATTCTTCTTGCTTTATATTCTGCTTTCAAGATCAATGCCACTACTCAGTTTCGGATTTTTCAATGATCAGGGTTGGGGTATATTCCGTGACACACCTACAACCATTGAATCAGCCAGAGTTCTTGCAACAAGATTGAAATGGGATGCCCGGATCACAGACATAGAAGCAAACAGTGATGAGAAGATACTGATTTGCCAGAAGACATTTCCGGTGGACAAGTTTAAGCATTCATCTTAATCCCACATTCAAGCCCTATAATGTCACAATCATTACTTAAGGATCAGAGTCATATATAGAAGAACCAAAAAGTGTTTGTCTGTCTTGGGTGTCCCAACCACCATGCAAACATACTGTAATTGTATTAATTTTTTGGAAAGAACAGGAGATTAGTCCCAAAAATTATGGGGATACGGCTGTCTATAACTCAGATCCTGCGTTGAGAATGAAACTGGAGAATTTCAGATAGTTTCGTGAGAACCATGATAATGTTACAGTTTGTGTGCTGTACGATGTGATGTACTGATGCAAGAGAAGTATATGGCACTAATTCAATGGGCATTCTTTGATTTCATTCGTCTTTTTCACCGGCAGTTCATCTCCCCAGTCAAACCATGTCGAAAATGAAGTTTAGTGGAAAAAACTTTGGTTACACATGACATTGTCGCTGGTTGAATCTAACAAATCAACAAATCCATTGAGCTTCACGTTGGATGAAAGAGGAAATCCCAGTCATAGTGATTCACTTTTGACATTTTACATAGTCTGCATGGCTGGCTTCTTTCCTCTGCATTCATTTATTGATACATTGACCTCATATTTTGTAGGGTTGAGATTTTTTTTTTTTTTAAACAGTAGTGCTGAGAAGTGAGAATTGGCTAGCACAGTCATGTCATTTCAGTGTTAGTATTAAAAACATTTTTTGACAGAAAATGGGGATTTTATTAACAAAGAGTTATATAGCATTTATAATCAATTAATCATGGTTGAATTTAATTGAATCAGATTATTATTTTTTTTTGGACATCAATTGAATCAAATATCTCTATAAGATGTCAAAACAAGATTATCATGACAGAAGATTTCCTTCTAGCCTTCTACCTTGTGAAGTGTCACACAATGGCACAAAAACTGTAAGATTCTCAATTTTATTGAAATTTTTAGTGCCTTTATCCTTTCTTCTCTAAAAAATTGTAATAAAAAAATTTTAAAAAATTGAAAAAATAAAAAAGCTATGCTCTAATATATTAAATATATTTAGCGAAGGTAGCCGATCAGCAACCGACCTTAGCTCAGTTGGTAGAGCGGAGGACTGTAGTAGGAATATCCTATCGGCCATCCTTAGGTCGCTGGTTCGAATCCGGCAGATCGGATTCTTTTTGCGGCTCTTCTATTTCCATGCTCATCGCTCAAGGAGAATGGGGAAAGACACTCTCTTTAACTTTTTTTGTTTTTTTTTTGTTTTTTTTTGGGGGGGAGGGGAGAGAAGAAAGACGGATGGGGGTCTTTGAAAACTTGAAAGAGAATACCAAACTGGTTAGGATTTGGAAATTGGAAGGGATCACTTTAGGAAGAAGCTCGGACATGGAGGGAGAATTCAGAAGCCATAATCGGGCAAGAATGGTCTTATAATTGTTCCAAAAGAACTCTTCCATTATAAGGCAAACAAACTGCATGTAGGATTTGTCCATGCGCCGTGAAAAAAAATACATACACATCCGCATAAATCACAATGCATATGGTAATTACAAATCCATCTCAGGATGATTTCATCTGTAGCAATCCTACAACAAATCAAATCTTCTAATTCACATTGCTTTTATCATTGGCATTACTTGCAGATTGTGGAAGTGGCTGATCCATGAAAAAGGACTTCATAAGCTTGCACAACCGCTTTGGCTTCTCTATGTTTATCGCGTGCCCTGCTTTCTTGGTAATCACTAGCTGTGCGGTTTCACCTATGTGCCTAAACAACAAACCCAAAAAAAATTAAAAACCAATTAAGCATAAACACAGAACCAGAATACACTCACAAAGAGATGGTATGTATCTTTCCGAATTTATTCAGACCTTTTTAACCTGTGAGCAAGCTCTAAGGGAAACACTTGATCGTTTTCTCCCCATATAATAAATGTGGGCTGCAATTACAAGATGAGCTTGGATGAGAGGATAGAAAAGCAGCATATAGAAAGACTATCATCATATGTATATAGAAAGACTGTCATCATGTGTATGCATATATATACCTGACTAATCTTGGGAAGATTTGCGAGTTTCCTGTCTTTCTGCAAGGCTTCAATGAGTTGTTTTTTCTCCTCTCGATATTCTGCACACATCACCTGAACAATGCAGCAAGAATTGAAGAAGCAATTTGGTTCCTTTGAAATCTTTAAGTAAAAGAAATTAATCAAGGTTAAGTAATTTAACTCATGAGTTAATACGGGTGAAATAATATTAACACTGCTAGTGAGAAAGCAGCCTATGAGACTGGAAAAAGCACTCAACAAGATGTACAGAATGTTTGATAATATATCTACAAGGGAAAAAATTACTTAGAAATATTCTTTATATTATGCAAGGACTTCACAAGCTTTGGACTTTCAAGTATAAAAAAAAATGGCGGCCCGATGCACAAGCATTCCACGTTCACGCAGAGTCCAAGGAAGGGCCGCACCTCAAGGGGTGAATTGTAGGCAGTCTAACCTGACTTTGTCAGTGACTGATTCCACGGCTCAAACCCGTGACCTTTTGGTCACACGGAGACAACCTTACCATTGCTCCAAGGCTCCCCTTCTTGGACTTTGAAGTATGAACTCTGGAAATTGGCATGCTCTTGGGAAGAATGTAGAGCTGACACTTCTCAACCCACCAAGTCACCAACTCTTACTTTTCCCCCTCTTATTTTAAACCAATATTTGCCTACTAGGTGCTTCGCGAAATGTCTTAACCAAACTACGACCCTGTTCTTTTCGTTGCTAAATCTTAATTTATTAACTTCAACAAACTTCAACTCACTTCACCAACTTTAATAAAAAATAGCTACTTCAACCTACTTCAACGAACTTTAACTCACTTCAACCAACTTTAAAATACTTCCCACTATTTTAACCAACTTTTACCTATAACACCAAAAAATTCCAACTCATTTCAACCTATTTCAATCAACTTCAACCCACTTCAACAAAAAAAAAAACAATTTCAACCTACTTCAATCCTCCTCTACGAATCTTAACCAACTTTACCCATTGTCCAACACATATTTTCCAACGTACCATAAAAGTTGTGGACTATTGGCATCTCTAATTAATGGCACATCTAGTCTAAGCATAATCAAACTTGTATAGCATATATGAAATCGAATCATGCACGAATGTCAATTTATAGTTCACTAATGTTATTGCTACCCGGAATTGTCTAGGAAGCCTGACCCTTGTGCAGTTGTGCAAACATGTTTTCATTTTTTAAGCTGGTATTTGCTATCTTCGAGAAACTACATGCAGTTTTTATTTTTATTTTTATGAACATAACTGATTTTCATGTTCTATCGTTAATAATCAAGCACAGAGACAAACATCTAAGAACCCATTTCACATCTAAATTCAAGATCAAAGTGGGCGCAACAAAACCAATTGCATTGAATCAATCAAAGATGAATCAAACCCAGAATTCCGAACACAAACTATACATGACGCAACCCCAATTTCAAAGATTGTAAAAATCCAAAGCAATTACGACTTACTTTAATGTAATCAGCGAGAAAACAAGAAGGAATCCGATCCCTAGGCTTGTACTTATAGAACGACAACTTCATCAACTCCCTCAATTTCTCCGGCGACTCAGGAATCAAAAGCTCCGCCGCATCGTCCAGATTGGCCACCTTGAAGAGGCCATCCTCCATATCCTTGTCCTCCAAACAAACTCCGGCGCAAATCAGCACCACCTTCTCCACCTTCTCCGGGAACTGCGCCGCCATGCTGTACGCCACAAAACCGCCGTAGCTAACACCGGCGATGCTCATAGGAGTCGCCACTCCGAACCCGTCCTCCATCATCTTCATAACGCACTGAGCCTGGAACGACTCAGTCCGATCGGGTCGAGTCGTGAAGGAGTCACCAAAGAAGACGAGGTCGGGGACATAGACGTTGAACTTGGAGATGAAACGTGTGATGTAGTAGTCCCATTGCCACATGGCGTTGGCTCCGAACCCGTGGAGAAGGACGATGGTTGGTTTGGTGGGTCTGTGCTTCTTTGGTGCCCAGCAATGCATTGTTGTTCCCTCGCCCAATTCCTTCGTCACTGATTTCAGACCTGTCGTCTCGAACGAGCAGCGGTAGCATGTGTCCCTGGTGGCTGTGAAGCTGAAGCACTTGGCCATTTTGAATAATCCTGGGTTGGTCCAATTTGATTTCTTCGGTAGTACTAGTAGCTAATACAAGGGGAAAGGGAAGAAAAGTAGAACGTAACACAGCATAAAAGGTATACTGAGATCAGGGGAGAGAGAGTAGGGAAAGGAATCAAAGTTGATTTGTGTAGATTTATGCAATTATTGTAGTGTTAATTTGAAAGATGAGCTTGTTAAAGCGGGGAATTTGCTGGTGATCTACAATTGTGGACCGGGGGGGGGGGGGGCGGGGGGAAGAGAGAGAGGAAGCTGAATCAGCTGATGAGGCATGAGATGCCAAATTGCCAGTCGCAAGCCACAGGAAAGAATATTTGTGGTTGCCAATTAAAGGATGACATGTATGGTATTAAATTTTCTATACCTCCCATTGTCTTTCAAAAAAATTAAATAATTAACTGGTTCAGGGTCATCTACCGGGCCCTACGCATAAATTATAAAATTCAAATTGACAACTTTTTTTTCTCTAAGGTGTGCTATCAAAAACATTAAAAACGTTTTTTAGTTGTGTTCAATTTCTTTAAAAAAAAAGTCTTATTTTTTCGGATTCATTTATTTAGGTTTTTGGCATTTAATTCTGCTATTATTAAAATTAATTTACTGTTAATCAGTTGATGCATATTTCATAAGGGTAGAGTTATTTCTTATAAAATTTTCTCTATTTATAAAAGTTAAAACTTTAAATTTTATTTAAAAGAGATAAGTATCAAACACTCAGACCTATACTTGTGGGTTTATTATAAAAATATAATAGATATTTAGGCCCGATTTAGTGTCTAAAGATGGAATGAAATAGAATTAAGTAAAGATCCCTGAGGGATGATTGATGAATTTGAATCCTAGACTCATGTGTTTAGAGAGAAAATAAATAGAATCAAATTTCAATCCTTGTTGTTTGAATGTAGATTATGGGATGGGATCAAATTCATTTTATTCTGAAAAGAATAATAATGAGTAATGATTAATATTGATTAACAGTAGTAGTAGTAGTAGTAGTAGTAGTAGTAGTAGTAGTAGTAGTAGTAGTA
>JACYFF010031958.1:103310942-103417819 GCA_017589665.1 Selenicereus undatus
TAGTAGTAGTAGTAGTAGTAGTAGTAGTAGTAGTAGTAGTAGTAGTAATAATAATAATAATAATAATAATAACAATAATAATAATAATAATAATAATAATAATAATAATAAATATTATGATTACTATTATTAATAATAATTATTAATTATTATTAACAATAATAATTATTAATAAATAATTATTAATAATTATTAGTAATAATAATGATTAATAATAATGATTACAATCATGATTCTTATTAATATTAACAATCATAATCATAGTAATTAATTAATAATAATAATTAATATTGATATTTCATAGTAATAATTGACATTAATAATTATTATTAATTAATAAATAATAGTAATAATAATAATAATAATGATGATGATGATGATGATGATGACAATAGGTTGGCGACTTGAATCTCCTTAAAATGCTCAGCAAATACAAAAGAGTCGAATTTGACACTTAAAAAATTCAAGTCTCATTTCATTTTATCTCATCAAACAACCCTTATATTTTGTTATGTATTAAAATTTAAATAATTGCTATTAAAGAGTTATGTTTAATCCCATTTTATTGATCTTTGTGTCATTTTATGTATAAAAGATTATGATCAAGGGAAAAAAAAAATGTTCCTATTAAAAATTTGGGAAAATTTGCAAGAGGAAGGTCTAATTTAAGTTGGGCTACAACTACTAGTATTCGGTGGAGAGTTCAACAACCTTGGGGATGGGAGCCACGGGGAAGGGGGGAAGGCCAACTGCTAGTCTACCAGAACAATTATAGAGTTGTCTATTGACACCTACAACCTTAAAATTAAAAATGTGCACACTCTCTATACAGAGAGAGGGATCGCTAGCACCGGCCAATATGCTACTGCCCTGATGGGGTGCGGCCCAATATTCGTGGCTTCTTACGTAAATGGACTGGGCTGAGGCCTGCACATCAAAATCTCAATGAGCTGAAAATGAATCCCCAATGAGATGTACTTCTCATTCGGGTTGTCGACACTCCACGTAACACGTGCTTAGAACAGACCCTATACAATACTCCAATCGTTATAGGTCGGGTTATTTTCGGTTCGATGCTATTTCAATTTAGATTTGTTGATGGTTCAATTTTAGTTTGGATCAAACTTGGATAAACTGATATTCAATTTAGTAAAATTTGTCCTAGCAAATTCTATAGAGAAGTTTAGATTGGATTACTTTAACTAAAGTCAATTTAAATTATGAGCAGAAAATATATGATTAAGGCCCTGTTCTTTTCGTTGGAAAATTCACCCACCTTACACCCATCCACTTCTTCCCCCCTTTTCCCACTCCTTTCCACACTTAAAAAAAAAATACAACTCCTTCCCACATTCACCCACTCCTTCTCAAACCTACATAAAACAATCATTTCTTATATTTGAATTTTTTTTTATAATTTATGTAATTATGTGTACGAATAATCTGATAGCAATTATGAACAGTTTTAATTTTTCGGATGTTATGGAACAATTTCATTTTTTTTTCTTTTTCATTAATTTTTTAATTTTTTGATTTTTTTAATTCTATTTTTTATTTTTTATTTTTTAATTCTATTTTTATTTTTTATTTTTAATTTTTTTATTTTTTTATTTTTATTTATTTATTTATTTTTATTTTTATTTTTTAAATTTTTAATTTTTTAATTTTTAATTTTTTTAATTTTTTAATTTTTAATTTTTAATTTTTAATTTTTAAATTTTAAATTTTTTTGTATTTATTTTTATTTTTTTAAAAAAAAATTAAATTTTAAAATTTTTTTTGTATTTTGTATTTTTTTGTATTTATTTTTTTGTATTTTTTTATTCCAGAAAAACAACCAACGGAAAATTCCAAAAAAATAAAAAATAAAAATTTATACAAAAAATAAAAAATAAGAAAATAAAAAATAAAAAAATAAAAAAATTTTAAGAAAATTAAAATAAAAATTATAAAATAGAAAAAATTATAAAATTAAAATTATAAAATTAAAATTAAAAAAAATTAAAAATTAAAAATTAAAAATTAAAAATTAAAAAATTTAAAAAATAAAAAATAAAAAATAAAAAATAAAAAATAAAAAATAAAAAATAGAAAATAAAAAATACAAATACAAAAACACAAAAATAAAAAATAAACAAAATAAAAAAGAACAAAGCAGAATAAACAAAAACAAAAAAATTTTATCATCATTAATTACTATCACAGTAAAATTATTACATTATAAAACAAAAAAATATTAATAACTAATACTTCAACTTCATTCAAATACATTCAACTTTCATCCACACTCACCCACTTTTCCCACACTTAAAAAAAAAACCACACTCACCTACTCCTTCCCCCTCTTTCCCACAATCACCAATTCCACACCCTTCATTTCCCACTGAAAAGAACAGGGCCTAAGTGCTTATAAGTGTTGATCAATGCTGAATGCTGATGATAAGGATTTATGATAAGTTCAAAAAAACGAACCAAAGTTAATTTGTACGATTTTTACATTTACTTCTTGAAACTTACAAAACTAATCTTTAAAACGAACATATTAACGAAAGGAGCCATCAAACAATTGGCTTTCCGTTGATGAAATTTGTCCAAAATTTTCAATAGAAATATGTATTTCAAGTCTACTTTGTTTGAATGAAAATAAGGGATTTAATTGTTTGTTAATCTGATTGAAAAGCATACCGCCCTAATGAGTTGGGACTTACATTGTAGGCCACGTTTAAAACACGTTAAGAAGTGCTGAGTTTGGATAAATCTTTTATTATAAAATTGATTTTTTTTTTTTAAGGTTAGCATAGTAATAGAAACACCATAAGAGGTATATACAATTATTCCACTTAAGGGAAGATTCATTATCTTCTAGTATTATACAGAACAACTAATTTGGTTCATTCACACACAACTCATACCTCTTGAAATGGGAGTCAAATTTTTAAAAGAGGGGATTTTATCCTCGAACGAAAAAAATAGGTTATTTGTTTTTTTTTCCCCCCTATTGAGAAAATGTACTCTAGAGAAACATGTCATCTTGTTTTTTAAAAACAAAAAGTCAGAGAAGCACGTACAATATTATTATAACATGCAAATGCTTTGACCACTTTGCATCCCCCGCCAACCGGGGTCTCCCGAACGGGGAGAGGTGAAGAAAAAAAACTTTGACAACTGGATTAGAGTCTTAGTGGCTGGTGGCAGGCAAGCCTATAATTATGGGTCCACAAAACACTAATCAACAATAAAGTTGAACGCCTACTTAGGCGTGGAACAGTGGAAGCCGCCTTGACGACGACCATTATCATTCATTGTTAACTACTCAGGCCCTGTTTTTTCGGTGAAAAAGGAAATGTGGAATAGATGAGTGTGAAAAAAAAAGAAAAAAGGATAAGAGTTGATAAGAGTGATATTTTTTTTAAGTGTAAAAATGGGGAGGAATGAGCGGATGAGAGTGGACAGGAGTTTAATGAATTTGGAGAGCTGAATGAATGAGTGTGGGAAATGAGGAAGGAGTGGGTGAGAGTGGCAAGAAGTGGTATTTTTGTTTTAGTGTAGAAAAGAGTGGAAATGGGGGGAAAAATGGGTGAATGTAAGAATGAATGAGTTAGGTTCATTAAATCACGAAAAGAACAAGGCATTAACTACATTTTTTTTTTTTACAAGGATAAGCAGATCCAACTCATTGGATTTCTATCTTAGAGATATCCAGTAAACCTGAACGGATTATGGAAAGAGAAATATCAAAGCTCAGATCTACAAACCTCTTATACACAATTATACAAAGATAAAATTATATCTTTTAAATTTAAACCCGAATAGAAGGACTTATAGGGTGTTGACCACCCGATGGACTGCTCTTTGACAACTACTTAACTAGATGATCTTGTTGACTATGGTCATCTTTTCTTTTATTTTTATTCCCTATAAGAAAATTGACATATTTAATATATTATAACTATATAAAATTACCTCAGGCTGGCAGGCACGTGAATTCTGGATGTTACAATTTTACATGCCAGTTGGGCCCTACTTCATAGTGGGAACATGTCGCACTCATATTTGCAATTTCTCGTGTGTAATAATGTTGAACCAAGGGCTACACACATACCAGTCAACAAAAGCTCCCTAGTCAAAAGGAAATTTATATTTGCACGGTCACATCATCCCTTTTTTTTTTTTTTCCTTCTTTGGTGTGAATTTTCTTTATTAGTGAAAATAACTATTCTAATAAAAGGTATAAGACTGTCATCTCAACTAATTCGATCAAAAAAAAATTTAAAAATTATTATCAGAAGCTTGAATTCGATTCTTGCATAAATCAATCGTTGTGCCTTATTTGCATTAAAAAAAATAAAGTACAGAAGATTTGAAAGTAAAAATAAAAAATAAATAATGTAATGATGGTTCAACGGGTAACTAACTAAACATAAATCATGTTTTCTGCGTTAACAAATTAGCATGTAAATGTCAAATCAGATTGAGATTTCAAGCAAAGTGATTCAATGAAATATGTTCAATAAGTCATGTATCAAATAATTCCCTCATAGTGCAGAACATGCAGCAAGGGGTTTTTTTTTTTTTAATTGATTAAGAGTTTGAAATCAAGCTCAGAAGCCATAACAATTGGATTAAAAGATTATAAAGGAGTAGTGTATCATTCCTTTTTAAATTCTTGATGTAAATAAACTACAAGCAATATTGTTGTTATTTGTGAAAGTCATGGTATAAATGTAAGACTTTGTACCTAAACTAACTATTTTATATATATACATATATATATATATATATATATATTTATATATATATTGAAATAATCATGCTCAGTATCAGTTGAGTTTGGAAGGTAATAGTGGTTTGATGGAATATCTTACAAGTCATATGAAATTTAAACTCTTAATCTTCTACTTTGAAGATGAGTACTTAATCACTAGTTTAAAGATATTTTTTGTAATCATCATGTATATCTAGAGCAAATAAGCAAATAAATAAAAGAGTAAGCTATTTAGGATTATTATCGTTGGTGAGATATATAATTCTAATAGATTAAAATAAAAAATTGTAGATATTGGAACTTTTGAAATTATTTTGAAGTAATGACGGCATTATCACATAGTCTAATGAAAATTTGATTATTGGAAAACTTAGTTATGTATGTAAAGAATTTGAATGATTTTATTTATTTGTTTCATTTTCAAGTATGAACATAGTAGAAATGTTTTTAGTGGTAATGTTGTATACATTTGAATTTTTCGGATTCTGCTAAAGCGAAACTCATAATAAGAATTATCATTGTAGTTATATTTGAAAGTATAAACGTAAGATTTTTTTTCCCTAAAAAATAGTGACAATTTTTTTTTTTGGTTAATTGTTGAAATATCACTAGAACTCCACATGAAACCATTGTTTTAAAGATGGAGAGAAGAAAACAAACTTAACATCTTAATCCGATCAATTATCTTACGACTTTAGCTGAAAGCAAGCATTGCATCACTATCCTTAATTTATTTGCAAATTTTATAGTTTAGTGATCAGTTTTGTCTCTCATACTTCAGTGTTTTGAGTTTTATTCAGCTAATGATTGAAAAAAAAATAACTTAAAAAAGTGGCACATTGTTGGAGGGATTTACGTGGCACCCAGTTATTAAAAAAAAAAAAATCATATCACAACCGGGGAGTGAGTGATGAAAGGACAAGACAGGACCTAAGAACCAAGCCAAGCCACCCCACCTCGACGTTGATTGAAGGCATCATCGCCACTCAAGTTGTGTGAAGTGTAAGTGTAACCGTTGGTCGCAAAGCCGCAGTTCCCGAGGAAGCCAAAGCGGACATAAATGAACAAAAACAATAATCTCTTCTTCTCACAGTGGACCCATTTCTGCCAAATTCACTGAATAAAACCAAACCACAATTTTAGAGAGAGAAAATACAGAGAGAGTGTTATGCCCAGAAAAGTGTAATAATTGTGGAGTTTTGGTCAAATTGCAATCCATTTTACAGGCAATAAAGAGAGTAAGCCAGCATAGCAGTGCCACCCAGTACTCAAGTAGAAGCTTCTCTTCCCAAATCTCTCCCCTTCTTCCGTAAAACCACACCCACCCACTCTCTTCCCCCTTTTTCTCTCTCTAAAACTATTTATAATAGATAATAGCCTTGTTTTCCACTCCTGAAACCTCCTATTTCAGTTGAATATGGGTGATTGGTATTCATAGCACATGTAAAACTGGGTTTCCTGTTTGTAATTCAAAATGGAGTCTGTGTTCGTTGTTCTTGTCGCTGTTGCTTCTTTGCTGCCTTATTATGTTGCTGCAGATTTTCAAGGTACTACTATGCCTGTTTCTCTGCATCTAATTTGATTTGATTTGATTATTGTTTTCTTTTTTTAGACTAAGCCCTAGAATCGCGCTGTTTTGTCTGGAACAACTGCAACTGCTGTTTTCCGCAATTAAAGGACGAAGATCAGCTTCAATTGTCTTGAATCTTGTGATTTCTTTGTTGTTTTCTGGGTTGCCCCAATCATCAATTATCAAGGGTGGGAGGAAAAATTATTGCCCATTTAGCTAGACTTGATGCCTGACCAGTTTCTTCTTGCTGGGTAGGTACTATCTGTTCATAGTTACCAAGAATGTTCAGACACTTGCGATCTAATTGCTCATTATGGGTAGTCCGGGTCCCGATCTGGAAGCCTAAGTTTGACTGAGTTAGTGCAGATGTTATTATACCATGTTCCTCAGTGTACACGGGGCATCGTGTACCCGCGAGGTTTGCTCATGGGAGAATCCGGTAATGCTCACTAAGAGTTGAGTTGATGGTTGAAGTTTGCTCACTAGAATATATATTAATGCTTACTTAGTTTTTCCCACACTATTATTTGCAGAGGTAGTGTGATTATGCAGGAAGTCGCATTCCTAGGCTACAAGTAATGCGCAATCTTTACGACATCGTGCTAAACTGAGTTATACTGAATCTGAATATGAAACTGAAAGACGCGAGTCCATTTTGCCTTTGCTCTTTAACTTCATAAGCTAAGAATAGGGCAGAACAATTGGTCAGCTAATCAGGCTCCTGACCTTAAGACTGCAGGACTTAATCAAGCACATTAGGGGCAATTGATATTATCAACATCTTTTCTGTAATTGTGACTGTCAGATACTCTTGCATGTTCAAGTATGCATTTGACCTTACTCATTTGTGATGTTTGCTATTGCAGTACAGGCGCTTTATGCACTGAAAAACTCTCTGAATGCTTCAGCTGGTCAGCTGACAGATTGGAACCCGTATCAAGTTGATCCGTGCACTTGGTCGAATGTTATGTGCGACCCAGTCACTAGAGCTGTTCTTTCTGTGTAAGTATTTCTTTGATTTACTGTCTTCTATTTAGAATTAGGCCTCTGAATATATGTTACCAACCATATAGTGGGTTGTGAGATTTGGTCTCTGTTTTTAGTTTTTCAATTTAATGTGTTTTGTTGTCTGTTTGCAGGACATTATCGTCAATGGGATTTTCAGGATTCATTACACCCAAAATTGGTACTGTGGACACCTTAGTGACACTGTAGGTTTATGTCCTATCCTCTATTTTGCATTTTCTTTCTATATGAATCTCCCTGTAGCAAATGCATTTATGTTGCATCTGTCATATGGAATGATGCTTATATTATGTGCAAAGCCACTCAGTTCATACTTCTATAACATAGAATCTTCTTGTTTTTTAAATCGTATCATTTGCAATCCCACCAATTCCTATATATATACACACGCACGCGCACACACACACAATCACACACACACATATATATCTCCAAATTTTCATTTCACAAATTCTTTGTAAATTTTTGCTAGGACTTCAGGGTTGCTTCTTCAGCCCTGAATAAATCAATATTGTGGAGATTAGGTAAAGAACTTATTTTCTTGAGAACTTTGTAATTTGTGTAGTTGGAGCCAAGCTCTGGCCTTCTTGGTTATCGTACAAAATTTATTTTTTTGGATTTTGTTGATTTGATTATTGTGGAGAGCTTGAGGGCATGATATTTTGTGATTGCCTCCTTTTGTATATGGGTGACATCCCCTTGGTGTCTCATCCCTTTTATAATGCCCTAATTAGTTTGCTAGTTAGTATACCTGGTTTGATGCGATTGTTTAATGCGGATGCATTGGCTACACGCAGTTCACTGCAAGGAAATGGCATTACTGGAAAGATTCCTGACGAGATTGGAAACTTATCAAGTCTGACAAGCTTGGACTTGGAGAATAACCATTTGACTGGTGGAATACCCTCTTCCCTCGGTAATCTTAAACATCTTAAATATTTGTGAGTATTACCAACTGGCCTTCTTGTATTATTAAGTTTTCTATTTCTATTCTGAAGTAACTGTGCTTAACCTCCAACTACCTTCACTCTATTCAGGAGTTTGAACAATAACAATCTGTCTGGGATGATTCCTGATTCCTTGGCCAGCCTTGATAACTTGATTAGCCTGTACGTGAATAAAATGCATGAAGCTTTAGACACTGCTCTGATATCTGTTTCTTGTGTCTGATACGCCTTTATGTTGCTGTTACAGCCAGCTCTATTCAAATCAATTAAGCGGCCAAATCCCTCCAAAGCTCTTTCAAATTCCAAAATACAAGTATGATTCTAACTGGTATTCTGTTAATTTGGGACAACAACTTGACTATGGCTTGTTGGTGTTTGAATATATTATATACAAATACTCAGCAACTAAGGATATGAATGGATGAATCGGGTAGCTGTATCCTCGTTAGTGTTCATCATATTTTGGTTCTCTGGATTGCAGCTTTACAGGGAATAAGTTGAACTGTAGTGGAGATCCACATTATCCGTGTGCATCTGATAACAGCTCTTCAGGTAGAGTGACTCCTGTCCTGTCAATTATTGTATAACTTGGCATAAGTTTTTCTCTGTATGCTGACTCTGAAGTTAAAACAGTTGGGGACCTCTGGAATAATAACTGTTTCTGACATCTATTGGCAGGCTCTTCGAATAAGGCAAAAATAGGCGTCATTGTTGGGGTGATTGGAGGACTCCTTGGTGTACTACTTATTGGCGGGTTGCTGTTTTGTGTGTGCAAGGGTAGATATAAAGGCTATAAGCGTGAAGTCTTTGTTGATGTTGCAGGTTGAATATCTCTTTCTTGCTTCTTGGTCTCTTGTCGTTGACTTTAAATCAGTTCACTGTGATCCATTGAATTTGAATAGAGAAGGTTTTGACTAACACGATGGTAGCATTCTTGTTGCAATATCGACAATTAATCCATAAAATTTCGGACTTTGCATGAATTGAGTGGGTTGGAGTCAATGGAAACCAGTGTTTTGTTCGTTTGTGTTGCTACAATTTTGATGAGCTCAACTGGTGACCTATCTGGTTGATTATGGAATCAATCTGGTTTGAGTACGCTTTTAAGAACTTTTTTCTGAAAGAGAATTTGGCACGCTTTGGTATTCATGACATGTACTTTTGCCGTCGATGTAGAGCTTCATTCTTGTAGTTTGATGTTCATATAAAGGCCACAGCTGTTATCTGCTCATGAGATTTTCTATTCTGATTGTCCTTTTTATGCAGGTGAAGTTGATCGTAGAATCGCCTTTGGGCAACTTAAACGATTTGCATACAGGGAACTACAGATTGCCACAGACAACTTCAGTGAGAAAAATGTTCTTGGTCAAGGTGGCTTTGGCAAGGTTTACAAAGGTGTCCTGGTGGATAATACAAAGGTTGCAGTGAAACGACTAACTGATTACGAAAGCCCGGGAGGGGATGCAGCTTTCCAGCGTGAGGTTGAGATGATAAGTGTGGCTGTACATAGAAATCTATTACGCTTGATAGGGTTCTGTACTACACCAACGGAGCGACTTTTGGTGTATCCTTTCATGCAAAATTTGAGCGTTGCTTATCGTCTAAGAGGTAGAAATCTTTTTTGTTACTGTCTTTTGCTGGTCTCCTCAACGGTGATTCTAGGCATCCTTCAACTTTCAATGGGTTTTCTCTTCCACATTAAATGCATTTGTCTGTACTTAAACTCACATCTTTTAATGCCTATCAATACTATGAATCTAGGATATATTAAATGATCGGAAGATTGTGGTGTTTTGATGTTTTCATGTAATTTTCATATGTTCAATCTCTAATATATGAGGATCAGGTTATTAAAGAGTGTTTAGGAATATTTACTTTCCTATTTGCAAAAGGCCTGTTTTGTGTAATTTCCAATTAGTATTCCTAGGTCTTTAGGCTATTATAGATTGATGTTTTGTCTTATGTTATTATTGCTCCTTTTGATAATTGAATAATTGAACGCACAGAGTAAATGTAGAAGCGGAGAATAGAAAGAGGAACAGAGATAGCGTGAATAATAATTTACTGGGAAACTGACTAAAACAAACATGTATAGCATAGAAGACCGTTTTATCTCAATACTCCTAAATAACCTTATCTTAAGGCATTTAAATTACCTATAAATAAACAGAGGAAAATTACACAAACGTATCAAAATACCGCAAATTTTGCAGATGCTAGAATATGTTTTAGAATCCTAATCCTAGACATATTTCCGTTGCATATTTCATTTGGCATTATCCCTTCCATAACAATGAATCTATCTGCATCTTTTGGCTCAGCTAAAAAACAATGTATCCATCTACCTGTGAGTTGCTATGATGTCTTAACATTCTGCTTTCTTCAAATTCTTTTCAGAGCTGAAACCTGGGGAGCCAGTTCTAGATTGGCCTACAAGAAAGCGAATAGCCTTGGGCACTGCACGTGGACTAGAGTACCTTCATGAACATTGTAACCCGAAGATAATCCATCGTGATGTTAAGGCTGCTAATATTCTGTTGGATGAGGACTTTGAAGCAGTTGTGGGTGATTTTGGCTTAGCAAAGTTAGTTGATGTGAGGAAGACTAATGTGACCACACAGGTGCGTGGGACAATGGGGCACATAGCACCTGAGTACTTGTCAACTGGAAAGTCATCAGAGAGGACGGATGTTTTTGGCTATGGGATTATGCTCTTAGAGCTGGTGACAGGGCAACGTGCCATCGATTTTTCACGCTTGGAAGAAGAAGATGATGTATTGTTGCTTGATCATGTAAGATGTGCTTACATCATTCTTCATTTGGTTGATAGTCTTTTGATTATCTGTTCTGCTTATCATTGGTGGTGAATTCCTTTTACCATGAGCTTCTACTTTAATTTTTACAGAAGAAGCCGAAAAATGGGTATGTTACAGTTTGTGATTATTTATTTTTGAAAGTATCTCCCGAAAACAAAGCCGGTTTAGTTCTTCGCTACCTGGGCTCGGGAAGGTCAGGGTGTTTTCACACCCACTCCTAACTCCTGACCGGTCAGGATTAGTTGGTAGGCTGTTTCTGAAAGAGACATTACTAATTTCAAAGTTTTATTCTTTCTTAATTTGCATGGACAAACTGCTAAAAAATCTAACTGCTCTTGCTATCTCTTGCCTCTTTGCAACTCATCTTCTTTGGTTGTGTTGGCTTTTTGTGATTGATCTGTTTGATTCCAAGAGGATATGACTGAGAAACTTGGGACATATACTGTTTTATTATCATGTGTCACTGTGTTTTAGAGCACATGAAAGCACTTTTCATTCTTTCCTAAAAGGATTACACTTAGCATTTGTCGTCCCAGTCTAATATTGCAAGGTTGATGTTTAATCCCAGTCTAATGTTGTTTATACTTCAAACCGCTCACGAGAATCATTTTTATTGAATCGCACCATTTAACTACTGGAGATGCTTGTTTGTGTCTTTTTGTTCTGCCCCTGGAGTTTGGGTTTACTTTGTTTTTACGGTGCCTGTGGTTGTACTGCTCACAGGTGAAGAAGCTGCAAAGTGAGAAAAGACTAGATTCTATTGTAGATAAGAATTTGTACAAGAAGTATGACGTACAAGAGGTGGAGATGATGATCCAAGTGGCATTGTTATGCACTCAATCCTCTCCAGAAGACCGCCCAGCCATGTCAGAGGTGGTTCGGATGCTGGAGGGAGAGGGACTTGCAGAAAGATGGGAAGAATGGCAGCATGTTGAAGTCACTCGTAGGCAGGAGTATGAAAGACTGCATAGACGGTTTGACTGGGGTGAGGATTCCATTTACAATCAAGAAGCTATTGAATTGTCTGGTGGAAGATAAGCAAAGGTTGGAGGTAACCCCGGGATCACTTCTGCATTCAATCACAAAGCTTGTGTACCTATGGTTTTGGTAGGTTAAGTTGCCCTTATTGTCTCTGCTGAAAACCATAATCTGTTGCGCTGTTTTACAGGCTTTCCTCCTTTTCATTCTTCGTGTATATAAATTCTACCTTTGTCTTATCTTGGTAATGTATGTCCCGAAGAATCCTAAGGAAATATTCAGAGCAATGAGTTTCTTTTCTTGTTATGAATATATACCTTGCTTGTGTGCAACAAGGATAGCACTGAATCTCGCATCTCATATGTTGCTTTGCGTACAGTGATTCATTGTGAACTCTTTTGAGTTTGTACGTTCAACAAATTGGAAGTAATTACTTACTTCCTGAAGGGTTTTCTTTAACTCCAGCCTATGTTAAGAGTTGGAACTTATCTGGAGCGACCGGAGGGTCCAGTCAAGCTTTGCCCCAATCACTTGGAGTCGTTCTTTTTGCTTACATTGGCTTGCTTCTTGTCTCTTCTATTCCCCCTCCTGATGTAACTTACAACTTCTTTGATTGGATGTAATCACCTTTGTTATGCAGTTGTAATTGTGTTCTGATTACCATATTTGGCTGTACAAGTATTGTAATGCATTTTAAAAAGATTATTTTACACTCATGCTTATTATGAACCAGTAACCATAATTGCATTATAAGATTAATTGTATTGTACTATCTTAACGTTACATCGAACCAAATACTATGGCTCTGCAGACTATGCTCTCTGATTTTTACTAAGTAATCATTGGATGTCATTCCTGAGAGCTTTTGAGTGAGCTAGCTTTGTTACCTGAATAATGTTAATGCGATCTATGGATGTTGAGGATTTGGGCAATTGGGCAGGCGTTTTTCCTCAAAAGATAGCAAATGAAATGAAGGCAGCCACATAAATAAGCATTATGAAATTTGCACTCAATACTATACTTGACCATTTGCAAATGTGAACCTTCATGCAAAGAACAATCTTCTGAAAAGTTAACTTGTAATGTAGTCAATCTTCACCCAGTAACTGCCCAACAACAAAAATAAGTCGGGTTTAATAAAATTAAGTCCAATCAACTTTAATTTGATAACCACAAGTTTAGACTAGTTAAGCTCGAACAAGTTCAAAAAGAATGAACCTAAATTATAGATTCATGTGTTTATATTTATTTTTATAAATGTATTCCAAAAACTAACAAAGTCTTTAAATTACTATCTTAACCAAAATTTTTGGGGAGAAAAGCTTGCCCTTAGAATATAATTAAATTATTGTAAGAGGCCTTCAATTTTGGTTGAGTTTTCTCTCCCTTCTCAGTTGTCTCTATCTCTCTTTTTTCTTTTTCTTTTTTAAATCTATGTTCACTTGTTTTCTTAGTATTTCAGTTTGATGTTGATACCATGTGGTGGATTTATGTTGATTAGTAGCTAAGTTGTTTGCTAGGGTTGGGATTAATCCTACTATGATTGTTTAATCTGTCCTAACTTTTAACCTTATTCTTTTGCATTTGGAGGTTCCACCCTTGCTCACCACATATTCGATAAAATGCCTGAGAGAGTGTTTATGTTATTTTTGTTTAACTAAATAAGATGACTTACCATAAAAATAAAATGTTTTTATCCTTTAAAGCGTTCACGTTAAATTGAAGGCATTGTAATTTGTACGCAATGTAACCGTAAAAGCATAGTGTGTAATCAATTATCGATGATAGTAATGTATATCATATATGTGATAGTGTGAAAACTCACCTACCATGTGTATATGTATCTCTTACACATTTATTTGTCATATGGATTACTTTTACAATAGAAGCGCTAGCGCAATATATGGGAGTATGGCACTGCGGGGCTTGGGGGGTGGTAAAGCCGTGTGTAAGAAGCCAAATGGGTGGCGAACGCTTTATAAAGCTTAAAATGAGGGACTGGAAAATAAATAAAACAAAGTACACAAGAATCTCATCCTCACCGACGCCGAACTTTGACCAATCTGTTGTTCTCGCTGCAGTGGACGAGGACTAATACTAGTGGTCGCCCCATTTCTGCAAAATTCACTGCATTCGACGCTTTTTGAGAGGGACAGTACAGACACAGAAAGAGACTGTGTTGAAAAAAGTATAATCATCCTGGAATTTGGTAAAATTGCCAATGGAATCCGTATTTGGTGCGGGTGATTGTTGTTCATAGCAATTTGTAAACTGGGCTTTCCTGTCATTCAATTCCCAATGGAATCCATTTTTGTAGTTCTGGCTGTTGCTTCTTTGCTGTCTCATGTTGCCAACAGTTCTCAAGGTTTTACTGTCTGCCTCTAAAAATTTCCCCCCCCCCCCCCCCAAACATAACTTCTAAAACTCCCTACACTGTTAAGGATCCGGGTGTTCCCCTGAAACATGTGCTTGCTCTTAGTTGAACTTGCTTACTATTTTTTAAAAATAATTGTGACTGGCAAGGATGAATATAGGGAAGATGGGTTTCAATTGTTTTGAATTTTGTGATTTCCCAGTAGTGCCTCCACTGGCCTCACGTAGGAAACGGGGAGAAATTATTACCAGTTTAGCTAGATTAGATGTTGACGAGTATGGTGAGAAAAACATATTTTACTGCACTATTTGTTCTAGAAACGGCCCAACTGAAAACTTAAATTGATATTTGAAGGCCGTAAGAATTGGTTTCATACTCTAACATGCCTTCACGAATGCTTGTGGCCTGAAGTATGGATGTTGCAAGGAGCTCTACTTACATTATGCAACAGTTAACATGGGGGGCATGGGGGCTATAGAGATTCAAACCTAACCCCCCCCCCCCCCCGGCTTAGAAAGCTTTAATATCATGTTCAAGAACCTACCCAATTAAAAGCTCAAGCTGTGGTTGAAGACCCAGGAATTGGTTTTTGTAATCTAACGCTATGTTCTGCCTATATGCTATCAATCTCTAGTCACCAGCAATGAACAAACCCTTACAATCTAGTTCTTCAGCCTGGGAAGTTCCATCTGGAAGCTTATATTTGACTATTTGGTATGTCTCAGTAGCAAACTGTATTTTCATGCGTGCTCTTCCAGCTTCCACACTCTATCCAATTCAATCGGAGCATTTTGCACTGAGACTGAAAGATGTAAGGGTTGTTTGTTTCAATAGTTAAAACTAGCAGTTAGAAGCAATTAGGAGTATTTATAAGTGATTAGATATGGTTAGCAGGTTTGAGTGCTGTGGAGCGGTTGGCAGCAATATGTAGCGGTTTGGCATCAAAATTATATGAACAAGCAGCAGTTAAGAGCGTTTACAATTGGTTAGGAGCAGTCTGAACTAACGGTTAGCTGTTTGGAGTAGTTAGGAGTGGTTTGAAGTGGCTAGGAGCAGTTACAATTCCAAAATGCTGAAGCGATCTGGTTGCTTCACCTTTGCTTTCAACTTCATAAAAAAAGTAGGGCAGAAGAAGTGGCAGAGGAATTGGTCAACTCATCAGGCTCCTCATACGATGACTTTGGGACCTAATCAAGTGCATTAGGGTGAACTGTGATATTTAGCTCTTTTCTGCGTAGTGTGACTGTCAGTTACTGTTTTATGTTGAAGCATACATTTGATGTTACTTGTTCGTAGTGTGAATTTCCAGTGGTTGGTAATTTGTTATGTTTGCTGTTGCAGTAGCCGCGCTTTGTGCGCTGAAAGCCTCTTTGAATGCTTCACCTGATCAGCTATCAGATTGGCACCTGAATCAAGTGGATCCGTGCACATGGACAAATGTTAAGTGTGATCCAGTCTCTAAAACTGTTGTTTCTGTGTAAGTATTTCAATGATTTTCTGTCTTCTATTTAAACTTTGGACACATGTTACTGAGAGCGCAGAAGTTGCTGAGATTTGTTCTGTTTTTTAGTTGTTAAATTGAATTTACTCTTGTTGTTTGTTTGCAGGACATTATCATCAATCGGATTTTCAGGATCCTTGTCACCTGAAATTGGTGTTCTGGACACTTTGGTGACGCTGTAGGTTTCTCCCTCATGCTCTATTCAGCATATTTTTTCTGTATGAATCTGCCTGTAACAGATATGCTGGAGCCACCCACCACCGGTCATTGAAAGTCTCATTCTTTCACGACTGACAGTTAGATCAAACAAAACTACTACTCCTGTGGGTCTCACCTTAGCAGGTTTGGGGAGATCTAGATGTTGGTAGTCTTAACCTCGCAAGCTGAAGGAGCGATTTCAAGGGACATGAGATTTTGGTAGAACCGTTTTTTTATGGATTGAACGTCTTACTATGCTTGGGCCTTATGCTTTTTATGATGTTCTAATTAGTTTGCTAGTTGATAAAGGGTTGTTTAATGTGGGATGCATTGGCGATGCAGCGTACTACAAGGAAATGGCATTACTGGCAAGATTCCTGATGAGATTGGAAATTTATCAAGTCTGACTACCTTGGATCTAGAGAATAACCATTTGACTGGTGGAATACCGTCATCCCTCGGTAATCTTAAAAATCTTAGATATTTGTGAGTAGTACCATCTGTGTCTTCCTGTGTTATTAGGATGCTGCTATTTCTCTTTTGGAATAACTGTGCTTAACCTCTAATTACCTTCTCTCTATGCAGGAGTTTGAACAATAACAATCTGTCTGGGACGATTCCTGGTTCCTTATCCAACCTTGATAAGTTGATTAACCTGTATGTGAACAAAATGCATGAAGCTTTAGATACTGTTATGATACCCGTTTCTAGTGTCTGATATACCTTAGCGTTGCTGTTCCAGCCAGCTTGATTCAAATCAATTAAGCGGCCAAATCCCTCCAAAGCTCTTACAAATTCCAAAATACAAGTATGATTTCTAGCTGTTCATTTGGAATCAGTAACTGGACTTCGGCTTGTATGGTGTGAATAATATTATACACATATACCCAACAAATACGATTTGAATGGATGTAAGCAGTAATTGTATTTTGGTTTTCCAAATTGTAGCTTCACGGGGAATCAGTTAAACTGTGGACGAGATCCTCATCAGCCCTGCGTATTTGACAACAGCTTTTCGGGTAGAGCAACAACTGTCCTGTCAATTCTGGCATAACTTGTTCTTAAGTTTGCTTCTATTCTCAGATTCTGAAGTTAAAACAGTTGAGGAGCTGTAGAGTGATAACCATCTCTGACATCTGTTGGCAGGCTCTTCCAATACAGCAAAAATAGGCGTCATTGTTGGGATATTTGGAGGACTAGTTGGCATGCTACTTGTTGGTGGCTTGCTGTTTCTTTTGTGCAAGAGTAGATATAATGCCTATAAGCGTGAAGTCTTCGTTGATGTTGCAGGTTCAATATATCTTTCTTGCATTTTACCTCTCATGGTTGACCTTAAAACGAATTGCTCTGGTCAATTGAATGAGTGGAGAAGGTTTTTGGCTAAGTTCATGGTAGCATTATTGTTGCAATATGGGAATACTCATGATAATTCTTTTTTCTGCTAGTACGATACTGATGAGTTTGTCCCATTATGCACGATAGCCATCTTTCATTTTAATCTTTTTGTTTTAGTGGCCGGTTCTGAGGTCAGTCTGATTTGAGTATGCTTTAAGAATCTTTTTCTGCAACAGAATTTGACACTTTTCTGTTCTGTATTTTGATTATTGATAAAAGGTACTTCATTTTGAGCTACCATGTAATTTAGAGCTTCGTTCTTGTAACTTGATGTACATATAAAGGCCATACCTATTATCGACTCATGTGATTTTCTATTCTGGTTGTCATTTGCATGCAGGTGAAGTTGATTGTAGAATCACCTTTGGACAACTTAAACGATTTACATATAGGGAACTACAGATTTCCACAGACAACTTCAGTGAGAAAAATGTTCTTGGTCAAGGTGGTTTTGGCAAGGTTTACAAAGGTGTCCTGGCAGATAATACAAAGGTTGCGGTGAAGCGGTTAACTGATTATGAAAGCCCGGAAGGGGATTCGGCTTTCCAACGCGAAGTTGAGATGATAAGTGTGGCTGTACATAGGAATCTATTACGCTTGATAGGATTCTGTACCACACCAACGGAGCGACTTTTGGTGTATCCGTTTATGAAAAATTTGAGTGTTGCTTATCGTCTACGAGGTAGAACCTCTTTCCTTAGTTTCCTTTTCTGGTCTGTTCCTTGGTGCTTCTAGGCATACTTGAATTCGCATTGCAGTGAATCTGTCTGCATTCTACGTGTCTCTGCACACCCAGAAACCAATGTATCCATCTATCTGTGATTTGGTGCAGTGCACTGACATTCTGTTTTCATCACCTCTTTTCAGAGTTGAAGCCTAAGGAACAAGCTCTGGATTGGCCTACTAGAAAACAAATAGCCTTGGGCACTGCACGTGGACTAGAGTACCTTCATGAACATTGTAACCCTAAGATCATCCATCGTGATGTTAAGGCTGCTAATGTTCTGTTGGATGAGGACTTTGCGGCAATTGTGGGTGATTTCGGCTTAGCAAAGTTAGTAGATGTGAGGAAGACTAATGTGACCACACAGGTGCGAGGGACAATGGGACACATAGCACCTGAATACTTATCGACTGGAAAGTCATCAGACAGGACAGATGTTTTTGGCTATGGGATCATGCTGCTAGAGCTGGTGACAGGTCACCGTGCCATTGATTTTTCACGCTTGGAAGAAGAAGATGATGTGCTGTTGCTTGATCAAGTAAGATGTGCTCAAATCAACTTCTTTTGATAGTCTTGTGATTATGTCCTCTGTTTACCATCTTGTTGAATTCCACTTGTCCTGAGCTTCTACTCTCATTTAGCTGAAGATGCCGCAAAATGGGTATATTATAGTTTCTGTCTTTCTGATTTAGTATTTAGTTTTATATGCATCACTCGGAAACAATTCAGTTAGTCCATCCTTAGTTGAGGATCAGGAAGGTCAAGGTGTTACCAACCTGATTCCTAAATCCTAACTGATCAATATTAATAAGTCGGCTGTTCCTGAAAGAAATATTAAAGACTCAAAGATACTATTTATTCTCTTCTAGTTTGCATGAACAAACAGCTAAATCCAGTTGCTTTTGCTGTCTAATTTGTTCATATCACACTTTTGTGATCGGCGTTTTTATTTCACGAGGCTTCCTGACAAACAAACTTGGGATATACTATTTTGACTATAGTCCATTGTCAGTCAACACGTCTTAGATCACATAAGAGCACTTTTCCCTTTTTTCCTGAATGGATTGTGTTGAGCTTTTGTCTTCTCAGTCACTGAAAGGTTGATGTTTAATCTTGAGTCAAAGGGCTGTATGTTACTGTTATACTTTCAACCATTCAATGAGAATCACTTTAAGCGAGTCTCACTGTGTATCTGCTGGAATTGCTTGTTCTGCCCTGAGTTCAGGTTTACTTCGTTGTTACTCTGCCTGTGCTTGTCCTTCTTACAGGTAAAGAAGCTGGAAAGAGAGAAGAGACTAGATTCTATTGTAGATAAGAATTTGAACGAGAACTATGATGTACAAGAGATGGAGATGATAATCCAAGTTGCATTGTTATGCACTCAAGCCTCTCCAGAAGACCGACCATCCATGTCGGAGGTGGTTCGGATGCTGGAAGGAGAGGGACTTGCGGAAAGATGGGAAGAATGGCAGCATGTGGAGGTCAAACGTAGGCAAGAGCATGAACGACTGCACCGAAGGTTTACCTGGGGTGAAGACTCCATGTACAATCTGGAAGCTATTGAGCTGTCTGGTGGAAGATGAGGCAGGGGTTGGAGGTCACCGCAGACCCCTTTTCATGTCCAATTACAAACTCGTGTAGTTTTAGTTTTGCTAGGTTAGCTTGCCCTCATTTTACATGCTGAAAGCCACAATCTATAGCATTGTATTACTGGCTTGCCTCCTTTTTGCAGTGTATATGTACTACTTTTGTATTATCTTCGTAACATATGTCCCAATAGCATCTTAAACAAAGCTTCAGGGAGATGAATGTTTTGCTGCTTGTGAATGTATTCGTGCTTGTGTGCAACAAGGCTGACACTGGATCTTTGCGTCTCTTGTGTTGGTGAACGATTTCAGTCCATACATTAAACAAATGCATCTGGTCTGTTCCTTTTCTCTTTGGATTGATCTTGTCTATTCTGTGTGTTTGGATGAAAAGTGAAGGCCATCACGCGAACGCCCTTTGAATTTTAAGTATGGATGTTGCATTTCTTAAGGATTTTGCTTTGACCAAAATTTAAATGTTAAATGATTTAGAAGCATCAAATTTTCAATAATAGACTTAATTATGAATTGCAAAGCTCTAGTATTTGTCAGTTATGCTGGCGAATACAAAATGACATCCTAATCGGAACAATCCTATCCGCGAAGGCATATGAAATGCGTAATTTTCTAATTGTGAAAAAATATGGACAAAAAAAGCGATTTTATACAATTTATAAATTGTAGCCTTCTTTACTATTCAATCATACAATTTTTTAAAAATCTACCCGAACAAGACATTTAAGTAGTGTCTTGTAATAAAAGATTTATTAGTTTGTGTAAATTAATTATAGAGCTGTTGAGATTCGGACTAAAACTTTAAACTACAAACTCAACTAAAACTTTAAACTAGTTGTAGAAGGCTCGGGAATCAATTATTAGGCTGTAGTCCCTGAAATATAATACATTATAGTCCCTTATGATACAATCACCAAACCATCGATTAATTGGACGCAATTGATCTTTGGCTTGACCAAAGAATTTAAAGAAAATGATACCACAGCGTTGAAAGTATGAAATTTAGGGATAGTTGACCCAAAAATTGAAAAGATTAGTTTTAAATTAGAAAAAGTGAAAGTCCGATGAGTTAGAATATAATGCATTGTATTCAAAGGAGTATAACATAATTTCACTCCATAATATTTTCGGACTGACATTCAGTCTGGAACTACCAAAGAGGGAGAGACTTCAAACAAGCCTTTCATTCGGTATGATTTGAATTGTTTGTCCAAGTTAAGCACATTGTTAAGAACTACGGGTCAGTTGTTGGAGTATGAAAATGGACGTTATCCTACATCGATAAAATGAAAGAATATAGAAGTGAGTATTGTCCCATATTGATGCAAATTAAAGGGTTTGAACATATATATAAGCTTATGAGTTACTGCACCATTAGCAATTGATTTTGCGTTGGAATCTCATTTGAGATTATATGCATGACTTTTTGTTTAAGGCCCAATTGATATAAAAATTTAACACCCGTGGAACCATGGTTATGCAGTCTTGAAACCCTACCCTACACACAAAATATTAGTATTCCCTAATTTCTTTAGAGAGCCTTCCCAGGAATGCACTTCGATTACTCGAAAATTGTTAATGCAGTCGATGCATGTCGATGATTTAGGCGTATTTCTAATAGCAAAGCTCCAACATAATCTGCACTTAAAATTGTGAACTTTGTGATTAATGTTCGAGTCAGAACAGCCAGCGTAAGACACTGGAACTCTGAATGGAATGTCAATAGACAGTTCACCATTTCTTCAGTTTATCTTCCTGCAAGATTTGCTATCATAAATTTAAAAGAAAAGGAAAAAACAAGCCCTTGTGAGTTGTGACGATCCTGTATGCCTATTATTCAGGGCCTGTTCTTTAATCCGACAATCATAAATAGAGTAATCATGTTGATAATCATTGTCATCAACCCTCTTAATCTTAAACATTCTCAGGGTGTTTTGCAGCCTTCCGATGTCCCATTGCAAAACTCCTTACTGCTATCTTCGCCATTGTTATTACTATCAGGCATGTTAGTGTTGCTCATTTCTTTGTCATCGTCGACGTCGATAAGCAGGTCAGCTGGTGTGTCCTCTAAATCAGCCCGTTCCCATTCTTCAATCTCCAAACCCCGGTTGGCATAATCTTCCCCTGCCATGGCCAGGGAAACCGACATCCCCGTTCTGTCTCTAGTTTCTTTGTTTCAGCCTTTGGTTCTTGGCTTTCGACGTAAAGGGAGGCGTAAATATCGATATAGTTGAGATTGGATCTCAAATCTCTGGTAACAACTTTCAAAAGCTCTATCAGTTAAAGTAACGGCGGGTATTGTCTCTTTGTTGAGTGGGTTAGTTGTGTTTGTAGATGTTTGAGCTCTTGTAACAGATGTCTGGTACTTTTCAGAGAGTTAATCAGGGATGCATATTTATATGGGCATAATGCATCGAAGTGATTTGTAATTTCAAATTCAAAGTCAGAATAACAATTGAAATTCAAAGTAGCCCAAGGGTGGGCGAAAGTAGAATATGTGGCAAAAAGACTTCTGCAGTTTAAGAGGTGGCAATAAAACAAGCACTCCCGTGAAGGCGTGAACTGCTGTTTCGTCTAAACATCTTCTGTTGACCATCGTTGCGTCAATGGCTCACAAAATTGTATCTTAATATCATGTATGGTGATTAAAAAAACAATGGGAAGACAATATTATGTTTCATGAAAAATAACTGTGACCCCAAAAATTCAAACAAGCAACCCAAAAAGTTATGTCATTAACTCATTATCAGCAGCCTAGCCTTTGTGATGTAATGTAGTGCACCAATGATCAACGTCAAAATATGACCGAAAAAATAGAAAAGAAAAAAATCAACTAAAGAATTTGGTCTACTCAACAATAGGGGTGTAATTGAGTTGAGTCGAGCTTGAGCCATTCAGGCTCAAACTCGACTTGGTTAGGAATGAGCTCGGCTCAAGCGCCGGTTGAAAACTTGAAACTCACCGAGCATGTAAACTGTAGGCTCAAACTTGGCTCGGATGCACATTGCATTGCTCGGTTTTTTTAAGTGCTTGTGTGAAGGGCATTAAATTATCATTAAGATCGACAAAAAATTGTACTATATAACTATAATTTTGCCTCTAATTTGGAAAGGTTTTAAGCAAACTCCAACAAAAAAGGAAAAAAAAAGCCGCGCTATCAAAATTTTGTCCGGCTGGATAACTCGAATTTGCTTGATCCAAAGACAGGGGGTGATTTTGAATTTTTCATCCAAAAAATTTTGAATATGAACACAATTACATTTCCTGTTTATACTGTCAACCCTAATTATAGTACGAATATAAACTTGTCCAATGTGTCCCAACCAATAAAACTTGGATACAGTCATCAATATCTTGTCTGAATTTTAGACAATGTCTGATTTTTCCAACTCAAATTTAACGCGAACCCATATGTTTGTCAGTGACACATCCACTGCTCAGTCTGATGGGCTTCAGCCTATGCTTGCTTCTAAGTTTGAAGTGGGATGAGGCCCATGATGCGTTGGGCCAAGCCTATGCAACTTCTAATTCTAAAAAAGAGGGTTTTTGGTCATGGAGACCAAATCCCTCATAAAATAAGGACGACAAACTTCCAATGTGATGACTAATGATGGATGATCATGGTGTTATACTTGTATTCTCAGACGTGCAAAAAAGGTATTTCTTCCTATGACATGGCCGGAGTGAATACAATGGGACAATTTGACATAAGGGGCTCAATGACTTTTTGCGTTGTCTAATATTTTACGTCCTTTCTTTTAATTTCATTGGATTGAATTATATGAAGACTAATTTTGATGACGACAACATTTTTATTGGGCTACAATTCAAAGCTACATGGGTAATTAGGCCCGTCCATTTAACCAACTCTACCTGCCAAAATTGAATTACATTTTCAGAATGCCTCGTCATTTACATTTTTATCATGATTTTTATGTCTCATAATTAGTTATAAACTACAAGCTTTAGAAGTAATAGACTCTTTTTGCAAAATCTTTAAATTAAAACAGAACTTACGTACGTAATGGATGAAAAAAGGATTTTAAGGTTATGAATCAAAATGGACTTCTCTAAGCAATGCAACAAATCTTTGATTTGATAAATGAATGTAAAGGGAATGCTATGAAGTTATTATAGGATAATATCATTCAAGACGAATTACTAAAATAAATTCAAATGGAGCTATATTGATTTTCTTTTCCAATCCTTTCTTTCTTTTTTTTTCTTTTTTTTTGGTCTTTTTACAAATCCAAACATTTTGGAGTGCCATTGACATAACAATATTTTGAAAAGGGCTATATATATACCATCAATCGCATCATCATGTGGTAAATATTATGAAAAACAAAATTAAACTAATTACTAAAATATCATTTTAATATGATGTAACAAATGGCTCAATATTAATTAGGCCATGTTACAGCTTAATATTTATTAAACTAGTTTTTTAATAACAATTAGAAAAAGTAACAAAATAGTTATTGTCAAAGGAGGAAAGAGTACAGGATTAGGTACTGCACTTTCATTAAAATAAAAAGAAAATTGCTGCCTTGTTAATTAACTTAATTAGTCAACTGGATAGTACCCTCCGGGCTTGTAATCTGATTTTGCAAGTTACTTTGACAATCAAGGCCGCATTGACTTTCATCTCTCTCTGTCTCTCTCTCTCTCTCTCTCTAGGGTTCTCTCTCCAAAAGCATGCACATGATTTTCCACAACAGCTCCGAGTGCAGCTTACTCAATAGTTGAATACTTATATGTACACAATGCATGCATACGGGGAGAGAGAGAGAGAGAGAGAGAGAGAGATGACTCAGATGATATGATGCACATGTAGATCTTGATCGATGGAGCACGGCATTGCATTAATAGTTGCTTTCGCCAGAAGATTGCATGGCATTTGAAAAAGTTAATAGAAGTTCTCACTGAATACTATTAATCCTACCTAATCAATCTCTTGTTAGAAAAGAAACAAAATTACCTACTATGATAGCAATATATAGTACTGCATTTTCATGCTAGCCTCCCCTCGTTCATTAATAATTACACCTAGCCATGATCAAAATTCATAGTAGCCAAACTAATCTTGCACTATAACATACATATAACCTCTTATCATTTTGTCTTTTTTGGTGAAAGAAAGTTTAGGTTGGATAGATACCGCTATTTTTTTTTTAAATTTCGATAATTGGTATATCTATAAAAACAGGTAATGTGACTAGCTAGCGTAGAAGTCCAACTCTTCTTACAATACGCCATAAAAGCACACCAGATCGAAGCTAACTCCTAAAAAAGCCATGGGTTTCCTTCAAAACGAAAAGCTAAACAAAATACTCCTAACATAGTTAATCATATCATAAGATCATACCTATTACTTAACCCCAGTCATCACATCATCATCAGGCCATATGCAAGGGTACAATGAATGTTGGTTAGGGTTTTTACATACGCATATTGCCTACCAACATTACACTTATTTCAATAGTAGGACTCAAAAATCTATTATGTCTCAAAATCGTGCTGATTTCTTATCAATTACACCAACTTTTATTGACTTATTAACATTTAATTTGTCATAGTCTTTCTTAATCTACTCATCGAGTCATTGTTGCCTTATCGAAAAATAAGTATGGAATTATATAACAACGACCTTATAGCTTCTTTAAAATTAATGAATCAATATCATTTTAGTATTGAAGGGATATTTTGTTTATCAACAAAATACATTTTATTTGAAAGGTGTTTTCATATTGTTCTCAAACAAATGCTATTTTGCTATTAAAGAAAAACACAGATGCTATTTTAAAGCTAATAAAGTATTTTTTAAGCGAACCAATGAAGTAATGTTGAGAATAGTGGAATTGGTCCTTATATTTGACTTTGTTTGGCACCCTATAAAAGTCCAAGTGCAAGTCATACTCTTTTTCCAGAAGCAAAATGATAAATGTCTTGCTGCAAGACACTTCATAAGTGTCTTGTTTTGACTGAAAAATCATACTATTATGTTTTTAAATTGAAAAAAATGATAGGATCGAATCATGGAAGTATATTATAACTTAGAAATTGTATAAAATCATCTTTTTATACATAATTTGTCACATTTTAAAAATACGCGTATCATATGTACTCACGGATGAGGTTAATGCAATTAGGGTACCATTTAATATTTTGTTGGCATAGTCGACGAATATTTAAGGTTAGCAATTCATAATTAAGTATAATCATTGAAAAATTTGTGATTTTAAATTATAAAATATATTTATTTATAATAAAGCAAGACATTTAAAAGTGTCTTGCAGCAAGATATTTAAAAGTGTCTTGCAGCAAGACATATATCACTACTCTTTTCCAGAAATATTTGCCTTATACAATAAAACTTATAAAAACCTCACCGTATTCAATTTAGGCTAAATGAATTTTATTAATTTCAATGATTAACTTGTAAAAGTATTATTTTATGTCTCCAAATAATAAGAAATGACAATTTTGCCTTTGTAAACCAAAGCATGGGCTAGTATTATATCCTTGAGGTAGAGTTGAAACTGTTTTTGTTAAGTGTGAATGGATGAGAGTTCTCGAATAAAATTGCCCCTGAATTTTTCAAAAAAATTGATCTTGTCATTGAGTTTATTATTATTTCTAAAAATTTGCCATTACTGTATGTTATGCCTCCAAAAATGGCACCATCAACACACCTTTTAATAAAAACAAAATTCAGTGGTAGAATTGAATTTTGTGAAAAGTTTAGAACCAATTTATGTTGCACACGATGAACATTATCTGCCCTCTAAGGCTCTAATTATAACTATGTGCTGTATGTGGCTCAAAATTTTGAGAATAATTTACTCTCCGCTTAATTGGAGTAACTTTTGTCTTTTGGAATCATAAGAGTTATAGAAAACATGAACTGAAATACATCAACCAAATGATTTCTTTTATGCCAATTTCCACATAAAAACAAAGGGGCGTGTGGATAGCGTTTTTAACATAGATATCTATATCAATCACCGAAACATTGCAAATTAATTAAATACTGAACTCATAGATACATATTGTTGTGTTTTTGTATAATAAGTAATTTGTTTCATTGAACAAGAGTTTAAATTCGTGTCATATAAATGAAGAAAATGTGTATTAAGAGATTTTTTAACCTTTATGGACCACAATAATTCAATTATGTTTAAGATCAAAAACTCAAAATGAAAAATAGTTGACATTTCCTTGTTTGAGAATAACAAATACCCTATTGCCTTTTAACTAATCATTTGAAATTAATCCCAACATAAACAAATATGTATTTAGAATAATAATGGCAATGCAAGTGCTCCAAAGGACTACCGATGATATCTTAGCCAAGTGGCTAAGATTGAGGTCTTAAGTATATTAAGTCTTAAGTTCGATTTCCCTTCACCCATTATATTATACTGCCTTTGTGGCTCATTTGAATCCACAAAATAAAAAAGTGCTCCAAAGGACCAAAACAAGGCTGACTGTGGATACTGCAAATTTGAAAGTCAATTTTTGATTCGTGTTTACACATTTCATTCATTCATAAATATTGTCATTACAACAACAACAACAACAAACTCTCAGTATGAGTCCCGCTTTCGTAGGGTCTAGGGAGATCCAGCTATAGGCAACCTTACCTCTATCGGTATTCCTACCTATAGAGAGGTTGATTCCATAAGACCCACAAAACAGTTTGGTGAAAAAGGTTTATAAAGAAAATGGTTGCAAAACCATTTACCGAGTGAGAGAGAGAGAAAGAGAAAACCATTCATAAATATTGTCATTATATATCTATAATTCTAAAGATAATTTGTAAAAGAGTGATGATATGTACATGTGTCTTGCTGTAATACACCCTTAAATGTCTTGCCTCATTCTGAATTAACATATTTTATAGTTTAAGATCATCAAATTCTCAGTTATTACACTTAATTATTATAAATGACTAAGCTTAAACATACGTCAGCTACACCGATGAAGTATTGAATAATACTCTAATCGAATCAACCCTATCTGTGAGGGTATATGATGCACGTATTTTATAAATATAGTCAATTATGGATAAAAAGATGATTTTACAAAATTATAAGTTGTAACATGTTTTTACTATTCGATTACACCATTTTTTTGAATTTAAAAACATAATAATATGACTTTTAGTCCAAAATAAGACACTTTAAAAGTGTCTTGTAGTAAGACATTTATTATTTTACTTTTAAAAAAATATATGAATATCAAAATTGTTTTCTTTTGTAATTATATAAAGCCTGATTAGCGTTTGCAAAATGATTGATGATAATGAGATTAATTAATTATTATGGGATATATGGTCACTGTAAGGTGATAATATTTGGTTAAACTTCTCCCCCTTATCCAACAACTATTTGGGCCCCAACTGTTATCATTAGTGGATCCTTCTACGTCACTTTTTGACATTAATGCTTTAGTCAACTCTCTCTCTCTCTCTCTCTCTCCCCCCCCCCCCCAAACACTGTAAGTATCAGTAGATCACTGAAACACACACATACACAAAGAAAGGCAGAGCGTATACGTGGGTTTGATTTAACGGGTGGCAATAGGGTGAACTAATAAATGTGGCTTTAGAAGAGTTTAGAAACCCTATGTACCACTGGAGTGGTTGGCTTAATTAGCTTCATAAACTTCAGTCAAAGCTAGCTTAATTAGCATAGCTAATTATGTTCTTAATTAGCTTATTTATTCTTTATCACTCTATAATATTGCCACATATAAACAATCTACTTAAGTTAATTAGCTGGCTACTAGCTAGCTAATAATAGTTTTTAAAGAAAAAGAGAGACAAAGAGATAGTAGTCCACCAAAGAACGTGAAAATTGTAAGTCGAGAAATATATTCTTATGAACGGTTCAGTTTATTTCCACATAGTGTATCTTATGTGTGCATTTAAATTAAAACAAATGGTATGATTGGTATTTTGTGGAATGTGACGGCACCAAGCGCCCTTAGTTTGTTGAGGTATGTCCCCGCTTCCTCTTTATTTGCTATCCGAAACCTCTCTCTTCCTTTTCTCGCACTCGGTAAATGGTTTTTGCAACCATTTTCTCTATAAACCTTTTTCACAAAACTGTTTTGTGGGTCTTATGGAATCAACCTCTCTATGGGTAGGAATACCGGTAGAGGTAAGGTTGCCTACAGCTGGATCTCCCCAGACCCCGCAAAAGCGGGACCTACACTGGGAGTTTGTTGTTGTTGGTATGATTGGTATTTTGTGTACATATATTTTGATTTTTGTTTTGTTTGATCACATACATATGTTGATTTTATTTTAAGGGGAACGGGATTATTTTGCATGTAAAGTCACAACTGATGACCATGCAATCCTAGCAAGTTGATGTCTTGATGACAGCACTAAAGTAACTCTTATTTTAAGATTTAATTATAAAAATGTACCCTCATCTCATGTTGCCTGTTGACTGTTCTTGGCCAAGATTAATAGTATATCACCGATTGCTACTAAAGGCACGTCTATTTCGATCTCAACTGTTGTTCATGTTAATGTATGTTATTTAAAGTATTCAGGTCCAATACTTGTTAACTTAGTTCAACAATCGATTTTCAACTTCAACGTTTTATTTTATTTTATTTTATTTTAATATCATGTGTAAAGTTGAAGAAATTAATGTAATGTTTGGTTAGATGTAATCAACTCTGTAATGCAAATAAGTTTCTAATTGTATTTTTATTACCTTATTTGGTTGAATGAGAGTATTGAAATAAGAGCTATTTTGTAATTATGATTATCACAAATTAAACTATGTAATCACGATTGCATTGTACAGTTGATTACATTAGATTATCATTACATTATTACATCCAACGAAATATTACATAAGAGTTTTAATCGAGCTCATGATATAAGTACAAACGAGATTTACTCTAAAATGACTAGTCACTAAATGAAGTAATTTACCAGTTTACATATAATACAAATTGAATGTCATGTATACATTTAATGAATCTTATAAATTTGGTGTGGGACAAACATATATTCACTTAGTTAATTACTCCAACGTACTGGGTAGAAAGAAAACTCTAATGAGCTACCATGTCTAAGGACAAATATTGAATATTGAAGTTGATAAAACTAATTAATCTTTTTTTTTAATTGTACGTGCATGGTCTGCTTGTGCTACGTGTGCGACTTTGCTGTGGGCTGATTGTAAATTCAAGAAGAAATTTTTTTGGACCATTTCATTTGTTTGCCTAAAAAGAGGAAGAGCAACGAACGCTTAAGTCTTGTGTGACCATTCTTCCTTCTTAGAGACTAATTTTAAAAAAATAATCCACTTAATTTATATATGTACGTGATTAAGTACTTCAATTTCTTAATGCAAACGTGACAATAGATTGTCGAAATTCAACAAGTTAAGGTTCATTTCAATGGTGACATTATGTTTTATTATATGGCAGCTTAAAAATCTAGAGTTGGGAATTGTCTCATTCGACATGGTAATACAAGTCGAATCTGACCTGTAATTATGGAGAAAAATACAAACATGATGATTTAGCATGAAAATATCGTAGTTTTCAATTTGCGGTAAATTTAAACTATTTTCAAAGTTGACATAAAATTGATACATTTATTATATTAGTCGACCGGAACTGACGTATTTATTAACTCTATTAAAATTTAAATAGCTAAATCTATTGTGTATGGATTATTAAATGATATGAAACGTATTTTTCTACAGTAATTTCTTGAATATAAGGACTTTCTAGAAGAAGTAAAATTTCCTTGATGTGATTTATCAAATTGACCCATGTTTCCAAATGTTAGTTAATCAAGGCATTTTATAACATATCAGTCTCCAGTCTCACCATCTATTGTGTCTTTCCTAACCTCTTAGAAAATAAAATTCAATTGAATTAAATCCATTTTGGAGGCTTTGTCGTCTTCTCAGCAGGAAAAATCGTGGTTGGTAGCTGATTTGCGGAAATTAAAATACTTACAAAATTAAATATTACCTTAATTAAATTTTAATTTCTAAGGGGTTTTTTATCAGCGACTTTATAGGCTTCTTGTCTTTACACAAACACAACCAGCTACTTCCACTTTATAAAAAAAAAAAAAAAGAGTTGGAAAATCACTACTCATGCACATACAAAATAAAAAACAACGAGATTTTGATCTAATAGTGAAAACCGAGGCCTTAGTTATAAGTTTCATATACATAAGTTGCATTCCTACTTATGTATAACTAGGTTGTTTACATGTTCTTGATCCAAATCAAAGTTATAAATATCGTATCGGTTATTGTACTATTTTTTTTATTGGAACAAGACATATCGGATTTATGTACCGTTATACCGGGCTTGTATCGTTTTGAATATCAAAAAAATTAAAAAAATTTAAACCACAAAAATTTAAAATTTTAGCGTATCGAGCGGTGTTTGACTGAAAATACCGATGCCGTCCGATATTTGCCGGTATAATTCGGCATTTGACCGGTACAATATAAGACAATAACTTGTACCGTTTCTTGACCGGTACAGTATGTTTCATCTGAGCATTTGGTATTTATAACAAATATAAATACATTGTTGTATTATAAAAAGGCCAACATATCTCACCAAAAAAATAAAAAAAAAATAAAAAGGCCCACAGAGACGAGAAACAATTGAAAATCTAGTATTAATACACAAGTATAATAGTCTGTAAAGAAGATGTGGGTAATCTTCTTCAAAATAAAATATTCTTTATCCAGAATAAATGGAAAACTTCTACCAACACAACCGATGAATAATACAGAGAGAGAGAGAGAGAGAACTCCATACCTCGTATGTCACGTCTGTATACTACTAAAAAATGTATTTTGTAAATGATATCAGTAAAAAGATCATCTTTGTACTAGCAAGTAATATTATACATAATTATTAAAAAAAAAAGTTCCTCTTTAAGAATTAATATTTATAAAACGCTCAAACCCAAATCTCTTTTCACACGATTCACTATCTGAAAAAAGAAAAAAGAAAAAACTGAAAACACAACCGTACTATGCAATGTCATGGAACAAGGTGGACTCCTCAAGAAGAAGATCAGGCCAGAAGCTGCTAGTATTCGCAGAGCTACTGCCACCGTCTACTGGCGGTGCGGGGGCGGCTGCTGTGGTGGCCGGAGGAGGAGCATGCGGTGGAGATGGAGAGGAAGATAATGAAGGAAGCCAAGGAGAGGTGGGTGAGTTCTCCCGTTGACTTAACACTGAGAATTCACAAGCTGGTTGATTTACAACCGTTTGATGATGATGATCACTACTAACCATGTTCATCATTTTGCTCAAATCTGGGGTCTCAAGGGTCCTTAAATCGGGTAAACGGTCATGGAACCCGTCAAATGGGTTCGGACTATCCAATCCGGGTGGGTTCAGAATCAGGCTTGGGCTTGTATTCGGATCCTTGAGGGTGGAAAATGAGGTGGGGAGGGAGTTGAGAAGATTGAGGGTGTCCATGTCTAAGTTGGGCATTGGGTAGTTATTATTGTTAGAAGAGTTGGGGGGCTGTAAAAGGTACTGCAAGTATTGAAGTTTAGCCACCTCAGTTTGGAGTCTAACTGCCTGTTCTTCCCATGAGTGGTTCTCCATGAGCTCCTTGAGGTTGGCTAGGGCTATCAGGTGAGGCAAGCTTGAGAAGATGTCAGTTCGAGGCCGGTGGGTCATCGGGTCAAAACCCATTTGGATCAGCTTCTTCTTTAGGTGGGTGTTCCAAAAGTTTTTGATCTCGTTGTCTGTCCTTCCTGGTAGATGGGTCGCTATCGCAGACCACCTGCTCATATTATCAAACATGTACGTCATATGAAAATGTCTGTAACTAACTAAGAAAATTACCTTCTTTGCTCACCAAATCAATGCGAAAAAAAATAAACACAGTGATTTTTAAATAAGACAATCTTATCATAAGTTGCTCTTGTAAATATAACGTATTTTTCCCTTTTTTTAGGTAAGACTGCATGGTCGTTGATCATTTGCCTGGCTTCCTTCTTATGTGTCTTCATTTCTTGAAAAATATGATTTTATTCACCCAGAACAATTTCAACGGAATCAAGAGTTGAAGGATATATAGACTTCGCGGGTTGTGAGAATTACTTGTTTCCGAGGATGGCATGAAGGTTTAGAATGGTCTGTTCTTCTTCAGGGGAGAATTTGCCTCTTTTGATATCAGGTCTCAGATAATTTGTCCACCTCAATCTGCAGCTTTTCCCACATCTATTCAGACCTGAAAATGCACAATATGTCCATGTTAAACTGCAACAAGTTACTTAGGAGCTAGAGAGATCATACTAATGCATGCATATGAGAGAGGGAGAGAGAGAGGGAGAGAGTATTAATTAGTTGATACCAGCAAGCTTAGGAAGGGCTCGCCAGCTGCCATGGCCATGTTTCTGAATGTAATTGACAAGCTTTTGATCTTCTTCAGGAGTCCAAGGCCCTTTCTTGAGCCCTGTTTCATCACAACAAGGAGACCTTCCCATTATTATTATTTCTTACTTTGTGTTTTTGGCCCCTGTGATTTTGGAGTCCTACCAACAACTATGGCTTTGTCTCCTATATATATACACGCACAACACTCCCTTCTCTTTTTCCTTTTTTAGTATGTATATATTATCATGCCCACAACCAGCTGACTTACGTGGGGCCTTCCTATTTGCTCATGTATACCAGCACTGCCCTACTTAATTTACTGTGCAATTACTGTTATACCCCTTTTCTGAATTTCACTTTTTTTAAAAAAATTATTAAATGAAACATTTTGTTCATTATAGACATGTCAAATAGGTCATTCAATTCTTGTATGTAATATGTAAAGTTCATATCATATCATCTTTATAGACATTTTGTTCATTATAGACATGCTTATTGATGTTTAGTCCAATAAATTTATCATAAAAAAAAATAAACAATAAAGTTGTAGGAATTTTGGACCGAACTTAATTCATGTCCAATTCTTAGTGAACCTATTTCAGTTGTCAACACAAGTAAGAATATGAATTGTTCGGTTCAAATCTAAAGAAGATTTCGAGTCTATAGTTAACTATACTGGATTATTAATTAGAAATCAAATAAAACTAATATCTCATGTCTTAAAGAGATCATATATGATCCCTGAATCTTTTTTTTTGTTTTAAGTTTTTGTAAATTATAGCATGGACTACGTACTTGTCTATTACCCACACAATTCCCACCATGACCTTTGAGTTTTGTGTTTATAACCTTTGAGTTTTGTGTAAAATTTGTTGTTTTTCAAAGCCTTTTTCTTAGGGATCTTCGAACTTTTACAAAAATAAAAAAATAACATTTTTAATTAGTTTAGGATTTTGATGTGCACGATGTATCACTAAAAATAAAAAAAATAAAAAAATGCCGGCTGAGGGACGAGACCTAAGAGCTCCTCATAAGACAAAGCCTAGTTATACTTTTTGTTATTAGTTCCTAATACGAAGTGATGAGTATATCACCTAAAGTATCAATCATAGTGCCGGATTGGCCCCTAGAGGTGAAAAGGGGGCAAATTCAAAAGTTTCCTTCAGGAAACTTTATGCCAAAATTTTTGATCTCCTTTGAGAATCTATCAATATTAAGATATTATATATTAGCTTGACTGTTCAGATTATCTATTTTGTATTAACCTCCCTCCAAAAAAACAATACATAAAAGGTCAGGTAAAGGGTTTCCTCTAGAAATACATACAGGCAATCAATAAATAAACAAATAACAAAGTAATAGTCTAAACAATAAATAAATAAGAAAACAAATACAATGGAAGACTTTCGACATGTTACGAGTTATATATATATATATATATATATATATATATATATATATATATATATATATATATATATATAATGGATTATAACAAGATATCTTTTTCTTAATAGTTACCGTAACATGAATGTGCACTAGAACAAATAGAGGACATCCAACTAGGCAAATAAATTTTGCCAATAAGATTGATTGTTTCATTTCTGCATGAAACAATAATGTTATGATCAGACGTTTCTGATGATCAGAAGCATGTCTCAGTCTCACCCAATATAAGTAAAAGTAGGGACCTCTAAGGTATACGGATCACGCACTGATAAGCCACGGATCGTGCAGGTAGCTCACAGCAATAACTGTAAAATACTTGATGAAAATTTTGGGAGGAAAAAAACATAGAAATGAAAAACTAGAATTGATTGAAAGAAGAGTCAGGATGTCAGCATCAAGGAAGACAATTGGCAAGTCATGGTTGGTAAGAAAATTGTAGTCCATGCACGCACAGTTGGTTCTCTTTCGTCACTCACTGCATGGCTTGTTGTTGACACTTTCCCACTCACTCTCATTCTCTCCACTCTTCCATGGATATATAACATCATGTCAAAATTTGGAGTTAGAGAAAGTTTGACCTGACACGACAATTCAACCCGAACCTAACCTAAGGTTACTAAGAGAAATTCGAACCCGACACGAACTGAACCGATTTCAACCCAAAGTTGATACGATTTGATCATTTAGTTTGAAAATATGTTAATTTTTAATTTCGAGTAGATCTTAACTATTTGCAAGATTGACATGAAATTAAATGGGTTAATCTGAATCGACTCGTTACCCAACTCTATGTCAAACTATACTTTCCCATGTCACAAATTATATGATAGTTTCAAATCTACAAATTTAGATACGTTATTATTTATGGTAAATTGTTTTTAGTTTTCTACAACTTGCCACTTATTAATTTTCACGGCTCTCTCTTTTCAAAAAGCACGATTTTTTCTCTTTTAAAATGTTTCATGTCACCATATCTATAGACCTAAGTCTATAGGATTGATCCGGGGGAGTATACATTCACCTTTAGGGCTCGGCCAATCACAAAGACTTAGCTGCTCATAGTAAACTTTCTCTGCCCAGCCAAGAATATCTGGTTGAGAGATATAAGGGGTTAGTTAATTGCTTGCTGGATGATACTGCTTTGTTTTCTCAAGGCATAATTATATTAATCTACCAAGATCAAAATTCTCAAATCACAGAACAATTAATAAAAGCATTCGAAGAAACTACAAAAACTAGGAGGTTGGCAACAACTGGAAATAATTTTTAGGAGATAAGATCAACTGCAGTTCAATCATTCAGATCATCGAGTTAAAAAATTAATACCTTCGTTTAATCCAAAGACTAAATCCAAGAAAATTGGATTAATTTTAAAAGGATAGGCAATGCCAAAAACAGATGACATGCAATGCAAATCAAAAAAAGATGCTGTTCAAAAGTAGATCAATGTTTAATAACGGGGTCAAAACCACACGTATTGGAAATCAAGATCCTTTTGTTTATTCTTCTTTCACACGAGCAAACAGTGTTCACACTATCAAATCCTCCGGTCCTCCCCACATAATCAAAGATCTTCCTCTGTGGTTTCCCCTTTAATTTTTCTTTGCAATCTTTTCCCATTATCAAATATATATGTGTTCTCCTTTTCCTAATAATCAATTGTAGGCATTGACAAGACTGTCAAATTTAACTAGACACATAATCATCAACATCGAAATCCAATTCAGATCCTGCCTGAGCAAGGTTTGAAGAGATCAGCATGCAGGAAGTTTTACCTACGTGAGAAAAAAAAAATGCCCAGACATCAACATTCAACACATATAATTAATCATAATGTATTACAATACCCTAACAGAGTATTATAATACAGATGTTGTGCAAGTATAATGTGAAAGGCCTTAAAAATGTACGGCTAAGGCAGAGACATAGAGTAGTGTTGATGTGACACATTTTTGACAATATGAGAGAGCTGGTTAGAGGGGAAGTTGGTGCAGCAATCTGTCTAATTTCTACCATCTCAGTTTGAAATAACCCAAGATAAATACACGGCCACGGGGTTCTTTCTTTTCACCAGGAGATCATCGAGAGCGTCAATGACTAATTTGTTGATTGGCCTAGCTAGCTTGTCATCATCTCCTTTGTTCCTGCATAAAAAGGGAAGAGGGGGGAGAGATCCCACATTGCATCAGACTTCTCCACAAGGGTAGCTAGATTTTTGGTTAAATAGCTTCTAGCGTAAGTTATCTTTTAATTAACAATAACCAGGGGAGCATTAAAAAAAATTGAAAAGAGAAATCTAACTAGGTAGTGTACCTCCAGATGTTGCAAGGAAATGACATGATTAATATCCCAGGGGTTATCTTTTAATATGTCTAATTGATGAAAACAGAAATGAGGTGCTTTGACATCGATTTCTGTCAATCAACTAGGCAAGCAGAATGTATTCGAACGAAGCAGAAAATTCAGGAGAATTTTCTAAAGTAACCTAGGTGTATTTTACAAGTGATATAAAGCAACAGTGAATAAGTTAGTTTGAAACCACCTTGCTCTTGCCTATGTCACTTAAAGTGGCCAGCCGGATTGTTTCATCTTCACGACTACATACTCAAGGGATTATTCTAATTGTGTCCCTCTCTGTGTAAGGTCATGACCAGTTCACCTACAATTGTTAACCTAACTACAGGTTCAGGTTTAACCCAATAGGGAACAAACTGAAGAGTCATACACATGGCTGCTATCTATTGTTCATATCAACCTAACTTGAAAAAAATTGCAGTATCCCCAATCCATATATCCCAAGCTTGCACCTTTTCTCATGTTCTGGGAGCAGGTTACAGAGATGTAGCTGTACGTCACAGTACAGCCATGTAATATATCCGTCCCTCGTGCATAAAAGGATAACAGGATTATGCATGTCATTGAAGAACCTGTTCGATAAGATTCTAAGATCATGGAGAGGCCAGACTCGATGTCAAATTCTTAAATTTTGCAGCAACATGACAAGTGAACATGAAGTACATTTTTGCCTAACTACAAATTATTATTTTTTGGTTTTGAATGGGTAAAATTCTACACATGTACACAGCTTAAGAAAAATCAAACCCTATTTTTTTTTTTTTAATTTAAAGCCGGTCATTCTACTACTAAACTACCCCCACTGGCTAACTATCCGCCTAGAGACATAAAAAGGAAGAGGAAAAGGGAATTGTACAATTATCCGCCTAAAGACATGCAAAAGGATACTAGTTACGGTGAGTTCTTACAAGGTCTGAATTGGATTTCCTACCAGACATGGTAGAACAAGTCCCTGGAAACATATACAGGTGAAGACCAGAGGACTATAAACCATGCACAAACCAGAATCACCTGTTCTGCCTTTGAAGCAAAACAAAAATATACAGTGCAAGTGCTTTCCTACTCCATAAATTCCAACGTAATTTTCTAAGGGGGAAATCCATCATCTGACACCTTAGAGACATACAGTTACTTTCGTACCTAAGCTTGCCATTAGCATTCCACCTGTGGACAGAAGCTGCACAGTGTCATGACTCATAATAACAAGGACGGCAATTAACTAACCATTTTCCCTTGACATCTTTACCGTCAAAAATTAAAAACTTCAACAACTTACCTCATTTGGTTGTCGGCACAAGTTTTGTAAGCCCTACTCCTCTTTATTTGAAGACCACTAAGACCCAGAAAAAATAAACAAATAAGGATTTTGCCACTGCTACCTCCTTGATCAAGAAAGCAAGTGAACAAATTTTCTCAAGAAAAAGTAGAACTTTTACAGAAAGATACAAGGGCAGAGAGAGATTACTTCTCCAAACAAGCTTCTTTGCCGCGTGGACCTGCTTTCAGTCCATAGAAGTTTGCTGTTGTTTTATTCTGAAAATTAATGAATTAGAAATAAATTCTTGGCCATGATAAATATTATCCAATACATGTACAGATCTTCCAATACATCTACAGATTTTCTACCCAATACATCTACAGATTTTCCAAGCCCTTTGGCACTTTTTTGTTCTCCCACGCAAATAGGAGATATCCTTTCATGCACCCTTTGCAAAAAAGCATACATGCATTTACCAGTCCATGGTACAAATACAGCCATCAGCAGTTGAAAGAAATCAATCATGCAATGAGATCTCGACCACATCAAGATCAACGTAGTAGATCATTAACCTAACCAAGGACGGTGCTGTAGAATGCAACAAACTATAGTAGCTAACTGAAAGCGAACCTCCAATCCCCAGGTTGTTGTGGAATATAAGCTAGCTAGCTAAATTGGTAGACTTTTCCCAAGGATGATACTAGGGACGAGGGTGAGAAATTAACCCTGGCTTACTTCAATTTGAGCTTGAATGAAGTGAAACCTTTTATGAACTTATTATGTCTAGTGCGAATACAGTTAACTTCTTTTTCCAGGAATGTTTAAAATCGTAAAGCCATATAATTTAGCCAACTCCAAATAGACTGCTCAAATATGGTTTTGCATGTCTTGTCAGCATTAGTTTAAATATTCAAGAGTTTTGGAGGTCATTTTTGTATTAGTTACGAGAATAATTAAAATATTCCATTAATCATTCAGTTGATCTTCCTAATAATACTAAAACACTAATAATGCACAGACAAAAACTTATCGATCAGGTGACATGCTTCTTAAACCTGCTAGTGATACTGGCTGCTAAAACATTGCATTAGGACAGCATTAAGTAAAGAAACCCAAAGACCGAGATAACCCTTATGAGTTATGATACAGATCTACTATCTGCTAAGGAGTAAATTTATGTGCACGTGAAACTCTATATTAGTACAAATGTGTCAACAAGATAAACACCATCACATCAAGAATTCTGCTCAAAAATACTTCCCAACAACTCTGATTACAGAGAAACGTATTATATGTGGGGCCAAGAAAATCTATGCTAATTTCATCGTATCTTTACCGTCACAATGATGATTATGTGTCCAAATGTCTCTTTCCCAATTGAGAACTGGAGGCCATACAGACTCTTGAATTTGACCAAAAATAAATAAACTTACTTGTCAGAATTTATCAATACATAGATTACTTCTACAGACAGGGGTCTTTTCCTGACATGATAATAGTCATCAAATTTAAAAGGGTTGTCTTCTGATCTTCTTGGAGACTCTTCTATGAGTAATTAGTCTATGGGTAATTATATAATCTTGATGTTTCAGTTTTCTCAACGGTTATGCCCAACAACAGGAGAAGCGAATATAAGAATTGATTAGTTAATGCAGTGTCCTGTTGGTTTTGTATCTCTTGGGAGATAATAAATATGAAAATTTCACTCCCTCGATTCATCCCATTACTATATTAAATCAACCACTACGACTTTTATTTGTTCGCTTAACTTCCATTGGCAATGACGTCACCCACACAGCAAAAGATAGTGAAATATTGTGACATAGACAATCATCTTCTAGATAAAAATATGAGACACGTTGAAGGGTTTTTTTTTGGGGGGGGGGGGGTACCATGGCACCTCAGTTCTCATTCATTGATAGTCATTCAATGATGATCCCTATGATACTTGTATTCTTCATTTCATCTCAAATACACATGTCAATCGGACACTCAACAAATGGATAGAAAGCGTATTTTATTTTTTGACGACAACTTCCAACCACGCAAAATGTGAGTATAAGACACGATATGAATATTTGGGTTCAAATCATATTTCTCGCCTAAGAACCTGAGATGCTGGATTGGAGACTTTTTGTCCCTGTGACAACCAAATCTGATGCTACTATAATAAGTTCATAAGGTCGATCTTGAACGTAATATTAAGTTGGCTAGCAAATGCTACTGCCTCAAACATGTTCACAGTGGATCTAATGAAAGACTGAAGAAAATATAAGCCAGTAAATTAGAGAACAAGGAGCTAAACAAAACAAGAAACCATTTGGATACTTTGTCATCTGTTGAGTTTAGATGTTCTAGACCCCCGATTGGGAAAATTGCTTAAACAAGGTAAGGCACCAAAGTCTCTCCTTTATCCACTAAAATAAACAACATAAACTAGCTGGGAAATCACCGTCAAACCATGTTGCAACAAAGAAATACAGCCTTGTGGGAAAAAATTGGCGGCAGGCTACCCCACAACCAGACATGAACACAGTGGTAGAGTGAGAAACATGACACCTAAATTTGGTAATCCACATGGTTTATTCATCTACCCTTCACATTTTCAAACGCTGAACTACATCTGTGAGACATGACAATATCTTTAACTAAAAATGGTTAGCAGTCATGTGATTAGATAGACTAATAATATGGCCTGTTATAATAAATTTGCTCAGGATCCCTTCAACATGAATTCATAATTCAAGGCCAACAGCTCCCTTAACCACCACTTTCATAATTACTGCCTTTGAATCCGCCATAAGAAATAGCTCTCATCGTTACTTAGACACACAAATATTTAACTATACTAAGAAAGGCTATGTTTCGGTGAAGCAACTTACAGTTATAGGCTGAGTATGCATCAAAACAGCAGCACTCGATGGCTGATGCACCGTGAATTCGAATTTATGATATTGTCTTAATATAATTCCAATGATAATATTTCTTGACATGGTGGCCAGAATAGCTGGTTCGCATGCGGACTAGCTATAAACTATTCAAATGAGTACAACATCCAAGTTCACCTACTGAAAGCTAAACCACAGAGGAATCAACCTTGCAATTGTTCGCTGTTCATTAATGCAAGAGATTTCCTTTACGAGATCATACTTACTGCAAGCCTTCATAATCTACCTGTCCAGCGAAGCTGTAGCCTGTAAGCAGGCCATTGCATTCCCCCCCCCCCCCCCGGGCCTTCTATCTGGGCTGAATACTGGCTATGAGTGTAGGATTAGCGGGTTACCAGGTCAGAATAGTCCAGAGGATACAAGCCGTGAAGGCGCATTGATACAACAAAATTAATCCAAAGAGAATATAATTACGGACCAGCTAACATATTGAACACAACCAATAAATTGAGACATCACATCAGAGAAAGCGGAGTAAGTGCTAAGAAAAAAGAAAAGGGCAGAAAATAAGGCCGTGGACTCAAAGAAACATTTTCCCTGGCCCAACCAGAATGCCCGGGCCCATTTTCTTTTCCAAGTTTCCACAAAATTGACTTTTTGGGCTTTAGAATCAGTATTAATAAAGGCCTCCTGGCCGTTCCACCACTATGCTACAAATCTTCAAATCAATATATTAGTCAAATTAGTCAACATTTATATGTTTTAATACAACAAGAAGATGTTATTTATAACAAGTGGTTTTGTTAGTTGATTAATTATTTGCATTTTATTCACAAAATGGATTAGATTCATATTAGTTTAAATATAGCAAAATTATTTGGTTAGATCGAATAAGTACTTTAGATCTATGAAGTACCTTTATTATATGTTTTGATTTTATCAAAATTTTATCTGTAGTTTGAAAAATTCTAAGAACGATCTCGCTAATTATCTTCGCATAAAAATCCAATTTTGATGATGCAGGTCAGAAAGGTCTAGAGGCCCCAATGTTCGACACCAAACTTCTATAACCAGATCAGTGTAAGTTTAGTTGAATAAAGGTCACGGTATTTGTGCAGCTGGTACTACTACGGGCTGCGTTTTTCAGCACCTTATAAATTGCAGCTAGCTAGAGGCATGGAGAGTATTTTTGATTTCTTTAGGGTATTCTATTGATTGGCATATTTAGGACCTCCCAACAGGAGGTTGACACATAGCATAGATCTGGTCAACAGAAGTCAAAAGTTGACCACAAGGGAAGAACAGGAAAACAAGGGGGGTATAATGGTCATTAATTCCAAAGATTAGACAATTATCGTTTTCCCTTGATTGTTAATTCCAAGGCTATAGATACCCCAAGTTACATCTTTTGGAGGATATTTACAATATTCATAATTTGAATTACAAACCTTACATACTCAAGTACAAGAAATTCTACCTATTCTTTCTCTCCTCTTTTTACGTTATCTTATTCTGAGATTAACTTGAGCGTCAGAGAGGCGTTCCTCGACAAACACCAAGGGTTACCCTTTATGCAGGTCGTCGAGGACAAGACACGTCAACTCCGCCATCTTACCAACACGTCAATCTAAAGTAAGTCCAAGCTTCTCTCCCACTCATTCCAGTTTCTTCCGAAACATCTATATTTCTACTCTTGCCTCCACCAATCTACTCCACTGAGGCACTGCTATACAGCACATAGTGTGTATGCCAAACAAACGTAAATTTGGAGTTTCTTCAGAGTTTGAGCTCCCCTTCCTCCCCCTCCTGGAAAATGGAGTAAAAGGAATGACGATCTTCATGACTTAAATAGTATGACCAAGTCCTCTAAAACCTTAACTTTGTCGTCTCTTCAATGCGAGACTCTAACCTAAGACGAGTGTCATTCTATTCTTTCTTTTTTTTTAAAGGTGAGATTTTAGGGGGGGAAATGACAGGGAATATCTTAGCAAACTCTACGAAAATAATATTAGTTTTTCGTTTTGTTAAAAAAAAAGAAAGGAAAGCAACCTTTATCAACACGACGTTTAATTCAGTTCCATACTTGCATATGCGTCACTGCCAGTGAGCATTTGTGCAATTTCTTTCTCCTTCTTTCCCCAGCCCGGGGGAGGCGGAAGCTTTTTTGTCATTTTAGATTTGGATTATCTTCTCAGTCGGATGAAGAGATAGTGAGGAAATCAGGTCACTAACGTGGACATGGAACGCCTGAACACTAGGCCGCTAATTTATTGCCTAGATGCACTGCAGAATGCATTTCAGTAGTGTGATTGACATCCAAAACTATGAACAAAAAAATAGAAGTAAAATAGATGCAGAAAAGAGAAAGCATTCAGAGGAGACCCATGAAGAAATCACAGCATCACAACTAAATGCGTAGGGGCACTGTCAAGAAGGGATCAAAAGTACACTACCTCAAATTTGAATAGCATTTGTCTGACAAAGGGGTTCTGCTATTGCATTCACGAACTCAGTTGCTTCAATGTCTAGCCAAAAGAAGAATCTGGTCAAAGGACAAAATATCAGCACAAGATGGTGTACAGAACATGGGAGTTAGGTATTGCATTTTGAAAAAATGATCAAAGTTGTTCTAAAATATCCCACATTGGATACTGTAGCCTCAGACATAACATGAGAGGGTAGGTATGAGCACATTTCAAAAAGATCAAGGCGGGCAGATCCTAGCTGCTGAAAGTAGAAAATGATCAGAGAGTCCTTAGTTGCCCTCCGTAAATTGATACACTGGTGATATACAGCTCAATAATAACAGTCAAATTGACGAAACATGCTAGTGAATTTCATCAGGAGAAATATCCCATGCCTAAACTACCGTGATCTCAACATTGTCTAGGTAACAGGAAAAGCTAAAATTTGCAAACATTTAAGAAAGCAAGGGGGATAATAGTAATACCAAGAATGTTGTTTATAAGATGAACGCTAAACTTTCATCCATGTTATGTTCACAGGCTCAAGAACCACTGGAGGAATCACACTAGCAAACTCAAGTCCATATTTTCCTTAAATCCAAACATCGCTGGAAATTTCTCTCAGGGAAAAGTACACTTAAGAATAGTGTCATTTCAGCAGTTCTATCAACCAACAAACTGCAGGAATACATACAGTAGGTGCATAAATGATTCTCAAATATATGACTAAGTCTGATGATTATATAAGGTTCATCTATGTTTTAGATCTTTCACAAGATCGCAAAACCAAGTCCAACAATAGAGGACTCCACAACTATGCAAAACAGTCCAACAAAAAGTCAAAAATTACGAGGTGACATCACACAGCAAGCAGAGAATATAACTCAGCGCGACAATAACAACTCCAATATTGATCAACCATAAATATGAAGGTTGCAGTTACATTTTCATACAATCACTGTGCATTTGCTCTTTAGTTCTTATTGAAAGCACATTCTTATTATGCCAAGGTTAGCAAGACAAATAATCAACACAAGAGGTTTGGCAGCCAACACAACTTTAACAGCCTCAGAAGCAGAATGCAATCTCAGGGGGGACTAGCTCCAGTTTTTTATTTTTTATTTTTTCAGCACTTAAAGGGTAAAATGGTCAAATGGTGATGTGCTGGAGAATCTTCCCACTTGCAGAAGCAGTAAACCATAAAAAGATTAGGTAACATACTACAGAACAGAACACTATTAAAAAAAAATAAAAAAATACATTAAGTATTGCTATTCTCCTCAAAATGCTTACCAAAGATCAGATTCCATGAGAGCTTTTCACCTAAATGAACAACAATGGTTGCCGGTGTATCCCTTTTGACGGTTTCTGTGATAAATCGCCTCTTGCATCCTTCATCTGCAATAGGGAAATATTTTGTAAAAATTTGGCTTCTCTGGTATAGGAGAAAAGAAGGTCCCCACCAGATCGTCTGATATACCCGTTTTCTTTTTATTTTCTTTTTTTTTTAAGGGGGGTTGAGGAGTGGATCCCCGGGTTGACAGTGTTAAAAGGAGGCTTAACCCTCAAGAGCCATGCCAGCAATCCAACAATCACTCACAACGTAAAATGACATGAATCCTCCTTAATTTATGGCCCAATTTGAGAACGTCTTTCTTTCATAGTAAATTTAAAATCGGATAATGAAATCCCAAACATTGGAAGCATAACTCGATTGACAACATCAGTACATAACAGTGCAGATTAACTCTCGTAGCATCGACAATGGACAAGCTATAGACCCAACCTCTAATAAGTGTATGAAGCAAACCACTAGCATTTTTAAAGATAGTTCCCAATGTTCCAGTCTTCAACAACTAAATCTATGATCTTGAGGCTAACAAACATTTCAATAGGCCGAGACAGATACTAAATCCAATGCCGCATTAGCCTCTAACTAGAATTAATAGCACCTAATCCACCAGAAATGCAGGCAACAGGAGTGTAAATTAAAAGCATTGGCCCTTGGCTTATGCAGATGCAGAACTAAACACTAATTTGTCATCATTACAGAACTAAATGCGTCAATGAATTCGATATACAAATACAGTCCATAACATGTTTAGTGAAGAAATCGACGGAAGTAGGCAAAGCTAACACAGCTTCAGCAATCAAAATCCATCGAATAATGCGAAGATTTTACAATAATTAAGACATTCATAGAATTCTTCGTACCTGAAAAACAGTGTTCGCTTCTCGAATTCGTCTGATATTTGCAATAGCTCTTTTAACGTGGGTGACGCGCAACAAGGAGAGCAATGATCTCGGAGACGAGTTGAATTTCATTGAATTTGAATCCCTTATAGATGTACTGAAAATGGCGTATTTGATCGGTACTCAAAGGTATGCCTAGTTTTGGGGGTTTAATCGAAAGTGGCAGAAGAAAGGTAACCGCAGAGGGGGAGGGAGGGGAGAGGAGAAGAAGAAGGGGGTTTTTAATTTCGAGCGCGCCCAATTTCAGGTTGCCGTGAGAAACACTGGACCGGACGGTCTGGCCGGTCCGGGTTGGATGGGAAAAACTGCGGTTCAAGATTTTTTTTGTTTTTTAAGTAGTTTATAGATCAAAAGTCAAGCCATAGCAATTAGCAATGTCATGAAGCGGAGCTAGTGAGCTACACGCTCAGAGCATTTCCAATTATAGTTTTATTTTTTGGAACTTAAGTTTACTACATCATTAAAAGTTTAATTTTTTTGAATTTGCATTTTCTCACTTTTTCAACCTATGAAACTCCAATTTGAATCACCTAATGAAAATATTCATCATAGACCTACCTCAGATCACAAAACTTCTTTTTTTAATCATATAAAAATTATATATTAACCCAAAATTTTAAAATAAAAAATTGGGTCGCATGGTCCAAATTCTATCAAGTATGCCATTGATTTAATCATGCAATGATAAGTGGACAAGTGGCAAAAGGGGAACTCGCGCTCCATTTTCAACAAAGGGTGCTTTAAAGATGATCTAAACCTCCTTATCAAAAATTTGGGGCAAGGGTCTGTCCCCCACCCCCCCAAAAAAAAAAAAACTTATCAAAATTAAAAATATTTCAAAATAGGAGGTAAAGTGTTCAATTACCAAAAATTACAGATAATTGATAGTCTATTCAAGAAAAACCCTCTATCAAAAAAAAAAAGAACCTTTTTTTAGAATTTCCCTTGATTTTATTGGTCTTCCTATTGTAAGGTTTCATCTGTTTGGACTATGTTACTCAATTCCATTCACATTGTTAATTTCGCCTAATTTACAGGTGAGTGCTAGTAGTGAACAAACAATCACAATAGACATTCTAATGTGAAAATGTAGATTAAAGCTCACCAACTTTACACAGGCGAACATAATCAACAAGGTATAAACAAGTAAAAATGGGCTATAAGTCACCCCTCGTAATAAAAATCCCATCAATTTAAACTTTTGAGACTTAGTCAAATGAAAAGAAGCATTAATATATGCAACCCTCATTACGATCTTTTTCATTTTCATAGAAAGTTGTCTTGATTAGAAATCACTTTGTAGGATAAGTGATAACCATCTCTTTTTGACCAAGGCACTAAGTGTCTATCATCCTCCTAGGAGCATATAATTGTAATTTCAAAAGCTGCATAAGCAAAAATGTAATAAAATAGTTAATACAAAAAATACACCTATGAGAAAAATACATATATGATAAGTGATAACACACTCCTAGGAACATATCAGAATTTGTTGGCACCACTCTATTGAACATGAACAAGCACATCCAACACATGTTTGTCTGAGCCATGCGCGGCCTTGAACACAAATCTGTCGCTCCTAAGAGGAAACAAGGTAAAACAGAACTCATAGCCCATGTATCATTTCCAGAACTGAGCAAGATGGCAGGTCGACTTTAGCTTAGAACTAGAACAAGTTGCAAAGAAATGCAATTTTGATTTTTGATTTTTGATTTTACCCAAGGGAGAACAAAGAGTAAAGATAGGATTAAGGAACACGCAAATTTATACATGAATATCTGGTACAAAAAAATATGATCAAGATTTTGAATAAGAGCTTCTAACATAAAAGAACCAAGCAGAAGTTAAGCTCATGATGCTTTCTCAGTCTTTCTTTTTTTCGATCAGGTGCTTTCTCAGTCTTTCTTGTCTGCCTTTTCTTCTTGCAAGTTCAGAAAAGCAGGTGGCTTAACGACTATGTTTCTCTTCCACTCCTTGTCAAGCTTTCTCGACAACCTCTTGCCAATTCCTTGCTCTATCTCCCTTTCCCTCTTTACCGTCAGCAAACGAGCAATCTAGTCTCAAGGACATGTTCGAATTAGTGTGACAATAAGTTCAATACGTAGTGGCAAACATATCAGGAAGAAGTCAAAACCAGATTCTATTTTATGCTTAAACCCCAAAGGCCACACATGACCAGAAAATCAGAAGGGCATGCACACATCCAGTTGACACAGTGAAGTTTTGTTAATTGAAATTCCAACTGAGGGTGTAAAACAAATGAGATGCTCTCATTGGGGGGATTATTCTGGAGATAAAAAATTGCATCACCAACACATCATTTACATGGCAAGTATCAAACAGGTAACACTTCAAGGAGTGAGTTGTGCAAACATAGATCATCAACAATCCAGGGGGGAAGCCAGTTATTCAATGATACCTTCATTTTTGAAAATGGCAAACTGGGGAACTAAATGCATAATGTAATAGGAAGGGCTAATTCAACAATGATTGATAAAGTGGAGTGAAACTACCAATTATTTGAATTTTCCCGTATGAGTGTTGAAATGACCATAGTTAATGCACATATTTCTAGATTTGCTCATCTAAGGGAAAAAGGACGACGCTCTAATACCGGATACGAAAAGATCATAAACACCAATTGGAGAATCAAGAAAACTCTGCAACTCGAAAAACAGGACAGCCAAATTTTAATTTCATAGCAACCCAACCACAGAATGAAATACTTAGATCCTCCAGAACCCCTCCCCCCTTATCTTCGAAAGGGAAGGCCCAAAAAAAAAAGGTCTCATAATAATTGCTAGTCCTACCAAAGCACCAGCAGTCATCAAAGGCGGCAATGATGAAGTTGCCTGAAGTCCATAACTCCTTATGCCGGATCTACCAGAATCGATGGGAGGAAGGCAGGCCTAGATACCACTTATGATGCCACTTGTGTGTAACAGTAGGCACACCATGACTCTGCCCTGCACACCAACCAGCCTAAGAGGAACCCCCACTTTTTCATTCAAGCATGTAAGATAGAAAGTAGAAACCACCTCTATAAGATTACTAAAGAATATTCAAACCAATTTCTCCTCCAAAACATAGATTATCTCAACCTCCATCACATGGATCAAACATCTATTGGACTCCAACAATCACAAAAACCTTCAAGAACGTCATTTGGCCTAGCTTTGACTACACTTGGCATAACAAGTCATGGCTTTCATCTCATGTTTGCCATTCCGTCATCTTTACAGTGTAGACCATATGTGCAAAATCAACAGATTCTCAAAATCACACAAGCCCAACCATATCACGAAATACTTTGGAGACAGCAAAAGTTCTCATCCAACAAATAGGAGCCCTAACGAGCTATTTTGGTAGGCACTTAATTGCATATTTTTTCATTTTTCATATTACAATTTCATATCACTTCTCATACTATAATTTCATACAAAAATAGGAGGATCTCATACTACAATTTCATGATATAATTCAAATTTCCCTCATTCATTGGACAATCAAAAGCTCTAAGCAGGATTCAGAAACAAGTTATGCATAAACAACTTTCGAAGACTTTACCCGGCTACCAGTCTACTACCCACAAGTCAAATACAAACACTGGAATTCTATATCTCAGACAATCCAAATGACCTTGAAATTTAAAGCATTATGCTATATCGCACAGAATCAAGTTCAACAAAAAATAACGAATACCCAACTCAAATTTAACCTCCAAAACCCAAAATTTCCCATTTCTCCAACAATCTGAGGACAACCCAACAAACCAAATTAGAAACCCATGTTCTAAATTAGCACAATTACCCTTTTGCGCATACGGCCGAATTCACTGTACTTGACAGCTTCCCGGACTGATTTTTGAAGACGGAGCACGAACAGCTCGCCCTTGAGGCGGAGAACCTCGTCGTTGAGTTCTTCGTTGGTCATAGTCCTTATCTCGTTCAATTCTTCGTCTCTTTTCGCCATCATAACTACCGATGATGGTCGAGCTCGGACCCAGTGGAATGAAACCGAGTTGGGGTTGGGGCTGGGAATCCGAACCCCATGGAAAGAAGATGATGTAAGGGTTGATGATTTTTGCTTGAATAGCAGCCCGGAAGGAGTGGGCGTGGACGAGAGAGAAAGGTTCGCCAGCATTTTCGGTTCTTCGATTTGCGGTTTGCCTTCCTCGGCAAGCTGGTTATTTTGCCCCAGTACTGGAGTGAACTGCAGATAAGGTTTTCGTTATCCGCCCTCAAAAATTCTTAATGGGCAGCCCGGTTTTGATGATTTGGAATAATATTTGCTAATTAAGTTTGTTTAGTAAAATTATACTAATTAGTTAATATGAATTTTTTTTAAGGGGAGGTATGAGCTACCATAGGGAATAGTTTTTCAACCCTATCCATACACCTATTCTACTACCCCCTATGCCCTATTGCTTTTTCCGTTTGGACAAGCAAGAAGGACATTATTTAACCCCCCCCAAAAAAAAGAATGATGATGAAGGGAAGTGGGGTGGCTGGCTATTGCTAGTAAAAAGGGGGTTAGGAGTTAATTTTTTTTGTTGCTTTTCATACTCCTCTTTTCACCTTTCCTCTAGTGTTTTCCCACTTTACCAAATAAGAAAAATTAGAGAGAGAAAGAAGAGAGTGTTTAGTGGTAATTTTACTCAACCAAGTTACTCTGGAATTTTTCCTAAAAATCAAGGGACTAAAAGAAGATTAAGAAACTACTTTAAGGTGTGAGTTCTCTTAATCCCTTATATGAAAATTAGTTTTGAAGTTAAAATATTTTATTATGATGCATGATTATGTTATTGGTTTACATGAGTTAGAATGCCTCTTTACATGTTTAGTTTATTTTAAGAGTGATATTTTTAAGTTATGCATATCATGTCTTACTAAAATATATGTCATGATTGCTGAGATATATTCTTTAAAGTTGTTTTCCTAGGTTATCTTGTATAAATGATGATATTAGTAAATATTTTAGTTAATGGTTGTGAAAAGTAGACTTGGCATGATGTTATGGATGATGAATTAGAATGATAAAGTTACTTGCTCTTCTTACTAGACATTGTAGATTATAATTTTACAATGTTAAAAAAAAGTACATGAAGTATTGTTGAGTTATATGTTATGGTATGATTTTTGTAATTGATTCTTGTGTGGGTTGTGATATTAAGAGATATTTTAGAAGTTGATTGAGTTACTGAGGTTTGACATGGTTATCTTTTTGAATGAGTTAAATAGTTAAAGTATACTCTTGAAAATTTGTTAAATATGTGTAAACAAAATGATAGTTAACATTGCGATAAAATTATGTATGTGCTCTTGATGTGGTGGTGGCATAATATTATGCTTGGAAAAAAAAAATTGAGAATAGAATCCCCAAGCTTTTAAAGAAAAAAAAGGGAAATTGTTAGTAGTTAAATAATGGGTTATTATTTGATTGTGTGAGAGAGAAAAAAATAAATACACATAGTCGAGGCACAATAATAACAACATTCATGCACCCATGAAAAAAAAAAACAAAAGACTACGAAGCCGGGTTGGCACACTTGAGCAAGTAGTATTTTTTCTAATAATGGGTGTGACCTTAAAGTAATTTTTTTAGCACATGTTGTTCACAAAAAAAGGGGGGAGGGTCGTAGTTGAAAGATTATTTTTATGGGTCCCAAGTATCCTTTTAATTAGGTTGAGAAAATTAGTGAATGGAGATTATTAAGATTTGTACATAGCATCGTATGAAATGACATTAGTTTGATATCAAAGAGCGTATGCACTTTTAGGTTGCAAAGCCACTAAATTTGATTTTTGGTTGTGGGACTTGAGTAAACTAGCATCTAAAGGGACGAGCCTTTATGTATGTCTAAAGTGGGAATTTATCGGCAGATTCCGACTAAAGTCTAAATTTTCACCTAGCGGCAAATTTTGCAATGGCAGATTCTACAGAATGGCAGTTTTCACTCAGAAATGTGACAGTGTTTTACTCTGACGAGAGTATAAATTTTCCCATCACTTAGACGTTAATCCTCCCGGGTAGGCAGTCTGTTGGTCAAGGTAATTTCCAATCTCACTGTCACTTGTACGAGAATTGACTTTGGTGAATAGTGGGTACTTAACAAGTTCCTATTCCGGAAGAAGCTTGGATTGTGAGAAAGAGTTTATTCATGTCAAAAATGTGTGCATGTCCTTTCTTTTAGCTTCTCAAGCCTAATTATGTTGTTCATAGGGTATTTAATACTGCATTATCTGTGCTAAGGAAAGAAAGGTTTGTGATGATTTGAAAAGATTTATGTATATGCGATAATAGTGTTGTTAATACTACTATTGATACTATGACTTGTTGTGTGTGAAAACTATTTTGGTTTTGGGAGGCGAGAACTCCCACTGAGCTGTGGTTGCTCACCCCCTTCCAAAATTTTCCCTTTCAGATTCACAGCAAGATTAAAATAGGTGGCAAGATGTGTCTTTTGAAGGCTGATACTTGGATTTGAAGATGTACCTTTTGTAACTTGCATGCATTGTCTTTATGTATTTGGAATGTAATGTGACACTTGTAAAACGTAACATTTTGGTGCATGTAGTAGGTGCTCTAAATCGGCTTCGGTGCCCTTCCACCAAGATTTATATATTTTGTTATATTGTTTGTGACGAGGGTTTTGAGGACCCCATTGTAGTATAAGATCGTAAGGGTCTAAGGTTTAATTCTTCTAGACTTCATAAATAGGGCATGAAGCTCTTTGTTTAAAAAAAAATCTGCTATTAAATAAGAAGTGTCGTATAATTAGCCTTAAGAGTCCTTTCCAAGAACTTGGCGATGTAATGCTCTTACTATGGGGCAAGGGCATTACATTGGGTGGTGTCAGAGCCTAGGTTTGCATGGTTTGATGAAAATGTACACATGCTTGAATGTGTGTGACAAGCTGTGAGTGTTGCATGTGAAAAGAAAAAAAAGGGATGATAAATCGTTTTGAGTAAGGGAATTCATGTTAAATGTACTGTCTGTAGGTGATAGCATAGAGCCAACCCAACCAGGTTATTTTAACTACCAATCCTTCAAGTTCCTTGATTTTAAGAAAGCATGGTGGAATCCGACGTTCTTTTGGTTGATCCTATGTCGGTATAATGCACAAGACCATCATGAGCTTCCCCACACTGAGTGGATTCGAGTATTCTTGAGCCTTCTTCCTATTGGTGGAAAATGGCGGGAGCTTCGTCGCCAGCTTTTGGCTAAACTTCCAAGTGAGGTGGAATGGTGCCCTTATACTTTTTTAGAGTTAGTACAATTCCTTAAGCGTGTAGAACGTAAGATTGGAGGCTCAGATTAGGAGAGATTATGCCTTATGAATCGAGGATATCGAGCTAAGAATTGGGTGGAAGAAGACTTGATAGGAGATAGTTTGTTTCTAGAGCTTAGTGATGATGTGGATCGCTTTACCCTAGAAAAGAATCACATGAGATCATTAATTAAGCATACCACAGAGAGAGATGGACATGATCTAAGTTGCAAGCTTAGGCGCAGTGGTTGATGCTTGGCAAAGGGCCATGACTATTCCTCGAGACCAACCAGAGTACTTATTAGAGGCTTGGGTGGAGAATAGTGGTGTTAGCAGACATGTTGAGAGGAACCCCACCCCAGATTTTAGTGCCTCAGACACCGACTTTCCTGATCCAGAGTATGATCCTATAGATTCGAGCATAGAGTTTCATGCCTTAGATTACATCTCTGATTCTGAGGCTATAGATGATCACTTGGAGGGAGAATTCGATGATGATGAGCTTGGAGAGTTCGCCGCGTGGGAGCCTGAGTGGTTTGATGAGGATGACCCTGAGGGAGACGTTGAGCTTGATTGGGATTCTGATGATGACCCCGAGATGAATGACTCTGAGAGTCCTGCTGACTCAGGAGAGTACCCTAAGGATGATGATGGTTCTGAGGGGGATTAGCTACTTACCCTTCCTTACTTTTATGTAGTACCTAATAGTTTCATTTTGTAAGCTTGTATGATCATCTTATTATGTGTATTTTGTATGCTAATGGAATTAGATGCATTAACTATTAGAATGTAAAAGGTAGCAAGTACTTGCAAACACCTACTTGGCTAATTGGTGACCATGAAGTCATAAATTTTGTACCTAAAATGTGAATGAACTATGTGACCCATTACTATGTACACCTGGCTTATGAGCCGTAAATACTTTGGAAGGAATGTAAGAAGTGAAATGTGTTTTAGCTTTTTGCTATGTTGTGCAATTGGTTATTACTACTTGTAAATATCATGCAATACATGCTTATTTGGAACTATTAGGAATGGAACCCCTGTTATTAAGTTGGTAATATATAGGATTAATAATACCCAGAATTGTATAGATATATCCATAAGTTCTAATAAGAAAGCGCGATATCGTATGATTACTAATTAATTGCGGTGACCTAATTATCAACAGATGCCACCGCGAGTCATACTTCCACGAATAAGTGCCATGGAAGTATTATGCAACTTTCAAAAACTAAAGCCACCTAAGTTTGAGGGAGGTCCTGATCCTCTAGTTTATGAGGATTGGATTCGTAAGATTGAAGATTTGCTTCAGGTGATGGAATGTCCACCGCAATTTAAGGTACGATTAGCTTCCCACCAATTTGAGAAGGAAGCAAACTTTTGGTGGGCTACTGTCAAACCCCAAGCTGGACAACCACAACTGACGTGGCAGCAATTCAAGGACTTATTGGATGAAAAGTATTACCCTAATGATGTGAAGTGGGCTACGAAAAAAGAGTTCATTCATCTTAAGCAAGGAAAAACCATGTCGGTCATGGAGTACGCAGGTAAGTTCAATGAACTTAGTCGATTCGCTCCAACTCAAGTGGCAACAGAACAGGCCAAAATGAATAGATTTGAGCACAAGCTTGACCATAGCATCAAGGGCAAGTTTGCAGCTATCACATTCACTAGCTTTCAAGATATGTATCAGCGGGCTTTGAAGGTAGAAAGCGTGAACAAAGAAGCAGATGCTGATTATAAAGCTCGGATGTAGGGTAAGAGAAAGATGGAAGTAGGAAACTCCCAAGGTGAACGCGTTAACAAGAAGCCTTTTCCTTTTAAGAACAACGGCGAAGGAAGTCAAGGCAAACCTTACTGCCATAAGTGCAAGAGGCACCACTATGGCACGTGTAACTTCCCCACTGGGGCGTACTTTGGGTGTGGCAAAATGGGGCATATGATCGCCCAATGCCCTAAGATTTATCTAACAGCTCAAGGAGCAAAGGGAGGAGCAGAAGCTCGTCCACCAATGTTGGCAACTTTGACCTAATCTAGGGGTCCGCGATCTAATTATGGAGGACGGGACAAGAAGCCTCAGAAGCAAGCTCGGGTTTTTGCCATGACTGGAGAGGAGGAAGACGCTAATGCTGTAATTTCAAGTACACTCTTATTAGAGAATGTTTATGTTCATGCCTTGTTTGACCCGGGAACCACACACTCTTTTGTGACCCCTAAGGTGGCTTCCCAGTTGTCGTGTGTACCTGTAGAAATGGACTATGAGCTATGTGTTTCTACTCTAGTCGGACTAGTTGTCTCCTCTAATGTCATGCTTAAGGATTGTCCGATCATAATTAATGAAAGAAAGTTTCTTGCTAATCTAGTTCATTTGGAAGTAAAGGACTTCGACGTCGTACTAGGGATGGACTGGTTAGCTAGGCATCGGGTCTCAGTCGATTGCCATAAAAAGGAAGTTTCCATCAACCTGCTAGATGGTGAGGAATTAGTTTATCATGGCAACGGAATACGAAAGCCGACTCCAATCATTTCTACGATGCAAGCACACAAATCTCTAAGAAAAGGATGCCAAAGCTACCTGTGCGCAGTCCAACAAATTAATCCCGAGGAGCCCAAACTCGATGCAATCCCTGTTACTCATGAATTTCCAAAAGTGTTTGCCGAAGTCCCAGGACTACCACCTGATCGTGAGATAAAGTTTACAATTGATCTCGTACCTGGGACTACACCGATCTCTGACGCACCATATCGAATGGCACCAGTTGAATTGGCTGAGCTTAAGGTACAACTCCAAGAGATGCTTGACAAGGGGCAAATACGCCCAAGTGTCTCACCATGGGGGGCCCCGGTTCTATTTGTGAAGAAAAATGATGTTAGTCTCTGGCTATGCATCGATTACCGGGAGCTTAACAAGGTGACAATCAAGAACAAGTACTGTAACGCCCCCAACTCTAGGTTAGGAGTGTTAACGATATACTTTGATTTTCTTTAAATCTTGGGAAGAAATGGGCAGAGTTTTCCCTGAAAACTGATCGTTTCTCAGGCTTAAAGCCTTACATTAAATTCCCTGCAATTAAACGCAATAATAAAACCAACTCAACGGCTACCCGCCGGAGTTCACGACTCTACGGGTCACCCGCCTAGAGCATATCAACCAGCACAGTTCAATACTAAGATAATGGAACAATAAAAGTACAACTCCACGGACCACACGTCTGAAGTACTGGGGTTACATCCCAATTATAAACAACCTGAGCTAAATGATGATCGGCTCACATGGTCGTACAGAGCGACTCTAGATGATATGCAATACATGCACACAGGGACTTAGATTACATAACAATATAATTGCAACTCACATACATATAGAGCATGTAACTTTGCTCCTAGAACAACAATGACTCCATCTCGGCTTACTGGGACAGACTTTTACCTGTTGCTTCAGAAACCTGGGGAGGGAACAGTAATAGATGGGAATGAGCAATTATCGCTCAATGGATAGCCCCCTTTCCCAAAACAATACTTAGGGTGCAATAGTTTATATGTATATGATAACTTATATATAACATATACATATAACTTAAACATTACAATATTAAAGTGCAATATTAACTTGCGAAAGTTGTTCGTAATTCCTTCTCTTTAAAGAACTATCCTACCTTACGATATATTCCACCACAATATAGGGGAAATAGCCGTCGCCTCCACAGCTTAAACTCTAAAATAGCCATACTCAATAAACTTACCATAAGAAATTCATATAAACTCATAAATTCAATGAAAAGAAACGAGTTAACCCTTAAACACCACTTGTTGGGATTGCTGACATGAAAGGCTTACTTTGTTTCATATAATTTATGCCGTTAGACATTGAAATTTCGTTGACGATACTGTCAGATGACAGACTATATGAATTTAGCATATACACTAGGATAACCATCAGGTTCAATGCGATAGAGTCACTAAACTAATGCTTTCACTACATCATACGGCAATAGGTCATATACAAGAATACGTCTCCTTGTTAAAACATGGCACGATAGCTCTAATATATGCTATTGATGTAGCATATGCTCTTTGAACTACACATGCTTGTTTATTAAAATATACTGGTCTACAAACCGTCATATGAACTAGGATTCTCTATTGTCCTGGTGGATAAGGCTTTACAATGTATGACTTTGAATCTTTTGCCTATTGGCAGAACAATGAAACACTGAACTTGAATTCTCTACCCACTAGCAGAACAATGAAACTCAAACTTGAGTCTTCTGCTTACTGGTAGAACAATAAAACATTGACTTTGAACCCTCTACCTACTGGCAGGGCAATGAATCATTGAATGTAAATCCTCTGCCTACTGGCAGAGCAATGAACATTGAACTTTGAATCTTCTGCCCATTGGCTGAACAATAAAATATTGAACTTTGAATTCTCATGTAAACTTCGATAAAGGGTATTGGGTTGCCTAAGTCGACCAAAGCAATGGATACAGCATAATTGAACGCTCAATACTTAAGTCCTTGCTTAAAGGATTCCTGGACCTGTTAACTGGCCGTCTACCTTATTCAATTGAGCAGTCCGGTAACTTAAGATTATTTCATTACCAAGAACTTGTCACTTAAAATAGGCAACCGATAAACATTTAAATACACATTGAAATCATACAAATAAGCATTCACGTACTTTTAAAGATCTCTAAGACTTGAAGTCATTGTTATCTCACGCATTCATCAACTCATGGGCAAAGGATTTCACTTAGCAAGTATAGTTACGTCATGAACTCATATTGTCAACCGATTCCCCAATCATAACGTAACCCACGCGATTGCAGTTAATGTCAACATTCTGTAATATATATACGCATCATCGATAAATTGCAATACTCAATAAACTTCATGTAATCGGTAAACTTTATATTTTATCATATAGTCGATAAGTCACATATAATCGATAAGGTGCGCATAATCGATAATCATATATAAACGATAGATTTCCTATAATCGATTGTATAATGAATAATCTTTATGTAATCGACAAACCTTATATAATCAATAAATTTCTTATAATCGGGAGACTTTATATAATCGAGAAACTTCGTATAATCGATAAATCGCTAAACTTCATATAAATCGATAAATCACTAAATTTCATATAAATCGATAAATCACTAAATTTCATATAAATCAGTAAATCACTAAACTTCATGTAAATCGATAAACCACTAAATTTCATATAAATCGGTAAATCAGTAAATTTCATGTAAATCGATAAACCACTAAATTTCATATAAATTAGTAAATCACTAAATTTCATGTAAATCGATAAACCACTAAATTTCATATAAATTGATAAACGTTATATAATCGAATAACCCTCATATAACCGATTATAATTCAATATAGTTTCAATAACTATATATAATCGAATAAATTTCATATAATTGATAAACTTTTGTTCAATACGATCAAGATATATAGATATACTAGGCATCGTTCTGTTTACGCTACAGTTTCCTCAGTTTCCTCAAGTCACTAATACTCAGTCCAAATTCAACTTGAACGAACTATGATCAATAAACTTTCATCAAAATTAACAATAAATAGGAGGAAGAGGCAACCCACCTCGAATCCAAGATAAAGGACCCGTTTTAGGGTTCGATTTGGGTTGGCTTGGTGTGGCTCGGTTCCTCCCGTTACCGTGCTGCTGCCTCTGTCTTCTTCTGCCTCCTCTGCTCGCCACCTCATCGCCGGTGTCCAGCGAGAGTGGCCATGTTGGTGGCGGTCGCCCGGGGTCAGGGGTCCCCAAACCTTGACCCACGGCTCCCTTCCCTCGCGTCTGCATCTCTCTCTACTCGAATTGGGCGTCGACCGGCCAAGGGGACGGCTGGGCGCCCGTCGCTGGCAGCCGACGACCCCATCAGTGCCTCCCTCACCCTTTTCCGGCGTGTGTGTGTCTGTCACGGGGCAGGGGTTGAGGAGCCCCCCCTTCACGATTTTGGGCCTGGCCGAGCAAAAGGGGATTCGACCCTTTTGTTCTTTTTTTTTCCTTTTTCCTTTTTCCTTTTTCCTTTTTCTTTGATTTTGGATAATTACATCGTCACATCATAATTAATACGAGCTTATCCACTTGTCACCTCGTAATTAATACGAGCTTATCCATTTGTCACCTCGTAATTAATACCCAATGTTTGATTCAATAAATTGCAGGACTAGTGCCAAGGTTCACCCAATCCAATTATATTCGAGAATCTACGTAGTGTAGTGTCCGATATAATCCTTCATAACAATAAAATAGGAAGAATATTCTTTTCAATAAAAACAGCACTTAAACAGGAACGTCGATATTATTTCGCTCTTATCAAAAATACTATTTTATAACGCTATAAAATAGCGTAAACGCCTTAGTAAGAGGATAAAATCTCGGGCGTTACAAGTACCCTCTTCCAAGAATAGAGGATTTGTTCGACCAATTTGCAGGTTCTGCTGTTTTCTCTAAGATCAACTTAAAGACGGGTTACCACTAGCTGAAAATCAAGACGGAAGATGTTCCCAAGATAGCATTTAGGACTCGATGTGGTCATTATGAATTCCTTGTATTGCCTTTTGGTCTCACTAATGCCCCCGTAGTATTTATGGATCTCATGAATGAAGTTTTTAGGTCGTATCTAGACAAGTTTGTCATAGTTTTCATTGACGACATCTTAATCTATTCAAGGAGTGAAAAGGAGCATGACAAGCATCTCATAATTGTCTTGGAGGCCCTTAAAGAGCATCAATTGTACGCTAAACTCAAAAAGTGTAAATTTTGGCCCGACAAGGTCAATTTCCTTGGTCATGTAATTTCAAAGGAGGGTATTTCGGTTGACCCAATGAAAATAGAGCCTATAGTGAACTGGCCAAGATCGACCAACGTAACTGAGGTGCGAAGCTTCTTAGGAATGGTCGGGTACTACAAAAGGTTTGTTAAAGGTTTCTCCAAAATTGCTTTGCCAATCACAAGACTTATTCAAAAAGCCACGAAATTTGAATGGTCAGATGAATGTGAAAGGAGCTTCCAAGAATTGAAAACAAGACTAGTCACTACACCTATCCTAGCAATGCCCGTTGGCGATAAAGGGTTCGTCATTTATAGTGATGCATCTAAAAAGGGACTCGGATGTGTGCTTATGCAAAATGGAAGAGTCATCGCCTATGCATCACGACAACTAAAGTCGTACGAAGAGAACTATCCAATACATGATTTAGAGTTAGCCGTTGTGGTATTTGAGTTAAAAATATGGAGGCACTATCCTTATGGCACCAAATGTGAGATCTACACATATCATAAGAGCCTTAAATACTTGTTTACTCAAAAGGAGTTGAATATGAGGCAAAGACGGTGGTTAGAGCTGATAAAGGACTATGACTTATAAATTCACTACCACCCTGGGAAGGCAAACGTAGTAGTAGATGCCCTTAGTCGAAAGTCGATTGGCTCCATGGCATGCCTTCTTACCTCGAATAAGAAGTTGTTGAAGGAGTTAGAGGACTTGCAAATCGAAGTGGTGTTGCCTTCAAAGGCAAGCATGATAGCTGCCCTACAAATTACCTCTCCACTTGTTGAGAAAATAAAAAGCACCCAGTTTCAGGATCCGAAATTGGTAAAAATGAAGGAAAGTGTAGAGAATGAGAAGATAAAAGATTTTGAGCTAGTTAATGGTGCGCTTAGGTTCAGAGGGAGATTATGCGTACCTAATGTGGAAGAAATTAGAAATAATCTGCTTCGTGAAACACACCACTCAGTATATGCTAGTCACCCTGGTGGTACTAAGATGTACCACGACCTTAAGGAAAATTATTGGTGGAGTGGAATGAAAAGAGATGTGGCTAAGGTTGTGTCCCAATGCCTCACATGCCAACGTGTGAAGGCTGAGCACCAAAAACCAGGAAGACTTCTCCAACCTTTATCGATTCCGGAATGGAAGTGGGAGCACATAAGGATGGACTTTGTCACGGGGCTACCGAGAACAGTGAAGTAACATGATTCGGTGTGGGTAATCGTTGACAAATTGACTAAATCCGCTCATTTTCTAGCAGTCAAGATCACCTATACCTCGGAGAAGTTAGCAAAACTATACATTCAAGAAATTGTATGACTTCATGGTGCACCACTAAGTATCGTCTCGGATTGTGATTCTAAGTTCATGACGAAGTTTTGGAGAGGCTTTTAGGAGGCGATGGGAACAAAACTCAACGTCAGCACTTCTTTTCGTCCTCAAACTGACAAATAGACCGAGAGAACCATTCAAACAATGGGGGATATGTTGCGAGCATGTGCTTTGGACTTCAAGGGAAGCTGGGATTGCTACTTACCACTCATTGAATTTGCATACAATAATAGCTACCAAGCGAGCATTAGGATGACACCATACGAGGCACTCTACGGACGACGTTGTAGATCACCTTTTTGCTGGCATGAAGTTAGAGAAAAAAGAATCTCAAAGGTCGAGTTAATTGATAAAGTGGTCGACAGGGTCAAGATTATCAAAGAAAGACTTCGAGCAGCCCAAAGTAGACAAAAGAGCTATGCAGACTTAAAGAGAAGACCCCTAAAATTTGAAGAATGAGACCATGTGTTCATTAAGGTATCCCCGCTTAAAGGGAGTGTTTGATTCGGCCAAAGAAGGAAACTGAATCCCAAACACGTAGGACCATTTCAGATAATCAAGAGAATAGGTCCCGTAGCATATAGAATAGCACTCCCTCCTTCTTTGCAAGGGATACAAGAGTTGTTAAGGATACAAGAGGTGTTTCATGTGTCAAATCTGAGGAAGTACATCTTGGATCCTGATCACATCATTGAGCACAAACCGATAAAGATTAGAGGTGACCTTAGCTTTCCTGAAGAACCGATTCGGATACTCGAACGACATGAGTGTTGACTAAGGACAAAGACAATTCCTTATGTCAAAGTCCTATGGAAGCATCACAAAGTTGCAGAGGCAACATGGGAGCCAGAGCATGAGATGCGGGAGAAGTATCCTAACCTTTTTGAAGCAGGTATGTAAGTTTCTAGGACGAAACTTCTTTTAAGGGGGGAGAATGTGATGTTTAGGAATAATAATTGATGTAGATTTTATGTTCTAGTTTTAAAACTCTTTTTACTTGCAAGTACACAAGGTTAATTGTAGACTAGTGAGTATTAGGGTGTCGATCCCACGAGGAACAATAGTGATTTTAGACTTGGCCTTTCCGATTATAAAGAATAATTCAATTTATGAGTTCAATTATCAAAAAATGATTAAGGAGCAAAATAGGAGTAAACAAGTCAAGAGATTTGAGAAAAATTAATAGGAGAAAATTCTAGGACTTTGGATTTCACCTTTGATGCCAATATTGTTTTACTCGTTCAAATGGGGATTCAATTTGTCTCTTGTTCAACTCAAGTTACAAGCATTGAGCCATAAATTAAAAGATGATTATAATTATAAAGTGAGATGATTTATCTAGTGGTTTAGCATGAACTATTCTTTTTAGACATAACTCATCTAATTTTCAGCATAAATTATTCAATTTAAACAATTGTAATTTTAAGCCCAAATTGCATAATCATCATATTAGCCTACAAGGTCTAATATTCATCTGAGATAGCAAATTAAACGAGTGTCATCAACATGATTAAACATTAGTGTTAAGATGCATAAGTAGATGATAATCAAATATAAACTCAAGATTATGCAAAAGAGACAAAAATAACCCCATAAGAAATTAGCAAAAGAATATTATTACCAGGAAACTCAAGATTATGCAAAAGAGACAAAAATAACCCCATAAGAAATTAGTAAAAGAATATTATTACCAGGAATAGTCCTAGAAATGAGTAGTTTAGCTAGTCATAGTTAGGAAAAACACCATTGAAATTGGTATATTTCACTTCCTATACCCAAACCTTATACTCAATTACACAAAATTATGAAACTTAGTGTAAACTCTTAAAATGAGATGAGATGAGAAGAGAAAAATAGCTAACAAAGCTTATTTTCTTCTTAACCCCTCAACCCAAATGATCTTATCTTACAAAGACTCTCTAAAAAAACATGAAAGATGAAAGGACAAGAAGATGCTTGAGTGAGAAAGTGGATAAATGTGTGTGTCTATGGATGTTTCAACCTATGGCCCTTTTTATAGTGGAAAATCCACCCCTTAGGATACTCCCAAAATTAATGGAAACTAATTCCAATTAATTTGGGATGTTACATGCATTGTCATGACTAGTCATAAGTATAGAATTAATCAAAAATTAACTAGCTTTGACTAGGTTAGCAATTGGCCACGTGGAAAATTTAGGAAAAGAAGTGGGTTGCCAAAGAGGAGTTGGATGAATGCTGATGGGATACTAGGATAGGCCCAACTGATTTGTGAGAGAGAGGAAGAGAAGAAGAGGAGTTGGGTAGTGGAAGATGGCTGCTGGGCTTCGGTTGGGTTGTCTGAACAGGCCCACACGGCTAATGAGAGAAGAGGGAGTTGGAGGGCTTGAGCTTGGACTTCAGGCCTTGCACATGTTGGAGGTTCGAGTAGAATTAATCAATTCCACCCAAATGCTTCTATATTTATTTTTCCTTAAAATCACATAAATTATGCATTATTTACTCATAAAAATCTATTTCAAAGACTTAAAAGTAGGTAAAATAAATGAGAAAATTACATATAAAATATGAATTATCAACTCCCCCACACCAAAGCTTTGCTAGTCCTCGAGCAAAGAACAACAACAATGCATGTATTCGTTCAAACCATCAAGCAGGAAAAGAATAGGATTAGGTATGAATATGAAGTGACCCAACTATGAATGCCAACTCCAAATCATATATATCAATTCACTACCAACCCACAACTCATTATCAAAGATTTCCAATTCCAACCAAGTCAATAGGCCACGACTCAAGCAAATTAAGTACACAACGAAACCAAGTAGCAAACCATAAGCACGAAGTTTCACCCCACATAACAAAAATCACAAGAGCATCTTTTAAAATCGAGTCCCCAATGCCAAATCAATTTTTTATTTTTATTTTTTTCCTCTTTTTTTGAGACTTTGAGCTTTTTATTTTCAGAAGAAGTTACTTGATTTCATGTGCTTTGTTGAGTGGATAAAGATATGAATAAAGATAACATTCAGATAAGCATTTAGTACATATTCAGGCAATTAAAGATATGGATAAAGATAGGACCTAAACATTGGTACCGAAATCAGAACTCAATTAATTTAATTTATTTAATTTTTGAATTGAAAAGTCAATGGGAAACTCAATACGTATCGAATACTTATCATGACATTGTAAATGGGGTTACATCTCATACTCAAAATCGACTACATAGTGACATTAGCACAGCAAAAATTTTGGCCTTCAACTAGTCAAAGTTAGAAATAATCTCTACTAAGCATGGGTCACATGAATCAAATCCACATAATAGTAGTAGAACATGCATAATCAGAACACTCAATTGCTTCCCAAAATCAAAATCACCCACAGTTTTCAAGTTTCAACTTTCCTCAATATTTTCATTTTGCGTTCCCCCCACACCTAGATCTCACATTGTCCTCAATGTAGAAAATAATAAGATAAAGAAAAATGGAGAAAAGAGCAACACAACCTGATAGCACAAGGAAAGTTGTTTCCATGTAAGCTAAGCAATCACACTCCCAAAGCACCTTCACAACCATTACCAACCTCAAAAGCCAAAAACCAAGTGAAGAATCACATTCAATAACACAAGCACACCTTGATTAAAAAGAACAATAAAAATAAAAGACTCAAAATCACCTAAAAAGATTGGGTTGCCTCCCAACAAGCGCTAAGTTTAATGTCTTCAGCTAGACAATGCCTTACCCACTAATCATAGTAGACAGGGTCAACCAAGTTGAGGGATTCAATCAAACCAGGGTTAATATCATGAGTCACAACAGGTTTCAAATGTTGACCATTAACCATGAGAACTCTACCATTTTGGGTATCCAAAATTTGGACTGCCCCAGAGGGAAACACTTGTTGGACAACAAAAGGACCATCCCATCTAGATCTCAATTTGCCAGGAAACAACTTAAGCTTAGAGTTAAAAAGCCAAACCTTCTTATTAGGTTCAAAAGATTTACGAGAAATCGTTTTATCATGAAAAGCTTTGGTTTTGGCTTTATAAATCTTAGCACTCTCATAGACTTCATTACGCAATTCATCCAATTCATTCAATTGAAGCCTACGGTTAGAACCTGCTTGTTTCATATCAAAACTAAAAGCTTTAATAGCCCAAAAAACACGATGTTCTAACTCAACTGGCAAGTGACAATCCTTACCAAAAATAAGCCGGTAAGGAGACATCCCAATAGGAGTATTAAAAGCAGTATAATAGGCCCAAAGAGCATCATGCAGTCTCAAAGACCAGTCTTTCCTATCGGGTTGAACTGTTTTCTCAAGTATAGACTTGATCTCACGATTAGACACCTCATCGTGACTACTAGTCTGAGGATGATAAGGAGTAGCTACTTTATGAGTCACAAAATACTTTCTAAGCAAAGCCTCAAAAGATCGATGACAGAAATGACTACATCCATCACTAATAAGAGCTCTAGGGGTACCATACCGACAGAAAATTCACTCTTTCACAAACTTAACCACAACCTTGTGGTCATTGGTCCTAGTAGCCTGTACTTCCACCCATTTCGACACATAATCAACAGCAACTAATATGTAAACAAAGCCAAAAAATGGGGGAAAGGGACCCATAAAATCAATGCCCCATACATCAAATATCTCAAAAATCAGAATAGGGGAAATGGGGCATCATATCACGACGGGACAGGGCACCCGTACGTTGACAACACTCACAAACAAGACAAAATTGGTGAGCATCTCTAAATAGAGTGGGCCAAAAGAACCCACTTTGTAGGACTTTAGCAGCTGTCCTACGACCTCCAAAGTGACCACCACAAGCATAAGAGTGACAAAAGGTGAGAATACTATGGATTTCACTCTCGGAGACACATCTACGTACCACTTGGTCAGGGCAATGTTTGAAAAGATAAGGATCTTCCCAGTAGGAATGTCTTACCTGTGAAAAGAACTTATCTTTCTCTTGTTTGGACCAGTGAGGAGGAATCTTCCTAGTGATGAGGTAGTTCACAATATGAACAAACCAAGGAAGAGGGACATGTGACACAGCAAACAGTTGCTCATTAGGAAAGTGGTCATAAAAGCCAACTGAGTCATCAGTATACTCAGCAAAGACTCTAGACAAGTGGCCGGCAACAGAATTTTCAAAACCTTTCCTATCTTTTATTTCACTATCAAACTCTTGGAGCAACAAAATCTATCTAATGAGTCTTGGTTTAGTGTCATTTTTAGCCAGTAAGTGTTTTAATGCAGCATGATCAGTAAACACAATCACTTTAGAACACAAAAGGTATGGACGAAATTTATCAAGTGCAAATACCACAGCTAGCAACTCTTTCTCAGTAGTTGAATAATTCTTTTGAGTATCAGTAAGAGTTCTACTAGTATAGTAAGTGACATGAGGCATTCTATTCACCCTTTGACCCAAAACAGCCCCAATAGCAAAATCAGATGCATCACACATGATCTCGAATGGCAACTAAAAATCAGGGGGCTGCACAATAAGGGTTGTCACCAACAAAGATCGAAGCTTCTCAAAAGCTTGCACACAAGACTCATCAATCACAAAAGGAGTATCTTTGGTAAGGAGATTAGTAAGTGGGCGAGCCACTTTACTAAAATCCTCAATAAATCTCCTATAGAAACCAGCATGACCAAGGAAAGATCTGACTTGCTTCACAGCAGAAGGCATAGGCAAATTAGAAATCAGATCAACCTTGGCTTTATCAACTTCAATCCCTTTTTCGAACACTTTATGCACCAAAACAATCCCTTCTGGGACCATGAAATGACTATTTTCCCAATTCAAAGCAAGATTCACTTGTTCACATTTTTTTAGCACAATGGATAAATTAGCAAGACACACATCAAAGGAAAAACCAAAAATAGAGAAATCATCCATAAATACTTCCATGAAATTATCAATATAATCAGAAAATATGGCCATCATACATCTCTGAAATGTAGAAAGTGCATTACACAACCCAAAAGGCATCCTTAGATAGGCAAAGGTACTTGATGGGCATGTAAATGTGGTTTTCTCTTGGTCCTCAGGATAGACAGGTATTTGGTTGTAACCAGAATACCCATCTAAAAAGCAGTAAAAACTTTGTCCAGCTAACTTTTCCAAAATTTGATCAATGAATAGGGGGGAATGGTCCTTTCTTGTGACAGAATTCAATTTCCTGTAATCAATGCACACCCTCCACCCCGTGGTCTGTCTAGTGGGAATTAGTTCACCTTCAGTATTCTTAACCACAGTTATGCAAAATTTCTTAGGGACTACCTGAACTGGACTGACCCATTGACTATCAGAAATAGGGTAGATAATGCCTGCATCTAAAAGCTTTACTACCTCTTTCTGGACAACTTCTTTCATGTAGCGGTTCCATCTATGTTGCATTTGCGTGACTGGTTTAGCATCGTCCTCTAGATGAATTCTGTACATACAAATTGTAGGACTAATCCCTTTCAAATCAGCAACAGACCATCCAATAACACCATTATGATCAAACAAAACACGAATCAATTGTTCATCTTGATCACAAGATAGAAGAGACGATATAATAACAGGTAGAGTCTCTTTGGGGCCTAAAAACACATACTTGAGTGAATTAAGAAGAGGTTTCAACTCAAGTTTAGGTGGAGATACAACAGAAGGTGGCATAGGAAAACTAGCCAAAGGGGGAAGAAGTTCATATGTGGACACCCAAGAGGAAGACTCAAGATAAGAAGTGGAGTCAAGAGTAGAATTCATCTCACCTATGGTACTTTCCAAATCAAACAACCTCAAATCCCCATGGGAAAGACAGGTTCCCAAGGGATCACTACTCAGAATAGCAAGCAAGGCTTCTTCAATCATTCCATCAATCATATCAACAAAGAAGCATTCAGATTCATCTTCAAACACAGGTTGAGCAGGAGCTTTAAAAATGTTAAGCCTAACCCTCATGTTCATGACTGAGACATCCATCACTCCTGACCTACAGTTAATGGTAGCATTATCTGTGGCTAGGAAGGGACGTCCTAAAATAAGAGAGATTTGCTTAGAAGCATGACTGGGGTCCATGTCCAACACAACAAAATCAACAGGAAAGAATCCTTTATCAATTTGCACCAAGACATCATCTATTCGCCCCCTAGGAGTCCTAACCGACCTATAAGCAAGCTGAAGGGTACAGTTGGAAGGTTACAGTTCATCTAATCCCAACTCTAAGTAAATAGAATCTTTGAACTTTGTGATTGCCATTAAAACATGAAATGGTAGGGACACCAGGATCTTTGAACTTAGGTGGAGTATCACATTTAAGAATTGAACTCACTTATTCACTTAGAAGAACCTTTTTAGACTTGTCATCTTTAGATTTTCTTTTAAAAGTACACATGTCTTTAAGGAACTTAGCATAAGCAGGGATCTGTCTAATCGCTTCCAAGAGGGGAAGATTGACCTTAACATGCTTGAAGGTCTCAAGGATGTCATCTCTTTGCTTGTCTTTCTTGGAAGGGAACAGAGCATCCAAAGCTTGAGGGTAAGGAAACCTTGGCTCATATGTCATAATAGGGTCAAACATAACAGGAGAAGGGGATGGGTCATTCTCTTTTTCAATCTCAATATCACTCTCCATGGTCTCAAGTCTTTCATCTTTATCATGTTTCTTCTCACTCACCTTGTTGTCTACTTCTTTACCACTCCTAAGAACCATTACAGCTTTCAATTGTTCAAATTGTTGGCCTTTAGGGTTCTGAATGAGGTGACTTGAAAATTTTTCTTCTTCTCTTTTACCTACAGCTATGGCTAGTTGCCCAAGCTGGGTTTCTAACTTAGCTATGGATTGTGAGTGGGAGTCAACAATATACATTTTAGACTTAATGCTTTGGACTTTAGTATCAACATTTTGCACAACAGAAGTCAAGGTACCAAGGGTAGAAATTACTTTGTTAATTTCAGAGCTCCCAGATGGAGCTGGATGGGAAGAAGGATGAGCATATCTCTGGTGTTGAAAACCAGGAGGGCTATGTCTACTGGACTGGGCTTGAGGATTCTCAACATTTTGAGACCTCCATGAAAAATTAGGATGATTCCTCCAACCATGATTATATGTATTAGAATAAGAATTGTTGGATGGAGGAAATCCTTGGGTAGCATTCACTTGTTCAGTCATCCAGTCAGACTTACCAATACACGGACAATCAACAGAAGCATGCACGGGACTAGCATAAATCGAACACACATCTTGCATAGAAGGGGCATTAGACACTTTGTTCATGCACAACAATTGATCAAATTTCTTAGCTAAAGCATCAACTTTACTAGAAATGTCAATTGAATGTGAAACCTCATAAATCCCCCCTTTACTTCCTAATTGCCTAGGCAAATCAGAATGTGAGGAAGTAGCATGCAAGTGTGAATTTTCACTCAAATGTTCAAATAATTCCCAAGCTTCTTCAGGAATTTTGTACAAAAAAACTACCACTACCTGATGCATCAACCATCTGCCTATTATGCTCATCTAAACTATAGTAAAAACTCTGAACAAGTTGCCACATAGGTACCTCATGGTGAGGACAACATTGCAATAACTCTTTAAACCTTTCCCAACTTTCATGCAATTGTTCATTTTTATTCTATGAGAAGGTGGTTATAGCACGTCTTAAGGCAGTCAGTTTGCCAATGGAGAAAAACTTTTTCAAGAATTCCTTTTGCAATTGATCCCAAGTGGTGATATTTGTCTTAGTGTTCCACCAAGCTTTAGCTTTATCTTTTAAAGAAAAAAGAAAAATTTGCAAGTGAAGAGCATCATCAGAGATATTATGTAAAAACACAGTAGAGCAAATCTCTAAGAATGCATCAACATGCTTGAAAGGATTTTCAGACTCTAGCCCATAAAACGACGGGAGCATTTGGATAAGAGAATGTTTAATCTCAAATGGCACCGTAACAGTGGGCATACGGGTTCTAGTTGGTGAGTCATAGGTGGCGGGGGTAAAATACTCTTTAAGTTGCTTAGGTGGTGGGGTTGGTTGTTCTTCAGCCATCTTGTTCTTAGATTCCTTTTTCTTAGCTCTTATCTCGCGATGAGATCGTTCAATTTCAGGATTGTATGGTTCAGGATCGAAGCACAAAGAACGTCTAGCAAGCATATACCAACAAACAACAAAGACAAAAGAATGAAATCACCACAATAGTCACCAAACAAAAAGAAAAAGAAAAGAGAAGAGAGAGATAAGAAGAAAATAATATAAATAAATAAAAGTGAAGGGGGATAAAAACCAAAATAAATGAAATAAAATAAAATAAAATAAAAAGAACAAAAGAAATAAAAGGGAAGGGGATTGTTAGATTAGGTATAATAAATAAAATAACACAAATAAAATTTAAAAAAAGGTTAGATTAGATTAGATTATATTAGAAGGGAGAGGGAAAATAGTTAGATTAGATGGGCGAGGGAAGAACAAAAAATAGAATGGTTAGATTATGAGGGATTGGGGAATGAGACAATAAAGATAAAAGGGAAAGGGGTGGAAAAATAAATAAACGTGTTAGATTAGCAGGGAAGGGGAAAACAAAAATAAAAAAAAATAAAAGGAAAAGAAAATTCAAAAATCACTATTTGAATCTCCGGCAACGGCGCCAAAAACTTGATGTGGATTTTATATGTAGTTTTAAAATCCTTTTTACTTGCAAGTGCACAAGGTTAATTGTAGACTATCGAGTATAGGGTGTCGATCCTACGAGAAACAATAGCGATTTTTAAAATTTACCTTTCCGATTATAAAGAATAATTTAATTTCAGAGTTGGATTGTCAATATAAATTGACCAACAAAATGAAGAGCAAACAAGTAGTAAAATAGAGAGAAATCAAATAGGAGAAAGTTCTAGAACTTTGGATTTCACCTTTGATGCCAGTATCGATTTACTAATTTGAATGGGGATTCAATTTGTCTCTTGTTCAACCTAAGTTACAAACATTAGGCCATGAATTAAAAAGATGATTATAATTGTTTAAATTGAATAATTTATGCTAGAAATTAGATGAGTTATGTCTAAAAAGAAAAATTCATGCTAAACCACTAGATAAATTATGTGCTTTGGACTTCAAGGGAAGTTGGGATCGCTACTTACCACTCATTGAATTTGTATACAATAATAGCTACCAAGCGATCATTAGGATGGCACCATACAAGGCACTCTAAGGACGACGTTGTAGATCACCTTTTGGCTGGCACGAAGTTGGGGAAAAAAGAATCTCAAACGTCGAGTTGATTGATGAAGTGGTCGACAGGGTCAAGATTGTCAGAAAAAGACTTTGAGCAGCCCAAAGTAGACAAAAGAGTTATGCAGAATTAAAGAGAAGACTCCTAAAATTCGAAGAATGAGACCATGTGTTCATTAAGGTATCCTCGCTTAAAGGGAGTGTTCGATTCGGCCAAAGAAGGAAACTGAATCCCAAACACGTAGGACCATTTTAGATAATCAAGAGAATTGATGAACCTCTATTTTACACCATTGTTAACCCGTATTCGACTCTAATTCTTCCCCTCTTCTCTTATAATCTTTCGACTAATCTTAGCAAAAAGGGGGTTGAATACACTTTCTTGACCTATTATGCGCTAAGTTGTCCTATTTCTTGATCTGCAGGTCTAAGGTCTAGAAAGTGGGAGTTTCCTGCCGGTTTTGCCAAAAATGACGCTTTGGGATCAATTTCTGACATGAACGAAGCATCGACGAAGCCCGGGAAAACCATCTGGAGGCGCACGACTGATTGCAGGGAGCACACGCTCAGTTGCAGTATACGCACGACCGTGCCTTGAAGCCCGAAGCTGTGCACGGTTGAATGCACAACCGTGCCCCTGAACCGTGCCTACCCAGACACGCACGTGTTCCCGTGCGTATGTGGCACGACCGTGCGTCACTTATTTTGTCGCAATTTAATCAGTTTCGCAAAGGACTTTGAGGGGCGCTTCTATTTTTGATTTTTTCCCTTCCTCTCTCAAAAAGGGTGTGACCTGGAGGGTTTGGATTTTGTTTTTCTTCTTGTTATTGAATTCAAAGCTTTGGATTGGATTTTGGTTACGCATTTTCGATAGATTACTGTTGCAAATTCTACAGAGTACATTCTTGTTCCCCTTCCTTTACATTCTAATTCAAGCATTAGTATTTCTTGGTATGTGTATGTTCTTGATTGAGATGTTGTTTAGAATCATGTTTAACGGCTAAATTCTTAATCTTGGATTGGGTGTAGCTCCTATGATGTGAATTAGATTATTGTTCTAGGCTTTTGTGAATCTACGCCCAAAAATATAATTGAATTCTCACTTAGCATGCCAGGTGTTCGATGAATTGCCTGAGAGAGTTAAATTCATGTTCTTAATTATGGTATAGAGACTAACGAAAGTTAGGTCCTTTACTTAGAGTGGCTTTGTGAGCAATTGAATTACCTGACACGAAAGTAGTTGGGGATGCAATTGGGAATTAAAATTACATGATCTTGTGGTCTTGAGATTCTAGTTTCACGAAAGTAGATAACTAGGATAGCTTGATTAGTCTAATGACCTTTGAAAGAAGGCGTAGATGCTTTTAATTGGTAATCATCCCATTTCAATTATCGTGCGGGCAAATTTACATAACCTAGTTTGCTTTCCAAGGAACATCATAGTGTGGTGAACCCCAATTCAGGATTCTCTTCATAATTGGTTTAGACTCAATAGAATCAGTAAAACTCACTTCATTAGACTTGAGCCTAGATTAAGCGTCAAAGGTTGATTCGGTGATTGAAATCAAGTTCCCTGCAGATACGACCCGTACTTGCCTTTGCTGGCTACAACCGGCACCGTGCACTTGCGGTACATTTTTCACACAACAAGAATAGGTCCCGTAGCATGTAGAATAGCAATCCCTCCTTCTTTGCAAGGGATACAAGAGTTGTTAAGGATACAAGAGGTGTTTGATGTGTCAAATATGAGGAAGTACATCCTGGATCCTGATCACATCATTGAGCACGAACCGATAAAGATTAGAGGTGACCTTAGCTTTCCTAAAGAACCGATTCGGATACTCGAACGACAGGAGTGTTGACTAAGGACAAAGACAATTCCTTATGTCAAAGTTCTATGGAAGCATCACAAAGTTGCAGAGGCAACATGGGAGCCAGAGCATGAGATGCGGGAGAAGTACCCTAACCTTTTTGAAGCAGGTATGTAAGTTTCTAGGACGAAACTTCTTTTAAGGGGGGAGAATGTGATGTTTAGGAATAATAATTGATGTAGATTTTATGTTCTAGTTTTAAAACTTTTTTTGCTTGTAAGTGTACAAGGTTAATTGTAGACTAGCGAGTATTAGGGTGTCGATCCCACGAGAAACAATAGTGATTTTAGACTTGGCCTTTCCGATTATAAAGAATAATTCAATATATGAGTTCAATTATCAAAATGAATTAAGGAGCAAAATAAGAGTAAACAAGTCAAGAGATTTGAGAGAAATCAATAGGAGAAAGTTCTAGGACTTTGGATTTCACCTTTGATGTCAATATTGATTTACTAATTCAAATGGGGATTCAATTTGTCTCTTGTTCAACTCAAGTTACAAGCATTGAGCCATAAATTAAAAGATGATTATAATTATAAAGTGAGATGATTTATCTAGTGGTTTAGCATGAACTATTCTTTTTAGACATAACTCATCTAATTTCCAGCATAAATTATTCAATTTAAACAATTGTAATTTTAAGCCCAAATTGCATAATCATCATATTAGCCTCCAAGGTCTAATATTTATTTTAGATAGCAAATTAAACCAGTGTCATCAACATGATTAAACATTAGTGTTAACATGCATAAGTAGATGATGATCAAATATAAACTAAAGATTATGCAAAAGAGACAAAAATAACCCCATAAGAAATTAGCAAAAGAATATTATTACCAGAGATCCATCATAGTCCTAGAAATGGATAATTTAGCTGCCCATAGTTAGGGAAAACACAATTGAAATTGGTATATTTCACTTCCTATGTCCAAACCTTATATTCAATTACACAAAATTATGAAACTTAGTGTAAACTCTCAAAATGAGATGAGAAAAGAAGAGAAAAATGGCTAAGAAAGCTTATTTTCTTCTTAACTCCTCAACCCAAATGATCTTGTCTTACAAAGACTCTCTAAAAAAAATAAAAGATGAAAGGATAAGAAGATGCTTGAGTGAGAAAGTGGATAAATGTGTATGTTTATGGATGTTTCAACCTATGACCCTTTTTATAGTGGAAAATCCACCCCTTAGGATAACCGTAAAATTAATGGAAATTAATGGAAATTAATTTGAGATGTTACATGTATGGTCATGACTAGTCATAAGTATAGAATTAATCAAAAATTAACTAGCTTTGACTAGGTTAGCAATTAGCCATGTGAGAAATTAAAAAAAAGGAGTGGGTTGCCAAAGAGAAGTTGGATGAATGTTGATGGGCTACTAGGATAGGCCTAGCTGATTTGAGAGAGAAAGGAAGAGAAGAAGTGGAGCTGGGTAGTGGAAGATATCTGCTGGGCTTCGGTTGGGTTGTCTGAACAGGCCCACACGGCTGGTGAGAGAAGAGGGAGTTGGTGGGCTTAAGCTTGGACTTCAGGCCTTGCACATGTTGGAGGTTTGAGTAGAATTAATCAATTCCACCCAAATTCTTCTATATTTATTTTACCTGAAAGTCACATAAATTATGCAGTATTTACTCATAAAAATATATATCAAAGACTTAAAAGTAGGTAAAATAAAGGAGAAAATTACATATAAAATATGAATTATCAATAATTACTAATCAAGTTTGCTTAGTAAAAATCTACTAATTAGCTAATATGAGTTTTTTTTTGGGGGGGGGGGGGGGAGGTATGGACTACCATAAGGAATGGTTTTTCAACCCTATCCATACACCTATTCTACTACCCTCATGTCCTATTGCTTTTTTCCATTTGGATAAGCAAGAAGAACACGCTCTAACAAAAAAAAAATTAAAAAAAATAATGATGATGAAGGGAAGTGGGGTGGCCGGCTATTGCTAGTAAAAAGCAGGGTAGGAGTTAATTTTTTTGGTTGCTTTTCATACTCCTTTTTCACCTTTCTTCTAGTGTTTTCCCACTTTACCAAGCAAGAAAAATTAGAGAGAGAAAGAAGAGAGTGCTTAGTGGTAATTTTACTCAACCAAGTTACTTTGGAATTTTTCCTAAAGATCAAGGGGCTAAAAGAATATTAAGAAACTACTTTAAGGTGTGGGTTCTCTTAATCCCTTATATGAAAATTAGTTTTAAAGTTAAAATGTTTTATTATGATGCATGATTATGTTATTGATTTACAAGAGTTAGAATGTCTCTTTACATGTTTAGTTTATTTTAAGAGTGATATTTTTAAGTTATGCATGCCATGTCTTACTAAGATATATGTTATGATTGTTGAGATATATTCTTCAAATTCGTTTTTCTAGGTTATCTTGTATAAATAATGATATTAGTAAATATTTTAGTTAATGGTTGTGAAAAGTAGACTTGGCATGATGTTATGGATGATGAATTAGAATGATAAACTTACTTGCGTTTCTTATTAGACATGTAGATTATGATTTTACAATGTTAAAAAAAAAGTACACGAAGTATTGTTGAGTTATATGTTATGGTATGATTTTTGTAATTTATTCTTGTGTGGGTTGTGATATTAAGAGATATTTTAGAAATTGATTGAGTTAGTGAGGTTTGACATGGTTATCTTTTTGAATGAGTTAAATAGTTAAAGTATACTCTTGAAAATTTGTTAAATATGTGTAAAGGAAATGATAGTTAGCATTGCGATAAAATTATGTATGTGCTCTTGATGTGGTGGTGGCATATATTATGCTTGAAAAAAAAATTGAGACTAGAATCCCCAAGCTTTTAAAGGAAAAAAAGGAAAATTCTTAGTAGCTAAATAATGGGTTATTATTTGATTATGTGAGAAAGAAAAAAAAATACACATAGTCGAGGCACAATAATAACAGCATCCATGCACCCATGAAAAAAAAAAAGAAAACAAAAAGAGTACGAAGCCGGGTTGGCACACTTGAGCAAACAGTATTTTATCTAACAATTGGTGTGACCTTAACATAATTTTTTTACTACATGTTGTTCACAAAAAAAGGGGGGGTCGTAGTTGAAAGATTGTTTTTATGGGTCCCAAGTATCCTTTTAATTGGGTTGAGAAAATTAGTGAATGGAAATTATTAAGATTTGTACATAGCATCGTATGAAATGACCTTAGCTTGATATCAAAGAGCGTATGCACTTTTAGGTTGCAAAACCATTAAGTTTGTTTTTTGAGTGTCGGACTTGAGTAAACTAGCATGTAAAAGGACGAGCCGTTATCTATGCCTAAAGTGGGGATTTATCGACAGATTCCGACTAAAGTTTAAATTTTCACCTAGCAGTAGATTCTGCAGTGGCAGATTCCACAGAGTGACAGTTTCCACTCAGAAAGGTGACAGTGTTTTACTCTGACGATGGTATAAATTTTTCCATCACTTAGACGTTAGTCCTCCCGGGTAGGCAGTCTGTTAGTGAAGGTTATTTCCAATTTCACTTTCACTTGTACGAGAATTGACTTTGGTGAATAGTGGGTACTTAACAAGTTCCTAGTCCAGAAGAAGTTTGGGTTGTGAGAAAGAATTTATTCATGTCAAAAATGTGCGCATGTCCTTTCTTTCAGCTTCTCAGGCCTAATTATATTGTTCGTCGGGTTTTTAATAATGCATTATCTGTGCTCAGGAAAGAAAGGTTTGTGATGATTTGAAAAGATTTATGTATATGCAATAATAGTGCTGTTAATACTACTATTGATACTATGACTTATTGTGTGTGAAAACTATTTTGGTTTTGGGAGGCGAGAGCTCCCACTAAGCTGTGGTTGCTCACCCCCTTCCAAAATTTTCCCTTTCAGATTCACAGCAAGATTAAGGTAGGTGGTAAGATGTGTCTTTTTAAGGCCGATGCTTGGATTTGAAGATGTACCTTTTGTAACTTGTATGCATTGTCATTATATATTTGGAATGTAATGTGACACTAGTAAGACGTAACATTTTGGTGCATGTAGTAGGTGCTCTGAATCGGCCTCGGTGGTCTTCCACCAAGATTTACATATTTTGTTATATTGTTTGTGATGAGGGTTTTGAGAACCCCATTGTAGTATAAGATCATAAGGGTCTAAAGTTTAATTCTTCTAGACTTCATAGATAGGGCGTGAAGCTCTTTATTTTAAGAAAAAAATCTGCTATTAAAGAAGAAGTGTCGTATAATTAGCCTTAAGAGTCCTTTCCAAGGACTTCGCAATGTAATGCTCTTACCATGGGGTAGGGGTATTACATCGGTGCACAAGCATCCCGCGTTCACGCAGTGTTTGGGGAAGGGCCGCACTCAAGGGGTGAATTGTAATAATTAGTTGTGTTCGGTAAAATTAGCTATTTTAGCAATAATTAGTTGTTTTACTAATTTTTAACAATTTTACTAGTGATTAATCGTGACCCACTAGTAGTTAGTAGTTAGCTGTTCAACTAGCGATTTAAAATAAATATATTTGGCAAATGTAGCTATTAAAGTAGCATATTTATATAAAATGAATAAAAAGGGCACGATAAATAAAGATTTTTAGTAAATAAAAAGATGGATTTTGTAATTTACAATGCAACCTCTAGGTAAAGGTTTTTAAAAGCTACTTTCATTGGCTTTTGAAAAATACTATACAAATCTCTAACCACAACCTCATCCATTACTTTACCGAACATTTTTAAATAGTAGTTCATAACATTTTGACAACTGCAAACCACTAACTTCTACTTCAACCTCTATTACCAAACACAGCCTTACGTTAACATCACAAGTGATAATTAATCTAAAGATGGAGTTGCATCACCGTTGACATGTTATCAACATCTACACCTTTTATCAATTTTATGCACAAAAACATAGTATAAAATAATCTACAGTTATTTACTCAATCAAATTAGCACTTGTTACAGTCACATTGGAATGAAAATGATGTTAAGGAAAAAGTTCTTGAAAATATTAATTCGAAAAGTAATTAGGATTAAAATTTTAGAAAGAAAAGCTAAGTTTCTGACATGAATATGAGGTAGACTTTTTCAAGTCTACAAAATTATTATTAAAATTTTTTTAATGGTGGTACAAATAATACTCTTAGGGCCTTTTTTTTCATTGGTAAATTGAAGTTGGTAAAGGGGTGAAGTTGATTTAGGTATATTGAAATGAGTGAGGTTGGTATTTTTTGTTGAGATAGGTTGAAGTATGTTGAAGTAGGTTAAAGTTGGCTGAAGTGGGTTGAGGTTGGTATATTTTTTGAAGTTGGTTAAAATAGTGAGAATAAAATTTTGAAGGAGGTGTGTTAAAATTGGTTGAAATGAGTTAAAGTTTGTACTTTTTATTGAAATAGGTTGAAGTTGGTTAAAGTGGGTTGAAATTGGTAAACTGAAAAAAAACCAACGGAAAGAACATGCCCTTAATACTTTTGTATTGTGATGGAGGCTCGTTGAAATACAATAAGAGGAAAAGTAGTGAGTATGTGGGTGATGGCTAGTTTGTGAGAGTGTTAAAGGGTACAAAGGCTCAAGTGCTCAAGTTACGATTATTTGCCCCAATCTTTTTAGCTTATAAGTTTGTAGTTATTTTAGACAAATAGGACTGATATGGAATGCGGAACTATCTATTGGGAATAGCCCACATCGATCTGAATGTGAGACGACTGCTAGATTCGCGTTTAGGGTTCACGTCCTAGACCCGAAACCCCGGTAATGGTTAGGTAGCCGTGAGAGAGGAAGGGAAGAAACTGTGAGAGTGTTTTCTGTTTCAATATCGGTAACCTTGATTAATCCCCTAAAACCTCCTTATATAGGTTGGCGGAAATAATTAGGGTTGCTGCACTAAGTGGCTTATGTGGCCATTGGTCCTAAACATTAGGCCCGCCCAACAGCTCATACTCGGCCACATAGGCCGCAAAACATATGCTCTCTACGAATCACAACTCTTCACACTTCATACCAAGAATAGGACGTGTGAGCGAAAAGTAACAGGTACTGTTACATTAAGTTACCATCTTACTACCATAACACTTTCACAAAGTATAATGCCCCAAATCGTCCTAAACATCACCAGTGGCATCTCGAATCCCTTATGCCATGATATATAATCACCCGGGCTGATATTGGTGATGATGGATAGACTTTTTCTTAAAATTTTATGGTATTACATCTCAGCTTAACTGCTTTCCTAACGTACTGTCGCCGAACCATGTACATCGTGGTCCTTGAAAAACACATTAAAGAGCAACATCAAGCTTTGAATTCATATCATAACTTTTAAGTCAAATGGTCATCGTCCATAGGGTCACACAGTGAGAAAAGATAGGGAGGTCAATTGTCATTCCGTGTATGGTCATCTTTTAAGTACACACAGTATGAGATGTGTGTAATGATATAACTCCTACTCAACTGGGCTCGTCACTTTATATGTCATGTGAATCGCCAGTCTAGATTTTCACCCGAAAAATCTAACTTGAACCACTAGATTAACATACTAAATGTCAATCTTGACACTTAAGATTCGGCTTTTTAAGGCTTCAATATGAAATCATATCTCATATTCGACTCCCTTGAGTCTCATCTTAGACTTACTAAGGCGGCTATATTTGATCACATTCATACACTTCCAGTATGAGTAATCAATACTGCACACTCAGTGCCAATATGATTCAGTCTCATCCTACCCGCTGCTCAAGCGCCAAGGTGATTGCTTGTATGACTAGGCCAATAAGAAGCCTGTGACATTTCAATATGCCTAATGTGCAACAATAATTTATGAGCATTTTGCTCATTGCAAAATAACCTTGTCTATCACATAACAAGATATGTCCTAAAACTAAACCTTTGTGAATTCCTAGACTCAACATATAAGTTTTGAACATGTGACTAGGAATAGGTTTAGTCAAAAGGGACATAAACACCTTCTTGGTGTACATATACTTTATGGTAATGTCTTTTGTTTCTATGGTGACACCCAATCTGCCTCTATAGCTAATATTGTTGTGTAGTTTTTGCTTCTTATTACATCATGACATGGCTCTCCCACCCAGGGTGACGGCATGTCCTGAGGTTGACTTACACTCTTCCGAGTCACCACCTCAATCGACATTTTGAAGATCCTCTCAACTTGAGATCTCCCCTTGATAGCATAAGACTATGTCAGCTGTACCACGAAGGTATCGCTTGACTCTCTTGACGACTTGCCAATGTGCAAGTCTTGGATTGCTCTGGTAACGACTTACCAAGCCAACCGCAAAGCAAGTGTCAGGCCATGTACATAACATGGCGTACATTGAGTTTCTTATGGCACTAGCGTAAGGGACATTGCTCATTTCCTCTTTTTCTTTGTCTGTTTTTGGGGCATTGGTCGAAACTTAAGGTTAAACCCTTCAACTGGAGTGTCTACGGATTTGAAATAATGCATACGGAACTATTCTAAGACTTTCTTGATATATGCCTCTTGGCTCATACCTAAAAGTTTCTTAGGATGATTTCTTATTCTTTCCACACTTATGACATACCTTGCTTCACCCATGTCCTTCACCTCAAAGACAGAGGACAACCACTTCTCAGTGGTTTCGATTATCTCCAAGTTGTTCCCAACCAGTAATATGTTATCAACGTATAGAGTAAGCAACATAATCCCCCTGGTTGATCTTTTGACATATACACGGGGGTCTTCTGAAACCATGGATAAGCCAAATGAAGTTATAACTTCACGGAATCTTAAGTACCAAGATCTGGAAGATTGCTTAAGACCTTGTATGGACCTTTTAAGACGACATACCTTGTCCTCTTGTCCATTTGATACAAAATCAATGGGTTGATCCATATAGATTTCTTCCTCAAAGCTAACATTGAAGAAAACAGTCTTTACTTCCATTTAAAACAACTCTAAGTCCAAATGGGCAACCATGGCTAGGAGTAAGCAAATAGAGGCAAATCTCACCATAGGAGAAAATGTCTCTTCATAGTCTACACCTTTAATTTGTTTTCGCTACTAAAAGGGTTTTGAACTTATCAATTGAACCATCTGCCAGATGTTTTATCTTGAAAATCCATTTGTTTTCAATAGACTTACGTTCGTGTGGAAGATCAACAAGTTCCCAAACCTTGTTTCTAACCATCGAGTCCATCGTGTCCCTCATGGCATCCATCCACTCTTTGTGGTTTGATGAGTCAATCCCCTCTTAATAAGAGGTAGGCTCCTCAATTTCCAAGGGAGTGTATAAGAATATTACATCTTCGATTTGGAAATATCATCGAGAAAATTTTTCATGCTCACTCATTCGGATCATAGGACCTTCACTATTTATCTGCCTAGGTGAGGCATCCTCCACTTTCTCTAAGAGGTGTGGGACCCTAAGCATGTGCAGAATGACTCCCACTATCCCTGGCATCCCTCCCATTTTCTCTAAGAGGTGTAGGACCTTAAGCTTGTGGAAACTCACTCCACTATCTCTTTAGGGCGTGGGATCTTGAACATGTGGACTTACTGCATGTTTGAGAACCAGAGATTGAGGACGAACCTCACTCATAGGTTGACTCTCCTCATATATAGGAGATTGAAGATGAATCTCATTTTCTTGAGCAAACAATTCTTGCTCATCCCTTTTGGGTAGGAGACGCATACCATCTTCGGTGACTCATCCTCGAGAAAATCGATATTGCAAGAATATATTTCTATTCATTAGATTGTGCGGGATATCTAATGAACATCATCTTGGTGGCTTTTCCACCAAGTTTTCCATATTTGTGGGTTGGATTATGCACATAGCCGGCCGAACCCATGGGCGTAAATGGTCCAAGGATGGCTTCTTGCATAACTCATATGGTGTGGCAAGTATGCTCTTGCTTGGCATGCGATTAAGGATATAGGTTACCGTAAGCAATGTATCCCCCCAAAACTGATTGGGGGGTTCGAATGTGCCATCATTGACCTGACCATGTTAAACAATGTACCATTTCTGCCGTCCGCAACACCTCTTTGTTGTGGGGTGCATGGAATCGTTAAGTGTCTTTATATACCTTTTTCCTCATAGAACTCTCTGAACCTATCAGAGATGTATTCATGACCTCAATCAACCAGAAGATTTCTAACTCTTTGTTCCAATTGAGTCTCAACTTTTTGTTACGAAGCGTTTGAACATATCGAGTTCCTCGTAGCGATGAAATGGTAGGTACACATACCCACGTTGTGAATAACCATCCATAAGAGTGATGAAATAGATAATCCTGTGACGTACCTTAACGTTCATGGGTTCGTAAATGCTTGAATGGACTAATTGTAAGGGGTTGGATGCTCTAGAAGTCTCACCGAAAGGCTTTGCTTTGCCAGCTAGACAGTACTAACTTTGGTAACTTAACCCTAGTGAGTTGACCTAAAGGAGCATCTCTAGTTAGCTTGTTCACGGTCAAGTCGAGTATGCCTAAAAACAGAGTGCAAAGAAAAGCGGCAAAGATGGAAGATGTTGAGATAGACGGAAATCAAGAGGGAAAACTAATATCAGAACTAAAAAGTACAAAGGTACGCTGCACCCTGAGAGCGTGGAGAGTGTCGTGAAGGAACAAATTATTTCCTTCACGGGGTTTGACCTGACATGTTGCGTGGAGAGTGTCGGGAAGACTTTTTGAGAAGGGGATGAATCTAGTCAAACCAGATGCCAAGTTGATCCCACATGTTCTCAACAGTGAGATAGCCTTAAAATCCCCTTACCAGATCATCATGCATGCAATACCACATAGCCAGCATGCTAATCGATCCTTCCTCGAGCCATTCATGGTATATTATTAGCCTTTCTCTTGATACAGCTCACAAGCAGTTACATCTATATTATTCACATCTTTGCCTATCCTAAGAGAGTTTAAAAGCCATCGAGTGTTTTAATATTTTACGTTTGTTTAGAAGAAGGTAAATCTTCTAACGCCATGTATCATGGTTAATGCTACCTAACTCTTCATTGGTAAACTAATCACCAATCATATTTTAATTGTCATATCTGAAGTATATATTTAAAAGACGGACATTAGGCATATTGTCATATAATTAAATTATCAAAAACTCCACCATTCATATCGTATGATCGAAAATTTTGTTAAACTCATAATCATCACATACAAGCATGTATTAGCAGTTTCTATAATTTAATTACTACATTTTTCCATAAAATAAAATTTATGGAATGCACAGTTTGTTAAACTAATTAACACATATAGAAATATTATAGAGATGTTCAGCTTTAATCATGCAAAATAAATTTACACGAAGTTATATAAAATGAATTTATATAATTATTAATACGTCATTTAAAAAACTTTATTTCATGACATATCAAAGAAGAAATTACACGTAAGTAATTATGTGGTACACATTGTTCGATTGTTTTTAAGTTTTAAAATTTGTAACCCCAAGTGCAAGGTTTATCTCGAGTCCTTAGGGCGTCGTCCACTGGGAGCAAAGACTTTAGGCTACCAAACTAGAAGTATAAGTCAAATATAGAGGGAAGAAAATAAGAGTTCAATGAAAAGAGCGGTGAACACTAGCTAAGATAACGATTTAACTTCAAGGGGAAAGGGACTTGGATCGGGGATTAGTCTGTAGTCGGTCATTATTAGCTATGGGAAGGAGTCCTTGATTTGGTCCAACCTCTTAACAATCGAGAGAATGTGATTGGCTCATTTTAAGACCACCCAAACCTCTTCTTGGATAGTAAGGGTGACCTTAAGCCCCAAGTTCACTTATTTTCGTGGGGATTTGGAGGATAAGGTCAATCGAAATACAAACTCCCACCAAACAAGTCCTCAGGTTATTTTCATACCCGAGGCTTGTTCTCTTATTGCCTTTCCACAAAGGGAGATTGTCCACCTTTCGGTGTAGGCAATAGCCCCTAGTGTTAGGTGAAATGACCTTTCGGGCATTTCATCGAACACTTGGTGGGCAAGGGATAAAACCCAATGATCATTGAAAGATTAGAGATAAACAAGACCTCCACTGGCAACCGAACTCCTAATCCCCAACCGAAGCAAGAGAGAACTACTCACTAATCATGATGCAATCAAAAATTCAAATACCACAATTCACCATGATAAACAAGATAAGCAAATAATAAGCAAAGGAGATAGAGAGAGAAAGAGAAGAGAAACAAACTCAAATCAAAGGATTGATTGTAGATTAATAATCTTCAACAAGCTTTAATTAAACCAAAATCCCAAAATCCCTAAACTTGCTTAACCCTTAAATAACCCTAAGATAGTGTTCAGATAGCCTTCAGTAAGAGGAAAAAAATCATCTCCCTCGAAAATTAGAAAAATAGCTATTCATAGGCTAATCCACTGGCTTAATGCGACGGCTACCGCCCTCACGACAGCTTGCCTGTCGCGTGTCCTGGGAGAAAAACTGCATCCTTCAGCTGGGATGGCGACGACTGTCGCACGGTTGACAGTCTGGCTGTCGCCTGGGCTGGCCGGAATGACAGCCTGCGATGGCGAAGGCTGGCCGTCGCCAGCCTCTGGATGAAATGCCTAGCTTCTGGAGGGAGGCGACAGCCAACCGTCGACATTGCGACGGCTATCGTTTGTCTTGCACCCTTGAAAATGCCTTTACCGCGTCCTTTTTGCTCCCCTCGTGCATAAATGCGAGCATTCTTGTCCATGCGATGCCCTTTCCGCAAGTACCAACGCTTCCTCTTTCATACCAACGCGAAAAACTCCTGCAAAATGGCGAAAAAAGGATTAAAAGTGGGCAATTGTTAGGCGATAAATTGTCCTATTTTACGTGTCTCTTTCACCCACTTTTAGCTTGTATAATAACTTAATCTTTAGGATTTTTACTTGTTTTATTTACTTTTGTAGGAAACAAACATCAAATCGAGCAAATGTTGCGAAAAAGAGCGAAGAAGGGACAAAGCAAAGAAAAACAACAAAAACTGGCAAAAAGAGATGACAGGGGGGACCGAGCCACCGTGCCAGAGAAGTGGCACGGTCGTGCCACATGGCACAGTTGTCCCTCCCCCCTTGTTCGCCATTCGCTTGATTTTCTATTTAAGGCCCCTTCGGGCGTTTTTACCAGGCGTCGCTCGAGGTTCTCTCTGGCGATTTTTAGGCTAGGTTTTAGGTTAGTTTATCAAATAAAACCTCAATAGGAGGATTAGATTAGGATTTTAGTTTGTAATTCCGAATTCAAGCTTGTGGGTTTGCAAGTTCATTCAATGATTCAAGCACAAGTTTTCTCTCATCTTTCTCTCCCTATTTTTGTTATCTATGTTCATGTTTTAGTTTACAATCTTTCGTGATGTTTAGTGATTACAGTTGTGAATCTTAGATTGTGATTAGCCTCCTGATGATTGTTTGATATTTGTTTGGGCCTTTACCCCTCTTGTTTATGTTAGAATCTAAGGTTTTTTTTCACGCCCGCCAAGTGTTCGATGAAATGCTTGAAAGAGCTTTCATCCGTGTTTTGGGGCAATTGACTTATGCTGAGAGGTGAGGTCGATTGTCTAGTATGGGTAGAGAAAATAGTTGGGATTGGGATATGAAAATAGTCTCGTCACTAGTTAGGTCAAAGATTGTTAATCTTGTAGTATAATTAGGGCTGTCAAACTGGTCGGATCGGGTCGAGCCACTTAATAAATTGGTCAATTTTGTGCCAGTCTTGAAAATAGCTTAGATTTGCTCAAAACGGAAAAATAACAAGTTTTTACACTAAACGGTCAAATCGTGTTGAATTCGGGTCGGATTCGTGTCGGGTCAGACTTTGACAGCCCTAAGTCTAATTGACCTAATCCCATAAAAATAGGTGGTTAAAACATTTAGACTAGCCTAATGACCATTGAGAAAAGGCTTAGGTGGACTTTAATTGGACAACCGATCATCCTTAAATTATTAGTATAACATGGGAATGTGAGGGTTTGAATCGATTAGTTATTCTACCTTAGGTTTAATTACAATTGAAGTCTTCTTTGTTTTAGTAGTTAGTTTTACTTCTCTTCACCTTTGATTTCGCCCAGATTGATACGCTCGAGTGAACTTTGGTAGTTGAAGACACAAATCTCTGCAGACGACACCCCAAGTACTCAACGATACACTTTGCACTTGGGCTTTATAAATATTAAAACTTTTTCCCTAACAGCAACGACCTTAAGGAGGTTCAAAACATGGTTCAAACCCACTAAGCCGAAGTAAAATAGAGAGAACGAACCAAGAAAAAGGGGGAAAGAGATAAGTAAAAACTAGGTTTATCACACAACCATATAATGTTACAAACCTTAATCAATATGAAACGAATTTATATAATATGTCTATTGGCGATATCATACATTATTATATCTTAGGCCAAATTCACATTTAGCCATGTAAAGCATATTTACACAAGTTTTTTTTTTTAAATATGAAACCAATTCATATATTCTGTTACTAAAACTATTTGTTTATTTTCTTGTTATATAACACGTAGTTATACAATGATCATGTCTTTCATATTATCATCACATATGGATGTGAATTAGGAGTTTCTTTAAGTTAATTATAAAATTTAGAAAAGTTTGGTTAAACTTATTAACACATTAATTGGTGACTATCACATAGATATTCACTTTCAATTAAGTAAAACATATTCACATAAGCTTTATGAAACTAATTCATAGGAAGTGTTCTCAACAAAGAACTTCTATAACATAAATTTATATTTAACTCTAATATTATTACAAAAATAGCAACATGAAGCATGAGCTTATGTTATATAAAACTGATTCATATAACATATTACTAAAATAAATTCGACATATAACACGTAGTTATATATCATACCTCCAATTTTATACTATCATTACATAAATAATAATACGAAATAGTCAATTATAATGATATAAACATATCAAATAAATCCATAATTATTTTTAGAGTATAAGACTAACTCATACAGCTATGAAAATAATGGCATGTTAGGTCGAATAAGGAATAAGATTAAGGTGGTCAAAATTAACTCGGCCCAGAAGAAACACTGACCCGATGTAAGATGAAATGAAGATGGACTTAAGAACTGGCCCAAAACAGGGCCTTTATATTTCCAACTAAGAACCGGCCCAAAAGAGAAGTCGGGCCTATATTAAAAAGAGCCCAATCGGGGCCCTTTTAATGAGTGAGTAACACTCACTTGCTAACCCTAATCTTCACTCTCTCTGACTTGCCCAACCTTCTCTGCCTCTTTACTCTCTCTCCTCCTCTCGACCCTGAAAAGGAAAACTCCTCTCTATGTGGATTTCCCGTCGCCGTTGCTATGAAAGAGAGGAGCACTGAGCTCTTTCTCACTATTCCCCTCCAAAACCGTCTTCCACAGTGGTTCTCCGCAACCCCCGTGCCTCGAAAACCCAAGGGATGAACAACTGCTGCCCCTCGCCGACCTTACAAGCGCCACGAGTTTGTCCACTCACCAACTGACAAAAACACTACCGTCACAGTGTAGGTCTGCCACCGACGAAGCGCCAGAGGCCATCCATGCTTTCAACGCGCCGCCTCTGTGACGGCGCGTGGCTCACACGCTCGGCATGGGGCTTCTTTTTCGTGGTGTTTCTGTCGAGAATGAGTAAATCGGTAAGGTCTGAGGACTATTGGAGGAAGAAAACGATCAAGGCCAGTTCTCCTCGACAGCGCGTGACTTACACGCAGCACCCCTCCATGGTGTCTGATTGGTATGGTCTGAATCCGAATCTCTTCTACCCTTTTCACTTTTTTTTTTGTTGTTGGGTCGAGGTGGAGGGATCTTTGAAAACCACTAAGGTTCCAATTAGGCCCACTGTCATCGCAGCCACCGAGGCGCTGGCGATGGGATTAGGGTTTCAAGGTTGTTGTTTGAATCGCTAAGAGAGTTTAGGCCCTTAGCTTCTGAATGCTAGGGTTAGGCAAAGACTTATCCTAAAAAGGGGGGCAGAAGGACTGATTATGGCTGAGTTTAATTTACACACACAGTAGCATATAAACATTGTGTTCATGAGTTCGATTTCTCATGAATACGCTCAGCAATACAAAGGAGCATGATTTTTGGAATTAAATCACGTTAGGCATTATCATGTTTGTTGAGTTATTTTGATTAAGTTTTGATGATAACAAATCCAAGTGTAAAAATTTGTCCAAGTAATGTTGCTCCAAACACGATCTCCAAACAGGCCTAACTGGTGTTTTCTTTTTTTTATTAACTGGTTTGCTACATGTGAGAACAAGTCTTTAAAACAGGTTCCGAAACAGGTTCTACTTGGTTCTACATGTGAGATCAGCTCGATGTAAAGCATGTGGTTCTGAAACTCTAGCAATGCAAAGAACAACCCCAGCAAACAAGGTGGCCTTGGTGTTCACAGCATCTCTACAAATCTTGGACAAGATGACTGGTTCAAAATAAAAAGTATTGGGTATATAGGTTTTATTTATTTAGACTCTTGTTAATATGCCAATATTGAAAACGCTTTTTAAACACCTCTTGAATCGGTATTCGCACTAAGTACTTCAGAACACCAGTTGCGAACAACCCTGCAAACAGGGTGCCTAGGGTGATTCTGAACTGAAGTAGCCATACCCGGTTATCTTTGAAAATTCATTTCGGTTGGCCAAAATCTCCAGTATACTTTTCTTAAACCCCAAGATTGCTATCTTTCTGGAAAGGATATTCCTTGAATATATTATGGGAGATTTGCGAAAATAGTTTTGGGGGAATTTGCCAAATCTAAATATTTTCCTTTGCCCATATTTTCGGATTTGATAAAAAATCCCAAAACTGAAGATTTCTGGTTGCTTTTGAATCTTCTTCACGGCTATGAAAAGATAAGGGTTATCTCTTGAGATAACAAATCCCTTATAACTTGGAAAAACTTGCCACTAGCCGTTGGGAATATCTCTCTTGAAAATCCTTTTCCAAACTTAGCTGAATTCTTCTCTTCTCCTTGGTTTTTGACTGTTGGGTTTTTTACATAAAAAGCTCAGCCCTTTCGCCTACACATACATGGAGACATTGAGAGAAAAGGGAAGAAAAGAAAGCAAAGAGTGAAAACCTGGAAACACACAACATATAGGAAATTTCAAAAAGAGGTTTTTCTAGAAGAGTTTTTGAAGTATTCCTGAGAAAAGAAAAACCTACTCAAGTTGTGTTTAAACCAAGCTTTCGATATATTGGCATAATAGGATCTTCATTGTACCTTACATCTGCTTAGTAAGAAACACCCCAGTAAGGTGTTTGTTGAACTTGATCTCAGATCAGTCAATAGTGAAAGAGTGTGTCCTAGTCGTGTGGACTTTGGACGTGTCCTATCTGGTGAGATTTGGACGTGGTGTAATCTGCCTTAGAGAAGGAGATTACGTGGTTTCAAGGTTGTAACAAGGTGTGTTACAATTGTAACGAGTTAAGCCCGGTTTAGTGAAGTGGTTAAATCCTACACGAGGTAGGTCGTAGTTTTTCACACCTCAGTTGGGCTAGAGGTGTTTTCCACGTAAAAATTGTGTGTGCTTTATTTTTCCGCATTTATCTTGGTGATTTTCGCATTTGGTATATCTGATAACACCCTCTGCAAACAAGTCATAGGGGTGTTTGTTATTTACAACGCGAAAATCAGACACCATAATTCACCCCCCTCTTGTGGTAGAATACTCACTAATTCAACAATGTTTAATATTCCAGACTTATGAGTCAGGCATAATTTGAGCAGTTCAGGATGAACATATATCAGTCATCAAAAAACAAATTGGGTCTCTTCATAATTGATAACTTTCTGGGCATAACTTTAATTAACATATAATCGCATAAGGTGGATGTGTGGTTATACGAGGATAGACAAAATTAGAAATGGAGTTATCAGTGACTTAGTTAAAGTAGTTCCCATCGGAGATAAGATGAAAGAAACAAGACTCCGATGGTTTGGTTATGTGAAAAGGAGGAGTGTGGACGCTCCGGTGAAAAGATGTGAGAGGATCAACATCCCCGAAGGCAAAAGAGGGAGAGGTCGACCGAAGAAGAGCTTGGACGAGGTGATTAGAGATGACTTGAAGGTTGTCAGTTTGACAGAGGACTCGGCTCAGGATAGAAAGTTGTGGCAGGATAGGATTAAGATCTTAGATCGCTGAGAGGTTTTTTGGTCGATGTGGCTAAGTGCTGGTAGAGGTTTTTTTTTTTTTTTTGGTATGCGTTGTTTGCATGCAAGTTGTACTGTTTTCATAGAAGAGTTCTCATTTGCTTACCGATGGTTATTCAGGTATATAACCTTTCTCTAATATATTGTCCTTTTATTTCATAGCTTCAGCAACTGATCTTTTTAATATATCTCAGTCATCCCTTACTATAGAATCTTCTTTTATAAAATGTTTTCCCTTTAAATGTTTTCACAAAATCTTTCTTTTATAAAATATTTTCACAAAACCCTTTTAGTACGTCTCTTGGAATCAGTCTCTCTATGGATAGGAATGCAGGTATGAGTAAGGCTGCCTATAGCTGGATCTCCCCAGACCCCGCGAAAGCGGAATCCACACTGGGAGTTGTTGTTGTTGTGTAATCGCATAAAGTATCATGCTTGTAGAATATAAACATGTTAGACGATATGGGTATACATGTTAATTAGTTATCATGACTAAATTTTCAATCTTTAGTCAATTAAAATCACAGAAGCATGCTATTAACTTGCATAGTTTCAAAAATAAGGCAATTAATCATATAGTCGTAGTCTCAAAACAAGCATGCTTAGAACTCAGATCTTTAAACACTTAAAACGGGACTAATCCGATCAGTCGGGGCTCTGATACCACTGTTAGACAAACAGGATTGACCTGGAATGCAGAACTATCTGTCAGAAATAGCCCACGTCGATATGAATGTGAGGCGGCTACTAGAGTCTCCTTTAAGGTTCACGTCCTAGACCCGAAACCCCGGTGATGTTTAGGTAGCCGTGAGAGGGGAATGGGAGAAACAGTGAGAGTATTTTCTGTTTCAATATCGGTAACCTTGATTAATCCCCTAAAACCTCCTCATATAGGTTAGCGGGAAATAATTAGGGTTGCCGCATTAAGCGGTTTATGTGGCCGTCGGGCCTAAACATTAGGCCTGACCAACAGTTATATTGGAGATTTTCTCATTTTGTGTTAAGATTGTTTAAAGAATTGTAGGTTATGTTTAGAAGAGGATGCTAAGAAGGAGTAGTAGATTCATAGTAGTCCGAAATCACATATCAATGGCTTGCTAGATTTGAATCAAGAATGCTATTACATTCGATCTATGACTTGTTCACACGTGAGTATTGTTAACAGAAACCTAGAAAATTATCTTAATTTTAATGTTCATAACAATGCATCAAAAAATGTGAGTTGTATATATAGCACTATTGTTGCATTTATAATTGCAATTATGCTTGTTTGGGAGTGTTTGGGTGGTTCATACATGGATTCAAGATGTAGGCTTTATGCGAAAATGAGTGAATGAGAGTTTGTGCTTGTACATATCATTGCGACCATCTAAAAAGGTAATGTCTTTTCATTATATACGTGTCATATGGAAGCTTGATTAGGGTTTGTAATTGACCAAGTGGAATTATATCCAACAAAAACAAATGTCATTGACAAAATATTCTTTGAGTACAACTAATAAGATATATTAGACAATTAAAATAACTAAATTACATTAAAATATCATTATAGTAATTTAACGAATTCCAGCGCCAAAAAAAGGGATAAATTTAGAAACTCGTAAAACAATTATGAATTAAAAAGTGTCGACTTTAAAAAGATTTCAATTTGTTTATCACTAATCGCTTAACCAAAAAAAAAGCACCAGGAAAAAAGCAATAGAGCAAAAATAAAAATAAGGAAAAAAATTATATCAAAAAAATGAAAAATAAAAAAGAAAACAGGCTTGAGGTGAGCTGAGATCCAAAGAATTTGTTTATCAATTATCAATTATCAGGGTCATTTGTGGCAAGAAGAGGTCAAAACTCAATAGGAAGGGCCGTGGGTGAATTTTAAAATACCAGTCTCAATCCACTTCAATTTACTTGAACTCACTTCAACCCATTTTAACCTACTTTAATCCACTTTTACTAGTTTAACCAAGCTCAATTTATCACATAAAAACAAACCGATCCACTTCAACCTACTTCAACTCAATTTAACTTATTTCAACATACATCAACCTACTTAAACCTATTTCACCATTTTACCACCCCAATTTACCCACGAAAAAAACAGGCTCAATTCTAAAATACCAACCTCAACCCACTTCAACCAATTTCAACCCACTTCTACCTATTTCAACCCACTTTCACTATTTTAACAAAGTTCAATTTATCATATATAAAAGAATTCAACCCATTTCAACCTACTTCAACACACTTCAACTCACTTTAACCAATCTAAACCTATTTCAACCTACTTTACCCTTTTACCGACCCTAATTTACCTTCGAAAAGAGCAGGGATTAATTCCAAAATACTAACATCAACTCACTTCAATCTACTTTAACTCACTTCCACTATTTTAATCAAGCTTAATTTATCACATAAAAAATTTAGTCTATTTTAATCTACTTCAATCCACTTCAACCTACTTCAATCCACCTCAATCTACTTCAACTCTTTTACTCATCATAATTTACCCACGAAAAGAACAGACATTAAGGGCCAATTTTAAAATACCAATCATAATCCACTTCAACCCACTTCAACCAAATTCTACTATTTTAACCAAGTTAAATTTATCATATAAAAAGAATTCAATTTATTTTAACTTATTTTAATCTATTTCAATCAACCTCAAATTACTTCAATCAACTTCATTCTTATACCTATTTAAATTTATCTTAAAAAGGAACAGATCCTAAGCGTACTTTGTTTATGATTATGAGCCCAAATCACCATCAATCAAAAGGGCCTTGTTTCTATGCATTTGGATTTATGATTGATTTATCGTCCCTGAATTTCAAGTCAATTCAATTCAATCCCTTCTCTTTTCTGGGTTGTTGTTTCTGATTGACGATATTCTTCTGATTCTCTCTCGTCCCAATTTCGATTGTTCCCGGCACCGCCCACCCAGTCTCCCGCACGCTTACGTCTCACCGCACTGTTGATACCAGACTGTGTGTATATAGAGAGAGAGAGAGGTGGGAGAAAGGGGTTTTTTTAGGGAGAGAAAGCTTTGGTTAGGTATTGGATGAGAGGGAGAGAGATTGGGAATGGGTGCCGCAGGGTCGAAGCTCGAGAAAGCTCTAGGCGACCAGTTCCCTGAAGGCGAGCGTTACTTCGGCCTCGAAAACTTTGGCAATACTTGTTATTGTAACAGCGTCTTGCAGGTACGTTTCTAATTCTTCTTCTTTAATCCAATTCTTTCTTTTCGTTCATTGTTTGTGTGTTCTAGAAGATTCGATTTTGAGCCGTGAATTTCGATGGCGAATGCTTTGATTGTAGATGCGTTGTATGGCTGAATGATAGCTCCGCTAAGATGAATGTGTTATGGATTATGGGGAGATTTTAGGGAAACTGAAAATTGATAGCGAGTATGTTTGTTTGTTGAAAAATTTTATGGTAAGATCCAATATTGGCTGTGAAGTGAAACGTGAATTCCACAATTAAGCTATTGAAGTCACTGAATTTATGGGGTGTTGATATGCCTCGGTTGTGCCCTTGTATTGAATTCCTATGCCCTCAATTCCCGCAATATGGGCTTTATACTTGCTAAATTTTGAGTTTTAGACATTGGCAAAAGCCAACAACGAGTGACACAATATCTGATTTGGGTAAGTTGTGCTTCTCTATGTTTTTCTTCGAACTTGGATTTTTAAATTTTTAGTCTTGCTCTCTGAGCACCTTGTAGCAGGTGGAGCTGATAAAGTTCCAGAACTTGGCAGTTGCCGTAGTAGAGTACGGTGCTGTGACTGGTGTGTGAAGGGAGAAAGCGTGTGACATGGAATGATGGGAATGAGGGTGGCTATGGGGCTGCAAGCAAGTGCATTTGTCTTAGTTGAATACATAATGTGTAGAATGGATGCATTGGGTCACAGCTTAACTGGCTGTGCCGTCATTATTTGAATCTGTCTCAGTTTAGAAGAATAGAAGGTATAATATTTTGAGTACTCAGCCAAAGGGGAATGCATTTACAGGTGATAGGTGATCATAGTTACCTCAGATGAGTGTACATTGCCAGCTGTAAGTTTGGCATCAAAATAACTTGTAGGATAGTGCAAAAGTGATATTTACATACGTGATGCTTGAGTGAGACTTCTGCAGTGATTTCCTTTGGACATGTCAAAAGAGAAACCACGTTGATTTCAAGATAGGATATAGCACTGTCGATAAGAAGTCAGTTACCCGTTACGAGCGAGAAACTTGGCAATCAAAAACATTAAGAACATGGCATTTATAAGCTCCTATTGACGGAGCAAGAACTTTTTAATCTATTTTTTTGCTTTGGTGGGTGTGAAATGTGTGCATGTGTGCTTGTGGAGGGTTGGGTGGTGTGTTTCAGGCAGTAGCTGGGCAAGAATTGTCAATTCGAATCTGAAGTTGTTTGTGTTCAGTTCCACACGTGAGTATGGTGGCTTATCAACACATAAGATCAGTCCGTGGTATTCCTGTGAAAGTGTGCGGTTATACTGCTATTTTATCATGCTGATGTTGTGGGAAGGATTATTCTACGATGATTTCAGTATGTACTTATTACTTACATGTTTTCCTAACTGAATGGAACTGTCTTATGTGAAAAAGTACAAGGTGCCATAGCCCCTGCACTTTGTGGGTTTCAATGGCTCAAATGGCCTCTCAGGAAGCGGTCTAGCAGTGATGACAGAGTAAATGCATAGGTTTTTCTTTTTGGCACCTGTAAGGCTGATGAATGCTGAGTATGTATCTGACCAATATCAGTGAGGCAAAGACCCCTTCTCTTTCTAAAAGGACCAAAAAAAAAGGGGTCAAAAATAAGAGGATCTCACTACTATCAGTGAGGTTGGCAATCAGCTTAAGGGTGGGTTTCTGTTATCATATGGTTGTTTAGCATAAACTTTATTAGCCATTCAAAGTTGATACTTGATAGCTATACTTTTTCCATCGTTGGTGCCTTGGTGGTTGTCATCGAGCTTCAGACATATTCCATCTTTCTTACTGTTAATGGTCATGTTGAGGATTCATACCCCTTTGTGGTAATGCCTAACCCGTGATTTCCTTAGTAGACGTTGATCTGAGTTGTGTAGGTGGTAAAAATATTTCGGGGGCTGTACTTGTTAGTAGTAACCTGCATGTATCCCAAACCATTGCTTGTTGGGGCCCACACTACATGGTGGGGGTTGAAGTTTTACAGCCAAACTAATATTTTCAAGTTCATACATTGTAGTAAATCATCACTGGGTTAGGGTGCTGTAAATGTTTCCATGAACTTTTTTGTTTTATTTTCAAACTCTTAATTTCATGTAGGTTGAAAAAAACAGATTGTTAATAATGATATTCCACTAGAGGCTTTATTCAGTTTTGGATGTCCACTTTGAGAATGTTGAGACTTGTCTTTCCAGTTTGACAGCCAGCTGATTTTTCTCTGGTTTTTGCAGGCCCTTTATTTTTGTGTTCCATTCCGTGAACAGTTGCTAGAATACTATGGAAATAACAAAAATACTGTTGATGCAGAGGAGAATCTGCTAACCTGCTTGGCTGACCTGTTTACTCAGGTAACATTTATTCTACCACCCCACCCTGGCTGGTAGTTCTTCATTTTTTATTTTCTTTATTATCATCATTATTTTTTGTTATGGGGTGAAGGATGGGCTAGGGGCTAGTGTTTGGCTAAATGTATGTTTATACCATATTTGGATTGATCTTTGTGTGATGGTCCTGATGAACTTGAGGAGTCTGTACTCTGTAGTTGAGGTTCCGGTGCAAACTTCATTAGCCTAATGCAATCGGTCCTGATGGCTAAGCGAGTTTGCATGGTTTGTTATGGGTCTGCATGGGGATGCCTAATTGGTTAGTTCCTTGGGATTGATCCAGGACATAAGTAATGTTTCCACGGTGCACAGGCTTGAACAGCTTTTTCTGAATTCAAAATCAGATGCATTAGTTACCTGATTTTATGAGATATTTTTTTCTCAAAATATTTGAGTACCATTGCATTAAGATATTGTATGAAATGTTTGGAACACAAATATTTTGATAAATAGGATTGTCATTGTAGCACCCCTTTCCCCCCCCCCTCTCCAAAAAAAGAGAAAAGTACCCAGAGAAAAAAATCTTGATTTTTACTTGTTTGGTATGATGGCATGCGTTCGTTTGGTTGGAAGGTTCTTTGTCCCATAGAGGAGCCGAATAGTCTTATTTTCTTTTTCTTCTATGTACCATCTTATCTTATAAAGCACCCATAATTCTAAAATGTTATTGTGGCTTCTTTATACAAAGCTTTTGTTAAAGGAATTGTTCATAATGCTTTGTTACTGCCTTTTGATCAGTCCGTAACATTAACATTATTAAGTACGAATTTCAAATTTAGGGAAACTGTCCATTTTCTGGGGAACATTGTGGAATTTGGTTTTGATGCTTTTTTAACATTTCTTTATTGAGCTAGCATGACCTGGTGTGCCCTTGAAGCTGCTGGTCATATTTTTTGTGGGTAAATCGCCTTTAAGGCCATATTTTTTGTGATAATGCATTTTGAGGTCATTACTGGACGTACTTGTTATTTTTGGTCTGTCTTTAACAAGAGATCCTCTGTGGGACAGATAAGCTCACAAAAGAAGAAAACAGGGGTCATTGCTCCAAAGCGCTTTGTGCAAAGGTTGAAGAAGCAGAATGAGCTTTTCCGCAGTTACATGCACCAGGTACTTTTAACAGGCAAGACAGTTTGCGTTTTCACTTATTGCTGCTTCCTGAGCGACAGCATCAATTGGATGTGTGCATAAGCTGAAAGGATTTTAGACAGTGTGGGACAAATGAATTAGTCAAATATGTTGGAGCTGCAAATGTTTCTGCAAGAGAACTATAAGATCACACTAGTCTTCTTCTTGTTCCTTTTTAAATGTTTTTTATTTTCTTTATCTTGTTGGGGTGGGGTGGGGGGGGGGGGGGTGATTTGTAATGTGGAGTCATAGCAGTATCAGCCTTATGTTTGATTCCCATTATTGTTGTTTACACCCTGCCTCTTTCCTCGCTGCATTGTTATTGTAGATTCTCCATTCTGTCTGTTGCTGCTTGATGATAGATTGTTTCGTCATGTCTCTTTTCATAATTCATTGTTTTCTTCATCTGTAAAGGATGCCCACGAGTTCTTGAACTTTCTGCTGAATGAACTTGTTGATATATTGGAGAAAGAGGCTCAGGCTTCAAAAAATGACCAAGGAATGCCATCTGAAAAAGTTGCAAATGGACCAAGTAGTTCTCAGAGGGAACCATTAGTCACTTTGGTACACAAAAACTTTCAGGTGATTTTCTTTTAATAAGTAGTTTTGCGAGATGATACTCTCGTATGAGTATGAGTCCTTAGATTCCATGGAACGTTGGACATATGTGTCAATTTGTTTGAGTATGATTTGAAGCGAGTTTGTTCCTTCTGGTGGCGTGCTCTTGTTATTATTTTTAAATACAGAAAGTCTTGACTTCACCATAATGTCCAATTGTCCATGCCACGCCTAACCTCTACTTTGTGCATAGCTGACGTATTATTTGTTCTTGGTAAGAAGTTAAAACTTTATTACTAACAACTCCTAATTGGGAAGCTGTACAATCTAGAAGCATGTCTACCCCGGCGCCACCTTCCAGGAAGAATTCCCCATGGATAAAGGCCTTAATTCTCTATACAAAAATTCTTCCAACTAATTTTGGCTTTGCTATGCAAATGAAGAAAACAAATTCTGTTTTCCAGAGCAGCCAAGATTACTGCCCTTTTTCCCTCTGAATGTAGCTCCTTCTTCCAGAATAACCACTCATTCCGGTCCTGCCATGTATGGTAGTGGAATGCATCAGTCAGACACACTATAAACACGCTCTGCTCTCAGCTCATTTTACCTTTGAGAATCCACCTATGCCAGTGAAAGAAGTTCATTGGCTGCCAATCTACCTTCAGTTTCCTCCATAGATGCTCTCTTACTTTCTCATCGTCAAGACAATCAAAGAACATGTGTCCTCTATTTCCCTATTCCATCCCATAAACTCCACATGACATTTTTTGTACAGCTGTTTGCTTAATGCTATTTTTTAATTTTTATTTCGTCTCTCTCCTCCAAGACTGTCACCCTCTTTTCACAAAATTTGTCTGTTTTGAATTTGTCTCAAAATCCTTTTCCAATGATTCGAATCAGGGAATTCTGACAAATGAGACAAGATGCTTGAGGTGTGAAACTGTTACGGCAAGAGATGAGACATTTTTTGACCTGAGCCTTGACATTGAGCAGAATACTTCTATCACAAGCTGTCTCAAAAATTTTAGCTCCACTGAAACGTTGAATGCTGAGGACAAATTTTTCTGCGACAAGTGTTGCAGGTAAGTGGATCATGTGATATCCTAGTTGCTCTATCTGCTTCTGCAATTTATACTGCTGAGAAATCATATAAGCAGAGTCTGGGTTGGATTTCATTTGGAGCATTGCTTTCTCCAAAACTAATGCAGTAGTTTCTCAGTTCTGAGTTCATATTTGACAGCATGCTACATTGTCCTTCCATCTTCAGACTAGTGATTACCCAGTGATCCAACTAAGTGAAGTTTTCTCAGACCCTATTTGTCCAGATTTTCCCTAGTTCAGAGAGATAGAGACTAGTTTGGAATTTGCGAATCCTTCTAGGTTGGATTCTTTCTGGAGCATCGCTTTCTCCAAAAACATATAACGTAGTAGTTTCTCATATCTGAGTTCATATATTGGACAACCTGCTACATTTTCCTTCCATCTTCAGACTAGTGTTTACCCAGTGATCCAATTAACTGAAGGTTTTCTGAGACCTGGACCCTACTTTGTCCAGATTGGTCTTTTTCCTACTGGTTCAGTGAGATGGAGACAAGGTAGTTTGGAATTTGGCAATCATACTATGCCCTGTTGAAGAAGTGATTTATCATGAAGATGAAAACGAAGAGGAGAATTAGAGTCTCTGTTTGAAGGAATGTTGTACATGCAATGTAGTAGTTGGCTGATTTCAGGCCTTTCCATGTCTGTGCATAATTTAGTTATGGAAGCCCTCCCAATTGGGTGGATCTCAAGCACCATGACCACCCTCTCATTTTGTGACCTCCAAAGATGATCTAAACATGCTGCTTTTGAGCTACTACGGCATTATGAGATTGCAGCCTCGTGTCTGTAGAGTGTCTAGATATGGTGTCTTTACCTTGCCCTTTTTTGTAAGGAATTATACCTAGCTTGAACAGTTTTAGGGAAGGCTAATAGCTGTAAGATATTCAAGAAAAAAACACTTCAAATGCAAAATAAACTCGATAGCAGTTGCATGGCTTGAAGTGAGACATTACTGGACAAGCCTACAGCACATTTGTTAGGACTCAATGTCTGATTTGGCATTTGCTCTAGTAAAGCACAGGCGTTACTACAATACTACTTGCTACATAAGAATGATACGTGTGAGCCATAAGGAATGCGTAGTTTTACCTTAGCATTTATAGTTGAAAAGGGTATCATTTTGTGGATCAGGATGTTCCTTATATGGACCATCCAACCAATTGTTATGGGCTTTGTCCCGGAAACAGGACTTACACTGGTGAAGTGATTGCCAAATCCATGCAGGTCCGTCCTTACTTCCTTCCTGAGAACCTATGAGTACATGTGATCAGTAACTACTGTGGATGTGCTAAACAGATTTTGGTACGCAGCATTCAGCATACAAAGAATAACTACGAGGTGGGGTGGGGTGGGGGGGTGGAGGATGAGTAAGTTTATTGTGATAAGGTTAAGGTGAAAGGTCGGCACTCCATTGATCTCCATAAATCATGAGTAATGGTTGGACTTTTGAGTTTCTTCTCCTTCAAATTCCAAATACCCCCCCCCCCCCAAAAAAACAAACGAGTTAATCATGGAGACCTTGTCCTAGCTCTTAACCACTCAAGGCTAGCTGCATCACATAATATATGGCTTTCATCAGCGCTGCTTTGCCCTCATGAGACCAATAAATTGCGCTTTTGTGTCCTGCATTGTGCAGAACCAGTACTGCACGCCTTTGACGTTCGTTGAGTTCAGCAACACACTAATCCTTGATATTCATTGCTGTAGTTTGCAAGAAGCACAGAAGAGGATGAAGATCAAAAAGCCACCCCACATCCTGGTTATCCATTTGAAGCGGTTCAAGTACATTGAGCAGCTGGGTCGCTATAAGAAACTATCTTATCGTGTGGTCTTCCCTCTTGAACTAAAACTGAGCGACACAGTGGAGGATGCTGACAGGGAGTACTCCTTGTTTGCTGTTGTGGTTCATGTTGGTAGTGGACCCAATCATGGACACTATGTTAGCCTCGTGAAAAGCCACAACCACTGGTTGTTCTTTGATGATGAGAACGTGGAGATGATTGATGAAGCTGCCGTCCAGACATTCTTTGGTTCAGCGCAGGAGTATTCCAGCAACACAGATCACGGGTACATTTTGTTTTACGAGTCCCTTGGTCCCAGTAACAAGAGCTAGCAGGCGGCCACTCCCGGATTTACTGGCGGCAATTTTTGCTTCCCCAATTTTGATCTCTTTTAACCCCCATTATCTCTCTCTCTCTCTCTCTCTCTCTCTCTCTCTCTTCAACCCTTTGGTTTAAGGAGGCATTATTAGATAGTCTTTGGACATGTATACTGCTTACATGGTTGGCTTGATGGCTTGTACAGTGGAAACAGCGAGGACCCTCAAATGGAGAAACTAGCAGTGTATATGGTGATGGGTAATTCTTTAAGAAATTTGTACCTTAATTTGATGGATGTTCCAACAAAAGTGCATTGTATAGGACTAGCAGCCAGCTATTTTGTAGCAGTCCTCAACATCTGATATAATTTTTCTTGCCGTTACATACACTGTAATGGTTTTCATGTCGGCCTTGTAATGACGCTATAAAGGTCTACTATTTACTTGCTGTGTTGATGGTGGGCATTTGCTTGGAATTGTAGGCACCTTGTTTCCCAAATCCGAATGCAAAATTATGCGATTCATCAAATTCTAGCTCTTAATGACCCAATGCGGTATTTTCGGTGCTATCTTATACGGCAGAGCCCAGAAATAGGAGTTTTTGGGGAACAATTGAGCAACCTAAAACAAATAAAAGAAGAGGGGTATATATCATAGAGTATCGATTTAGGCCTATGTTATAATCTGTACATGTGCAAGGTGCAGAGAAACCTCCAGCTTCCTTTCCCGCTTAGAGGACCCAATAGATGATTGCTGCCTCGTTCAGATGCCAAAAAGAGCAATAATATATATCACAGAAGGTGAAACCAACAAATTCAAGTGTTACTTCAGAAAGCTTTGGTCTATGACCTTTCTACACACAAAAAAAAAATCAAATGTAGACGACCGAAAAATGGGGCAAGAACAAGGAGCAATAACCCCTTAATCTGTAGCCAAAGAGCGAAGGAACTTGGCATCTACTTCTTGTTGAACATACCGAACAGGGATTTGATCGCATTGATCGCGTTCTCGTTGATGAAAGATTCATCAAACCTGTTCAGTAGCTTCTCGAATTCATCGGATGTCCTTAGGTTTTCTAGGTCAGGATCTGTGCGGATTCTCTGTACAAGTAAAAAACATATCAGCTTAGCACAAGTCTGCATAATCTCCCATTGAATCAGAGTGACTGAAGCAGTGGTGGCTTGGGTCTTGCAAAGGTTAATAATATGAGTTACCTTGAAATCTTCGTATCCTGCTTCAAGAGCATCTTCAAGAGCAGATAACCCAGCTTGTACCTATTATTTCGAAATACACATACATCAGCAATGCGGGGATCCAACATTCCACCAAGTCCTACCATTAAGAGAATGAACTAATCACCTGGTTAAGCTTAGCATAACAACAAGCAACATTGTAAGAAGCCACTGAAGCTTCCTTTGGTGTTGGCTTCGATCCAAGTACTGACTCAAATTTCTCGCGTGCCTCCTCATACTTTCCGTTCCTGTTTTAATTGTTTTAGAAAATGTAAGTAATTTTTGTTTGTTCACAACGAAGAATAACAAGGAAAACCAAGTAAAGAAAGAAACTAGGCAAAGTAAAGCAGAGCATAGTGGTGCTGGATACAGCCAGAGAGAGTGTGAGAGCAACTCCATGGATTTCATTGTTTCGGACCTGTATAGCTCGAGGCCTTCTCGAAGCTCCTTTTCCCTCCGCTCTTTCTGCTCCATCTTCCTCCGGTAGTTTTGCAGCTGAAAGGACATAACACAACAAAGACATAGCTAGCAGTATTAGCACAGGAAATGCTGAACAATTTTAACTCTGAATTCAGTCGAGTTACAATAAAAATTTGCTCTTTCTTTTTTTGGGGAGAGGGGAGTGTTGAATCACCTGGATTTCCCTGACACGGTTGCTGATAAATCCAGCATTTCTCTCAGCCCTGATAATCTCCTTTTCCGTAAGGTCTCCCCCAGAGTCCGTCTTCCCTGTGCACATCATCAAGCTCAAATACATGTCTACGTTACACTAAAGAACCCAAAAAACATTCAGACACATGCACACGCGCACACACACAGAGTGTACACATAATAATACCATAACGTTTCTGCATTTTCATATAGAGAGGACCAACGCGTTGTCGAATAGCGTACATGGTCTGACCATACCCAGCAGCAAGCCAAACGTCATCCCCAAACACAGCGCTGGTGGCGAGGACTTTATCTCCAACGGTAAACATGCCAGTTTTGTCCGCAGATAATCCAGGGGCAATTGCATCAATGTGGGTACCTCCATCTCTCCCTTTCACAAACTTCAATCCATAAGGCTTCTCTAATACTGCCTCATACTCTTCATACTCCTGTTCTCCTTCTTTTTGCTGTTTATCACTCGAACTTGTTTCAGTACTCTTGGAATTAGCTGCTTTCACAATCATCCACTTGTTCTTGTGACAATTGGCCCGGGAACTAAGGACCCTTGAGATCAATGAAGTTCGCGAAATTGATCCAACTGTTGTTATAGCAGTAGGCATTGGCAACAAGGACGGGGCTGAGTTTCTCATCATCATATAGTAGTAGTAGTTGTTGTTGGTAGTATTATGGCAAATTAGTTGGATTTTCTGACATGGGAATCCTGTGCTTGTGCTTGTTGCCATCATATCCTCCTGTTGACAAAAGCTTGATAATACAGCAAGGATGACTCTGGTAGTTCCTAAGCTTAATCAAAAACACCAACTCAATAACACATTAGTTTGCTGATTTTTTTGTTTTTGTTTTTGTTTTTGTTTTGTTTTGAAACCACACACAGATTCCCCCTTCTCTCAGTTTGAGTGTTCTTTTTTTTCCCCAACAGGGTAATGGCTCTGTGTGAGTCTGAATCTGGGATTTGGGGGTGGGGGGGGGGGGGGAATGTGAAGGAGGATTACAAGGGCCCCAGTGAAAAGGGATTAGTGGCTGATAAGTAGAGAGCCCCCCGTTTGCTCAAATCTTATTCGTCCACGTATCCGCATTCCAGAATATGCCATTTCTACCCTCATTTCTCAATTCTCTTCCATCCTCACAATTAGCAACCCCCTGTGCCTCCTCTTATCACAAACTTTCCACGTATATTGGCGTCCAACAGATAGACAAGGAGCGTATTACAACTTTTACCCAAAGAAAATTTCGCCTTCTTTATTTTATTATTGTTTTTCTTTATTTCAGAAAAAAAAAAGTGAAGCCTTGGAGCAACGGTAAGATTTTCTTCGTATTATCAAAAGATCACGGGTTCGAGCCGTGAAATTAGTCACTGATAAAGTCAGATTAGGCTGCCTACAATTCACATCTTAGGGTGCATCCCTTCCTCGGATCCTGTGCGAATGCGGGGTGCTTGTGGACCGGACTGTCCTTTTTATTTCAGAGAAGGTACACATTGGTTTATTTGCTTGGATCAAAGTGCGTGGAAAATCTGGACATAATTGTAGGTTTTGATTAATTGAGAATGTCATTTGTTAAATTAGTTTATGGTTAATCTAATATAAAAAGCAGCCACACCTTGTTCTTTTCTTTTGTTTCAATGGTTAAATTAGTTGTAAGAGGTAAGAAGTGGTAAAAAAAAAACTGTTAGAGCAATAAATGGCAAATAACTGTAAATATATATGTGAATATACTGCATGGAAGGATTAACTGATAGGAAAGAACGGTTATGCTAATGCTTTTAATTGCTGAAACGAATAGACCTGACATTAATTCTTGACACAAGTTGCTAGAGCACTCAACTTTGCTCCACCACTGACCCGGGAAAAATAGGTGAAAACCGATCGACACACCTTCTCCATTGGAATTTGGAGGTGTAGGTCTATCATCAAATCGATTTTCTTAACATTGCTTGTAATTGCCCCATAGCTGATGTTTTAATAGAAACCGTTCCAACTGAGTGATATCCATCCGTGTTGTTTCATGTTCTGTGTTCTCGTTTTTCCACTCAGGTGAATGCAGAGTGGTTGCTTCCAAAATACCACAAGCACCATACAAAGACTGCACAGTCAGCAACTGTAGGAGCCGTGGCTTCAACCAGTTGTAGTAAGTACATATTCAAATTCGAGGGAGGAGCTATTTGGTTTAAGTAGTGTTGGGTTGAAAAGAAAAGTTGTTTTCTTGAAAATAATTTTTCGTGGAAAATATTTTTCATTTTCATGTTATATTTTCTGTGATTTGGTGCAAGGTAAATTATTTTTCATGGAGGAAAAGAACATGTCATTTGAATTATTGAAGTGGCCAAAAATATCAACAAAATTGTCGTGTCGGAGAAAATTGTTAATTAAATGAAACCATGTTGAGCTCAAAATGTAAATTTTGGTTTATTTTAATAATTCTCATATGATAATTGAGTTTTTGATCCAAATAGTTGAAATTATTTTAGTCACAAAAAATGTCAACTAAATTGTTAAGAAGCGAAAAATATCGATTGAATTGTTCTGACAACGATGAATGTTGACTAAATGAATGAATGTTGTGTTTAAAATATGGATTTGAACCTTTTTTAATCTTTCGGACAGTCAAATTTTGATCCAAACCGTTGAAGTTAGATTTTGCTCCTAAATTCCGGCCAACTACATTGCTAAAAGAGTAGAAGGAAGAAAATCAACTTTATCTTTTTTCATAATGAAAATCATTTTTCTCCATTGGGGTAAAAATGATTTCCCTCTGAAAATAATTTTTCATCCTTTATTATACCAACAACAGAAAAATAAACAATTATTTTTCGAGAAAATCATTTTTCCACCAAGAAAACACTACCTTAGGTAATATGCGAGGCTCATATCTTCATTGTTGGCCATTCATATACTCTGTTCACATGGAGATCAATGCCTCACTAATCCTTATGTACAACGGGGGAGGAGGCGACAAATTTTTTTTGGGGGGGGGGGGGATCTTTTTAACCAGAGTTAGACTATCATTATTGCATAAAGGGGTATACTTCTTTCATCGCATATTTTCTCTATTCACAATATTTAAATTTGAGATTTTAACTGAATGGAACAACTATTTGACCATTTGAATCAATCTGTATTAGTAGAGAAGATGAATTTCTTTTTAATTTATGTTGGGTGCAATATATGTTGGGTTTGGATGACCCAAAATTCACTTTTGCTTATTGATGAGTTTTAGTTCATCACAGTTCATTGTATTGCTCATGCTATGCATGGCCTCAAGTTGTGATCCATGAGCTGCTCATATCCAAATCTTTATATGTGGATGTCATATGGTTGTTATATGATTGGCCCAAAACAAGAAAATCGGCCCACTTGATAATTGGAATTCCCAGCACTTTTGCTGTGGCCTCTAGCTTCCTCCACAGTCTGCCCATGGAGAAGACCACGACCGGTGGCCAGAAGCCAACTCTTGGCCTACTCGATTTTGGACGGTTATTTGCTTGGGCATTTAGATGAGGTTTTTATGCGGGTGTTTCAAGTGCATTATTCAATACATTCATGTACCATAATCATGGCTTTTATGCACTTTTATGTGGATAAATTATGACTCCACTTTTGATCTCTCTTATTGTCTCATCCTATATATTATGAGAGTTTCAATTTGGGCTTTTCATAAATTGGGTATCTAGAGTGGCATTTGGTGGATATTCGATTGACATTTTGTGGCATTTGCGAGTGTCTTTAGGTACGTTCCTTTTATGGCCATTTACGAGGCATTTGTGACTTAAATTTTGCCTCTTCTATTCCACTTCTATTAAGTGAGCGTTTGATAGTTTTTATTCTTTCGGTCTTATTGCCGGTTTAAGATCTTTATCTCTCTTTGTATTGATATTTTTTGACTTAGATTTGAGATCATTTTGTACT
>JACYFF010031958.1:103417829-103474570 GCA_017589665.1 Selenicereus undatus
TTCCTTCTCTCACCTTCCCCTCAAAATTTACAATTGTTATAATATAAAGCTATTTCTACTTTTAACTATTACTTTGAACTTTTAGTTGAAATGATTATTGAGTATGATATTATATTTTCTAATTATAAGACAAACCTCAATGTTAACTCTTGCCAGCCCATACTTAGGGCCTGTTCTTTTTGTTATTAAATTTCAATTTTTCAACTTTAACCAACTTCTACCCATTATTTTTAAAAAAAAATACAAACTTCTTCCAACTTCAGTCAATTTCAACCCACTTCAATCTATTTCAATAAAAAAAAATCAACTTTAACCAATCTCAACTAATTTTACATATTTTTCAATGCATATTTTTCAACAAAAAGAATAAGACCCTGTTCTATTTCACATTTTTTAGGATTTAGCTAAGAGCTTACATCTCCTTACAACTTCTTACATTTCCTTACATCTTCTTACATCTTCTTACATCTCCTTACATCTTCTTACACCTCCTTACATCTTCTTATATCTCCTTACATCTTTTTACATCTCCTTACATCTTCTTATATCTCCTTACATCTTCATTTTATTTATTTTGTATTTATTTTTTATTTTGTATTTTTGTATTTTTTTATTTTTAATTCTTAGTTTTAAATTTTAAATTTTAAATTTTTTTGTTCTTTATTTTTTAGTTTTTATTTTTAATTTTTTTAATTTTTTTAATTTTTAATTTTTTCATTTTTCATTTTTCATTTTTCATTTTTTATTTTTAATTATTTAATTATTTAATTATTTAATTATTTTTATTTTTTTTATTTTTAAACTTTTATTTTGTAATTTTTAAAATTTTTATTTTTAATTTTTAATTTTTTTTGTTTATTCTTTTATTTTTAATTATTTATTTTTAATTTTTTAATTTTTAATTTTTTAATTTTTAATTTTTAATTTTTAATTTTTAATTTTTTAATTTTAATTTTTAATTTTTATGTTTATTTTTAATTTTTAATTTTAAAATTTTCAAAATTTTTAGTTTTATTTTTATTTTTTATTTTTTATCTTTTTATTTTTTATTAAAAAATTAAAAATTAAAATTTAATATTAAAAATTAAAAAATTAAAAATTAAAAACTTATGAATTAAAAATTTAAAAAATAAAAAATAAGAAATAAAGATAAAAATTAAAAATTACAAAATTATAAAATAGAAAATAAAAAAATAAAAAATAAGAAATAAAGATCAAAATTAAAAATTACAAAATTATAAAATAGAAAATTTAAAAATAACAAAAAACAAATAAAAATAAAAATAAAAATTTAAAATTAAAAAAAAAAATACTAAATAAAAATTTTAAAAATAAAGAAATAAAAAATAAAACAATAAAATAACAAAAATTACAAAATTACAAAAAATACAAGAAATAAAAAAAGTAAAAAATAAAAATAAAAAATGAAAAAAAATAATAATAATAAAAAAAATACAAAATACAGCTTCTTAAGTATATTATTTTAGTATTATTATTTTTCATCTAAAACAAGTTATACTATACAACTCTTTTACAATTCAACAACTCCTTATATCTATCCTTACAGTTTCTTATAGTTCTTTACAGTTTCTTACATCTTCTTACATCTCCTTACAGCTCCTTACATCTTCTTACAACTCCTTACATCTTCTTACAGCTCCTTACATCTCCTTGTATCTATCTATCTATCTAAAACGCGAAATAGAACAAGCCCTAAATCTTTAATTGTTCAGCAGGATAAGGCTTGCATTTGCAGCATGTTTGTTTTAATCCAAACAACATTTACATGAGTAAACGTATTAAAATATAAAACTATTCTTACACTTCGATGTTAACTAAAAGTTTTAATTTAAATGATTATAATAAACACAAATACCAAAGAGCAGCCAAGAACAAGGTTGATGAGTCAAAGAAGATGGCTAAGGTAAGCTGTAAAAACCAAGAAATAGTAACAAAAGACAGTTGATCAGGAACTGAGGACATTTTTCTGACTTAGGCTGCACATAGGAATCTGGGATCAAATTAAAAACAATCACAAGAAAGGACCCAAGAGGTAGGTGGGGCGCAGGGTGGTGTGCTTTTGAATATGACACAAAGAAAACAAACAGTAGCAACCCGTGAGTGGGTCATATCATGGCCACTATATTTTGTCTTTTTATATCTAATATCTGTATAGTTAAAAAAAATAAATTTAGACTAATTTTTCAGTTTAGATTATACGAATGAAAGTAAAATATTTTTCTAAATTTTTGTTATTTTGTTTCTGTAAAATAATAGATAGTCTACGATTTTTTAAATATAGGATCAATTAAAATTAATTTTTCTGTAATTTCATAAAATAAGAATATTATATCAAACTCTCCACACCTCACCTAGTTGTAAAATTTTTGAGGTATTGAATTTGTATTTAAATTTGGATATTTTTTGCCTTTTTTTTTTTTTTCCCATGTATATCTCCTAGTTATTGTCATTGATTCTTTCAAACACACGCACACAAAGGTGGTTGTGTAAATGTTCTGCCATTTCCAGCTGTAGTCTATAACCCCATCACATGCACTAAAATATCCAACTTAATTACTTGCAAACATGTCTGCCCAAAACAACCATATATTAAGATCCCAACAAAGATTCATTAAATATTTTAAGAGATTTTTTAAGTATTGTGTACTAGAGAAATTTAGATTTATTTAACTCAACATATTATACTCCTTTACTGTAACAAAAAAAATTTAAAATCGTTACAATTTGCAGAATCACAACAACTTTTTAGGTGCAAATGAGGTGTAAAAGTTAATGTGAGTAAAATTAAAATTAAATCTTCAATAGAACTCAACAGCAACAACAACAACTCTAACATGAATCCCACTCTCATGAGGTTGTATATGTTGATTCGAAAGGAGCTGCAAGAGCTCGCTTGTGCTTGGAATGAATGGGCAGCGAAGGAATTAACAATTAATTAGACCATTTTCAATGGTCTCCTCACGAGGCAGAGAGGAGGAGAGAGAAGGGGAGTGAGCGAGGCAAACAGCTCCAGTGGCAGGTTCACCACTCACGGCTTGGCTTGCGGGCCAACTTTCTTTTTTTTTAATAGTTTTTTCATTTTTTTAAATATTTTAAATTAATTTTAGATTATTTTTTTGATTCTAAAAATAAAGTCGTATATTGTAGAATGAGTCCATGAGTATTATTTTATTTGATAAGGCAAAATGATGAATCATCCACAGAAAAGAGTGAGGATTGTGAGACAAAAAATTTGACGGATGGTTGATGTGGCAAACTGGCAGTGGTAGACTCCCACCAATGAGTCAAAAAATTAGCTCACCGGATTTGAACAAACAAGTTTAACAGACAACTTACAAGAAGATGGCAAGAAATCAAGGCAGATTTGGAGGGGGTGACAATGGAGAGAGTCAGATGGGTTTAGCTGTAAAGGATAGTAAAAATCAAAAAATAAATACCAATTAGTCAGGTAACAAGAAAAAGGGTTTTTTTTTGAAAAAAAAAAAACAAGAAAAAAACAGAGAAAATGTTTGTCGTGAATGTCAACGTCGTGCGTGATGAGAAGCTTTTGCTGTACCCCTCTGTGCAGTATGAGTCCCTCTCTGTCTACTGCCGAGTATTCTCTGCCCTGCCTTCTTTATTACCATTTCCCCACCTTCATCTCTCAATCTCTCTCTCTCTCTAGCTTTCTCTCTCTTCGTCGGCCTCCTTCGATCTTTCTTCACTTCCACATTCCTCATATTTTGATTCTGCATCTCTCTCTCTGTGGCTGCAATGGCGACTGATGGCGGCGACCAGGTCAGATTTCTCTGCCTTTTCTTTTGATTTGATTTTGTTTTCTTGATTTCATAGTCTGCTTGTAAACAATCGGCATTTTCTGAAGGATTATTTGCTGTGATTATTGTGCTTAATTAATGTGCGAATGGCTCTCTAGATTCTGTGGACGAGAAAGTGTTTTGGAATCGGAGGTTGTTTTACTGGTTTTTGCGATTATTACAATGTTCATGTTTGAAAGTTATGGATTTATATAATCTCGGACCTGCATTGTTAGAGAAACTTTGAGATGAGTTGAATTTTTCGCATTTGAGGTTGATTTTCCTAGAGAATCCATCTGTCTTGGTATATGTTGCTCGACTAATTTGCGTATGGCTGAGATTTTGTGCTCTGGAAGTGGATTTCTCTGAACTTTTTTGGACCAGCCAGTGTTTTGAAGACTTTTTTTTGGGGGGGGGGGTCATTGTTTTGCGGCTCTTGCAAATTTCATGTTTGAGACTTAATAAAGTAGTATGATCTCTAACCTGCATTATTGGAGAAGCCTTCTGATGAGTTGAATTTTTGGCATTTGAGGTTGATCTGCTTTGATATTTGTTGGTTGATTCCGAGCTCTTTCACTAAACAAGAAACCGTGAGAAAAAAAAAAATATATATCAATTATTTTTTGAATCAGAGAATTAAATGAGAAAAAAAAAATTGCAATTGGCAGAATTAGTTGGAGATAAGGAAGGTTGTTACGGAGTTAATGAGCTGTCCTGGCTTTTGAATATGAGTTGACTGAGGAACAGGAAGGGGGGGGGGGTGTTGGGGACCCAAATAACAAATTAATAAAGCATATTGCCATCCTAATTATAGAAGTTAATTGTTCAGTTGACTGTCCAATTTGAATGTTCTAAACTATTTCTGGGATCATATGGCAGGTCCAGGATTGTTGCCGCATTTTGGTGTCGGCTGGTGAGGACGGAGCTGGAACACCGAATGCGCAGTGTGGATCACCATTAGAAAGTCAGATGTGCACAGATGCTTCTGTGAATTGCCACAAATCTGTTGTTGAGGAGAGAGAAAGTTCGGACCTTTTTTCTTCCCCTTGCTCGATCCATGTAGATATCGAGACAGGCAGTGCTGACGTCTCTAGAATCAACCAAGAATGTGGGAGTTTTAAAACTGACATTGCATTGACAGTAAGTTTCAAGCTCTAACTTCTATAATGGCGCAAAGCTGGGCAAGTCGGCAATTCAGCATGAATATGCTGCATCCGTGAAATTTGAGTCTCAGACTCTTATTATCAAGTACGAAAGATGGAAGAAAAGAAGAGAATTAAAAAAAATTTCTTGGGTTGACTCTGTTTTTGTGTTCATTGGTTCAGTTACCATCATAGTCGATGATGAACATATATCCTGTATTTTATCCTCTTGTAGAAACCTCTGCGGAGGCAGAACAGCTCACAGGCAGGAGAATCCATAGCACCATTAATGGATCAGATCCTGATGTTACTCAAGTTTGATCCCAAAGGTATAGTGTCTGCATTCTTGGCTTCCTGTTTTAGAACACCATTTCCTCGCAGAACTAGCATTCTCTTCCAACTATGGAACTAGTATAGTCATCTACTAGTATCCTCTTTCCCTCTTCTGCCTCTGCAGATGATTTAATGCTCGCTTGATTCTGACATTTTGTACATATGTTTATTAGCAGATTTCTATAGCTTGAACGGTGGGAGCCTTTTCTTGGACTTGGCAAAATTAACCTATATCTGATTTTGACCCGAACCTGAACTGACTGGATGCAAAAACAACAACCTGAATTTCCCTGCAAAGTTGCCTTTATTTGCTAGGTAGGTTCAGTGGATCAAGCATCAATATGCACAAAGTCAGCTCAAACCAAAACTGACCTGATCCGAACCCAAGCCAACTGTAGTCTCATTGACTTGGACATAACCTGACCTGAAATGAACCTGACCCAAACCTAAACGAGGGGGAGTGGGGGACTATTCTCTTTAGAAATCTTCAGTTTAGGGAGAACATGTGGAAGTAGACTATTATGATGAAATAATATTCCATCAAGACAAGGGTGGAATTTGATTGTCAGGAACTTAATATGGTACAAGCACATGGCAATATGCCAGGGTACTGCTAGGTTGAGGATGGTGGATGTTATTCTTGTGCAGTCAAGATACTCTGTTTTGTGTTCCTATCCCAATCATGTTGGTCTACACCAGCTAACTTTTTGTCTAATTGGGAACTAATTTTTGGCAGAGAAACAAGCAATAGAGCGGGCTCATGAGGCTGCTAATAACAGATGGAGAAAATACAAACGTGCTGCTTCATTTGATTCACGACGGGTTGTTCTCTTGTTCTCCTTTCTGTAAGTACCTGGCCTCTGGCTCTAGCGGCATTTTTCTTTCTTTGGGGTGCATGCGCGATGCCGCATTGTTTATCTTTATACTTTGCACAATTTTAGACCTCCAAACCAAAGCCAGTATCCTAAATCCCTCGGACAGTTCCGGGAGGTTGTCTGTAGGACCCCCCATTCCCAACTGTTAAATTGCAAACATGTTTTACTTGACCCTAGATATTAAAAGGCATTAGTTGTCTGCTACAAAAGAAGATGAGCATGCCAGTGTGAAATTTGCTTTAATCCTCCTATAATCTTGAGTTGGAAAACTTTTCCAGTAGTAATTCTTTCAGTTGCCTTGAAAGTGGCAAACAAGTCCATATGCCCACTTTTTAGAATTCACCAACATGTTGGTTTATGGGCAGGATCCAATGCACATAGTTAAAACTAAACCTACTGCCTTTTTTTCACATCCCTTTTCACTCCTTCGAAATAAATGTGTTGCTTGGCATCCATCAAGTACAGAAAACAAAGTAGCAATCATTTTTTTTTCATCCTTTTGATATGCCTTCCAAGTTCCAACAAAATATGATGCCTATTCCTCCCAGGGTGACCCAAACGCCAAATAGATAAACAGGATAAACAAAGAACCATCATGATCTCTTTACTTTTTAACTTTTTAAACAATCAACCCACAAGAATGGCATCTAATTAATTTTACCTGGACAAAAGCTCCAAGTAATGAATATGCTTTCCATGCATAGATACCCTCATCTCAATCCTAATAATTTACACCTGCATTTTTTGCAGGTCGAGTATGGGCACAATATTTCTGATTTATCTGACCCTAAGAGTTAGAGAAGTCAGTGATGGCTACATTTGAGAAAATCGGGCTTCTTGCTACGATCTTTTTATATGCCAAGCCCTGTTGGAGACTCTTGAGGCTTTGATATCTTCTCTTGACTTTGGCTTTATCTCAAAATTTTCCCTCTGTAAATAAGCTCAGTTTAATGTCTACTTAGTCGTTGGTTCAATCATTTATCTCTTGCCAAATGCTCTCCCCCCCTCCCCCGGGGTTTTGGAATAACTATGCAGTTTTCGATGGCCAGCTCAATGAAGATTACTTCAAAGAGTGTGAATCCAAAGTCGATGTTCTTGTGAAGGCAACGCTTCCAAAATCATGGAACATCTGAAGCACAGTTATAAGTGTCTGTGGATAATGCAGAAACATTGTCTCAGGTTTCCGAAAACTAAGTTCCACAGTAAGAAATCCTGCAAATCAATGAGATTCGAATAACAGATGCCCTCGGCAGTGTTCAGCATATTATGGAGGGTCATATTCAGCATATTTTATGAAGGGTTGGCTTTCACTGTCACGAACTGTATTACGTGTAATCATCTCTACAGAATGGTACTCTAAATTTCAAAACTATTACATGTAAACAGAGCTAAATAATGAAAGAAGTGGAGATCCAGTCAGTATACAAGCCGAAGAAAAGGAACCATTGATCTCAGGATCTCAAAGCAAAATATTTCGCAGAAAAACTCGATGGTATATGGGATATTAACAGGGCCTGAGGTGACTTCATTTTTTCAAAGGAGTATGCCTCGTTAATTAGCGTTACAATTTCTGATCTCCCTTTGGTATTCAAGCAAATTCTTAATACCTGCCGCTTTTACATTTCAACATATACTCTGATCTGAATCTGCTTAGCACGAGCAACCCCCACCCTGTTGCTCCGACTGGGATGCACTGCTATGTGGTTTTAGGTTTACATCAACCATGTCCTCCTGCCTGGTGGAAGACAGAGTTTCCATCCCTGGCAAGGCTGAAGCGATCTTACGGAATAATGGCTGTACGTTCAGAAGTCCATTTCAGGGCGTTAGTTAGACTTCTATCATTTGTTGTTTATGTTGATGACATTGGTCCAAAGAACATCACCAAACGCCATAATACAAAGCGAACCATGCAATCAAACATTCAAAATGTACCTTGATATTGAAGCCGGCTTTTGCACTGGTCTCAATGAAAATTACCCCAAAATCACGAGCCTTGTTATCTCCTTCCTCAATGGAGACTTGCCTGTTCAAGATCAAGATGTCCGATTAGATTCATTTTCAAACACCAAACAGAAAGAACTCTGACCTCAATTACGCATAATTTGTCACCAAGTAGTGGTCTCTAGAAAAGCTCAATTGGGAACATCTACCACATCCCCCTCTACAACTATGTTTATCATAGAACTGCCATTGAAAAAACTGATTTTATTCACAGGTTAGACCTCTTCTTTGAGATCTCGGGACATTTTTATAGACCAAATTGCTTATGCACATGTCAACTTGCAATGGCCGGAGACAAAGCCACATAAGAAAGCCAGCATGCCAGATGGCACATAAGCCAAAGAGCAGCTCCAAAACAACTAGGCTATAATTTGCAACTCACTATACATATATGTCAGCCTCGTATACTGTCTTTCTTTGACATCTGAAATAACACTTGCCCGTTACCAAAATTCCAAACCTTTCCTCCCTTCTCTCTTATAGAAAACTGAAAATATGTGGCGTGAAAATGAAACCAACAGGATTACCTTGGCTAACAACTACATGTAGAGGAGTAGTGTGCGGCATAACAAAAATAAGTGCAACATGCAAATGGGTAGCATTTTTTCCCCCCCACATTAGCAATCACCGAAATATGGCAGCTAATTGTTCCAGAACAGATATCATAAACAGCACAGCAAGGTGGAAAGCTGAGCGATCAATTTGTTTTAAGTTAGCACTTTTAAGGTTGAGAAATGATTTTAACATTCAAGATTGTATTCGTTTTAGTCGAATATTCAATGTAAATGTTGTATGAAAACTATGAATTATCGATGAATTGTTTATTTCCCTTGCCAGAACAGCAAATAGGTCACTAGTCTGATATAAAACTTATTTAAAAAAGAAAAACAAAATAAGAGCATTCCCACCTTTTATCAACCAGATCTGTTTTATTCCCAACGAGTACAATAATCACATCGCTACCACGTTCGGTCCTTACTTCCTCAATCCATTTTGAGGTGTTGAGAAATGACTGCCTATCTGCATGGTGCCGTTTGCAACAAGATTAGTAATGGTACAAGACAGTCTCAACAAACTAATATGTTTTGAGGAAGAGTGAATGACCACTTCATGAACACTTGAAGCCCAGGGAAAGGAATTGGAGGAATTTATAGCATATATTCAGTCCAATAGATCCATGTTCTTATCTTATAACGGGCAGTGTACGGGCAGGAGAGGGCTCCAGAGCAGAAATAGTCAGAAATTGATATCTGAATTTAGCTACGAGCCTTGAAAAATTGCTTAGCTTGATTAAATCCAGAAAAAAATATCCAAGTCCATTAACCCTAACGTGAAGAGTTGAACAGGATTAGAGACACTGGCACTCACTAGCAACATCATAGACAACAACAGCAACAGACGAATCTCTGATATAGCTAGGAATGAGGCTCCGAAATCTCTCCTGCCCTGCAGTATCCCTGTTTTATGAAGTCAAAAATCAGGTACAACTGGTATTTGTGCAAATGGCCAATCCCACTACATTATCAACAGATGACAAGTTGTTTTGTTTGCTCCAGGTAACCGCCATTAAGACCATAATAAGACCACGGACTAAAATTTTAATTTGCTTCTTCCTTCTCCTCTAGATAAGTGGATACTATGCGCTAAGGACAGGCTTAGACGCCTCACATCGAAGTACAAAACATAAAACAGTATGGGATGCAGAAAAAGGTGGTCATCATACCAGAGTTGCAATCGTACGGTTCGGTCTTCCAAATACATTGTTTTTGACAAAAAATCGATTCCAATTGTAGCCTGAATCAAGTTGAGAGCACAACGAGGGATAAAGCTATTGTTAAATTTTTTATATATCAATTGGGCCATAAATAAATAGTCATGCATATAAACTCAAATGAGATTCCAATCCAAAACCAATCGACAATAAGTGGAGGAACCCATAAGTTTATATACATGCTCAAACCCTTTAATCTCACATGTGTGCTACTAACAAAGCTTAACACGTACACACAATTTCTAATCAAACAGGGATGGTGGCAAATCAAGATCGACCAACCTGGTTCTGATACTGTGTTAATTTTTTTTAAATATCAATTGGGCTATAAACAAATAGTCCTGCATATAAACTCAAATGAGGTTCCAATTCAAAATCAATTGGCAGTAGATGAAGTAACTCACAAGTTTATATATATTTTCAAACCCTTTAATTTTATCAACGTGGGATAACACTCACTTTCATATTCTTTTTATTTTATCAATGTGGGATAATACCCACTTTCATACTCCAATAAACAATAGCTATCGAGCAAAGAAAGTTAAAATTGACCCACGCAATAAACAAAATCATCAAGCATGATGACTACAATAGCCTTTGCCATCAACATGATTCAAGTGAAAACAACATTTTCTTTTTAGGCTGCGTATCCAAAGGAGGGATCACTATTCTTGCTGGGTAATGGAAGCCCATTTCAAAATTTTGGCATTCTCACCAAATTCCAATAATGAAGATGATTGATTCAGTGAATTAACAGTCTAAGCATGGTATACATGAACACATTGTAATTGTCATCTAAGCAACCCAACAATTCATCTGGAACCAAATAAACAAGAAGGATTCATGTCAACGCTTATGCTCGGATTCATACATCAATGATGTCAAATCCTAATCTAACTTCAAATTCATGCCCGGTCCTAAGCATGGTGGAGGGGAATTACATATAGCAACCCTAGGATTCCAAGTTGTAGAGAGGTAGGTGCCACTAAATCCTAGATTTAACAATGCTACAGCCACTAAAATGGTAAAGAGTAATCAAATCATAATAATGAAGAGTACTCAAAGCATAGCAACTGCCTGTCCTTAATTAAGAATCCTGAGTGCTAGGTTGGCAGTAATGGGCGGGAGGTAGGGGCCAGCGGGTAAAACATCACAAACCTATGACTTGTCTTCCGCTCCAGAGTAATCCAAGCTCTATTCATATCTGTAAACACTCTATCATGTCGACAATCTTACATTGAACAGGAATAAGGCTTCCAAAGAGTTTTAAAAGAAAATTTTTTCCTCCTTTAAATGCTTAAAGTAAGTGAAAAGTTTAGAGTTAATATTGGGAAACACATGAAAAGTGTGCCATGGCCCATTATCCCAAATTTGGCCATTTTGGGTTGCACAAATGAATGAATTAGTGGAAGTTACCAAGTTGCATTCAAAATCTTCATTAGGGAACGAATTGCAAGCAATGTTAGCATTTGACAAGAAAATCATTACTAAGTTTGGATACAACAATAGCACTCAAAATCTTAACTTTAGATGGCTGAAAATAGTTTAACATGTAGCAGAAATGTTGAACAGGAAGGTCAAATCATATCATGCTCTATTGATCACATGTAAATCTTCAATTTTAATATGATCTTCACGTAAAAATCAACAATGTGATCAAATCAAATTGCCCTAACAAACAATTTACTACGAAAAGAAAACAAGATCGTAATGGGATTAATGAATGAAATGATGAAGAGAAGCGAAAGGGAAAAGAGGAGAAAAACGTACCTGATAAGTAGTATCAAATTTATCGTACATAAAGCGAGTGATGATACTGGTTTTACCGACGGATTGATCGCCTAAGAAGACGAGCTTGTATTTGGCTAATGGCGACACAACTGCCATTGATTTGAAATCTACTCTTTTTCTCTCTCCTCGAGCCGATTCTCAGTGCGTCGGTAGGGTCAGGGCAGATCGATCTGGATCTGCAATTGGGAGGAGAGAGAATGAGAGAGATAAAAGGGGGTTTCATTTTGAGGGCTTATATGCAGAGGGAGAGAAAGAACCGCCAACCAAACGGCTGCAGCCAACAAGAAGTCAAATCCTAAGACAGTTATTGTTTTCCTATTTTACCCTTTAAAGTTCTTTCTTTCTTTTTTTGATGGAGATTTTTCTGTCATGTAATTCATACGGAATCAATTCTGGTTGGGACAATGAGATGTAGAGTGTGTTGAATGTAATGCTTGAAAGTTGGGTCAAGTTATATCGTGTTGGTACTTTAGTTTTAATTAGATTTGTGTTACATTTAAGCTCCATACAGATAAAGATAATAATTGATATTTATGATATAGTTTCATTAATAGAAAATGTATTATGAAAAATCTATATTTGCAGTAGCTACGTGATGATTTTCAAAATGAAAAAATCATCGACATTTGATAATTTGCCCTTCCTATTGAAATACATTGGAGTTATCATCCCTTAAATTAAGATACAAGGTAATTAAAGGCGTAAACCCCTCGTTTTTACCATTCATTTCTTAAGTTCAAAGGTGTTGGTCTACTAAAGGATTGAGGTATTCTTGATGTTGATGCAGCCTATCAGGAACTCTGGCATGACTACGGGGCTTACCATTTATCAAGAAAGCAGGCATGACATAGCGGAGTAATTCGTGGATAAGGGAGTAGCTGGTTAGAGGATTAGCTGCAAATTTTGCTCGCTGCCCAATGTAGAAATTACAAACTTGCTTCGTCGTTTGAAAATGGCATGGGATTGTTCAATAGGGAATTTGCTAGTGAATATAGATTCTCAAATTATTGTCTACAAAATGAAAATCCGAACAAAAACATTTATATGAACTCGGAGAATGCCAAGGACTAATTGTTGACCTAAAATGATGAGTAAGGTTGAGCTGAACCAGGTACTCGGCCTATTTTCATGGAACCAAAACTGGTCCTAGTTAGAACCGAGTCCAAAAATTTGGACTCGGTCCCAGTTCCAGTTGAAACTGGGTCCATAATTTTTGAAATCGGTCCCGGAACCGGTTGGGATCGGATCTAGAACTGGGTACCCGATTTCTAATTTTTTTCTGTTCTGTTTTATTTCATTTCATTTAAATTTTTGACTTGTGGTTTTGAATTTGTGAGAAAATCAATACAACCAATAAGCTAGCTAATCAATCGTCCAAAATCAAATTTAATAGAGTGACAACTAGACATTTACCATGTATTAAAGTCCAATTGATTAGCTAATAAATAGTATTTTATTTCATCCCAACATTAAAAAAAAAAAACCATTTTCTCATAGTAACATTAACAAAAAGATTTAGTAATATCAACGTATAACATGAAATTATGGAGGCATTAGAAGAAGAACACCTGATATCAATGGATCATTGGGTAGCTCACGCATTTTAAAAAAAAAAAACTAATTGGACCCGATAACTGGGTAACGGGTCCGGATCCGCCGTTCCGGTTTCAAGTTTTTAGGACCAGGCTTCGGACCTAGTTGCAACCGGCTCTAGGATTTTGGAACTACTCCCGAACTCAGTTCAATCCGGCCTGGGTATGGACCTGACGGGTTCGGGTCCGGACCCGGGTACTTGATTTTTTTGCTCAGCCCTAATGATGAGTTTCTCTACAACATTGCTACCAAGAGGCAAAACGACAGTGCAACAATGTTTTGAGACCCTTGTTACTCTTTGGCCCTATTCTATTTGGCGTTTTTAAGGATGTGGCTAAGAGATTACATTTCTTACAGCTTCTTACATCTCCTTACAGTTCCTTACATATTTAACATAATCTTTACATCTTCTTACATATTCTTACAGTTTCTTACATCTTCTTACATCCCATATAGATTTTCGATAACATTCAACGACTCCTTACATCTATCCTTACATCTTCTTATAATTCTTTGCATCTTCTTACAGTTTCTTACAACTCCTTGCATCTTTTTACAGCTTTTTACAATTCCTTACATCTTCTTACATCTATTAACTGTATCTAAATGCGAAATAAAACAGACCCTTTATCCACCCAACTATAGCAAGTCTACTCTCTTTGAGGACTGTTCCCACATACCTTGGTCTTATTTGGTACGTTTCTAATAGACTTGACTCCTTAGGGCTTGGCCCCTTGTAATGTAGCAAATTAGCAATACTCACTAAAACGAACAATTCTATAGGAGTCTTGCTTCTCGGAACACATAGAATTATCGATTCTTGTTGAGCATTACCATATGTTATAATGAAGAGACCTCTAAGTGATACACTTCTCATGTCCACTGGCGAGTACAATATAACATTTGCAATAAAAGGTGTTAAGACACTTTATTTTCAGATGACAACTTCCCAAGAGCTCTCATTTAAATCCAAGCAAATTGTACCCAGGATTCGGAATCCAAGCGGCTAGTTTGCCACAGAATTAACTCACCTTGTTATGTTATTATATACCCCTTACGCCCTATATGCATTGTCAAAACTATCATCTTTTTAAGTCCCATAATATTGTCAATGTTTACTTTCCCAAAAAATTATCAATATTTGTATTGGCTGCAAATTTATTTCAACAATGTTGATACACATGCATTCAATGCTTCTTTTTCCACATTTTTTAAATTTAATCATAAATACGGGACGGGGGAGTACATGATAAAGAACCCAAAGTAAGAGGAGGACTTCATGGAAAAGGAAGCTTAGATTACGACTGGAAAAATTAGATGATTGTGACCCAAAGAAGATGCAGAAAGCCTTGCTGATTTTGTGCATTCTGCACATGTACATGTCCATGCTCCATACCAGTTTCTCACAATAAAGAGTTAACCCAAGTTACACGCTACACAAAAGTTCCATTCATCTGTGCGAGATTTCAGCACAAAAACAGCTGTCATTTGATTTCTGGAGATTTAGCACAAATGATTCAGACGAAATCAGCGTAAATAAATTGCAAAAACAGAGTAAGCCTCACACTGTCTCCTAGACAACCACTGAAGGCGGGCGGCAAAGAGAAGGCATTCTTGCTGTTGATCATAAGATTAACTCCAAGCCTAGCTTCATCAACAACCTCGACAATGCCCGGTCAAATATTCAAGAATCCAAGAAAAAAAAAAGAAAAAAAAGTCCTTTAATATCAGTAAAGATACCCAAATTCTAAATCAGAAACAGAGTACTCCTCCCTACATGGCTAGGGATGATCGAGATTAACCGCAAACCAAACTGCATCAACATCCTGTTCAATGCCAACATCTCAATTCCCACATTTATGAATTATAGGTAGCTACATAGTTCCCCATAAAGCCAGTGTGACAGCTGAAAATTATGTCGGGGTATGAGACTCTGGATAAGGAGGGGGAGGGAGTTAATTCGCCCTGATAAAAGTGTCGGTGATATTTGGCAGCGTAACAGACGTGAAGCTGAAACTTGGACCTGTCATAGTTCTAAGTTGATATAGTTACCCATTAATCCCGTACAAACTGCTATTAAGATCCACCTTCTTGTTCATCTGATGCGGCCTGCATAAATGGATATGCCATAACAACATTCCTATCATGCACGCCAATCTCGTAGCATATTTAATGTTCTTGACCTCCCATAGGTATTCGTGATTATCCCTTATCTATTCCTCCAAGTCTAAATCTAACATATCGGATGAAAGACCAAACAGAAAGACATACGGCATCCTATTACCCTCACCTTCAAGTCTCAATCCAGCATATAGCATGAAAGAACAGAAAAAGATACCTATGAAATTCAATTACCCTCCCCGCCACACAGCCTTCACTCAGGAAGTGCTGAATATAAATAGCTAATGCGTTGAGAACTAACCATGTAGAACTTTCTCGCAACACAGACAGAAATCACACCTCCCACCAATATCTTCATTGTAGCTCATAACTTCAAGAAGTGTTCACGGTGAAAGTAAAACTTCGACTCACTCTAAAATGCGATTCCATTTGGGGTGGGGGGTGGGGGTCTCAAACAACCCAAAGCGATCTCAGTTGACATCTTCCTGCATAATCCACAATTGACAAGTACTTCTAAGCCCCACCCCCTTCACCCCCTTCTCTCTCCTTTTCTTTGTCTTTCCCCTCATGATCCGTTCACCTCCATCACTCAAGGGAATCTCCAATCCTTTTTGGCTTTTGCACTGCTCGGCGACTCAAAACCTCCTAACTGAACTTCCAAGTGCTTAACCGTGTAAGTGATCACACTACATAATATATTTAAATAAAACTTTTAAAGCCAAGCCAAATTATAGTTGCTTAAAATTGGTAGGAAGTTTGATCCAAATGTTGAGAAATAACTCAATTTTCATCAAGCAAATAAAAAAAGAAATTGATTTTCACCTGTTCTTCACTTCTCCACAATTTTTTTTTGGGGGGGGGGGGGTTCTTTCCCCACAATGTTTTCGATTTTTTACAGTTCTACTGATTTAATGATTCAAAGTTAACAAAGTAATAGTTTTCTCTTGTGAACAAAGAATTACAGGAAGCAAACAACATGCTATGTCTGGTAGGAATTCTAATATAACTGAGATGGGTCAGACAAAAATGCCAAACAATCAGTTTTCTTCGGGTCAATCAAACAAAAGATAAACTTAGACACTTTTGCATTAGTTCTCCACAATTATTCATTCCAAACAAAGGGACAGGCGTTGCACATGTCCATACACTACTTTCAATTCTCCAAAGGTCTACTCAATTTGAGTTGAAACCAGACATATAATTGGACTTTCAGGAATTCTGAAACAATAATATAACAATGATTTCTTCTTGGTTAAAAAATCACAGGAAGCAAACAATAGCATGACCCAATGCGAATGAACCAGCATCCTAGTAAAACAAACAACCACAACAGCATAATCACCACGCAATGAGCAAACAAAACTATCCCACCTTCACCATCCATGAATAGACAATGATGGGGAAACAACAAGCCATTCAATTTCATAAGACTTTTTCCTTTTTTGAAACCAGCACATCATGGAAAATGCACTTGATATTTTAGTAAAGGATCATTTCTGGGGTAAATGCTAACTGATGTAACCCAAAATTGCCCAAAAAAATCCATCAATTCATAGACATCAAATTGTCAGAAACAACCACAATCCAAGACAACCAAAAATTTAATGTCTACCTAGCACCTGCGGCAGCGCTCCTCATGGCGGTCCAAGGGAACTTGGCCATCTCATCGCCGCCGAGACCACGGCGGTCACGGCCGCGTGGCGGGCTCCTCTCTGGGCGGATTCCATCACCCTCTAGCCAGTGTGACTTCTTGTTCTGACTCTGCTCAACAAAACTAGTCTTCTTCTGCTTGTTCAATTCCTTCTTATCCTCTTCAATAACTTTGATTGGGAAAAGATCGGGCGAAATCGACAAAGGGTTTTTCAACGTCACATAGGCTTTCTTGTAATCGGGTTTAGCCAGCAATAGGCCGCCCCTCTTCTTCTTCTTGCCCTCCATGTTTAGGGTTTGTACTTTCTCGACCTCGAACCCATACAGCGATTCCAATACCCTCTTGATTTCAATCTGGGTTTCGATCAAACAAAAGGGGGATACTATGTTAGAGGGAGAAAATGTGAAACTGGGAAGTGGGATTGGGATTGATGATGGGGAATTTGAATTTTACCTTGGAAGCAGAAGGGATTGTTTTGAGGGCGATTTCGGTGATGTTAGTGAAGGAAGACGGCATGAGGAGTTTGATTGGAAGGTTGGCGAAGTGTACAACTCTTCTTCCTAGTCTTCCTGCCATTATTCTTCTTTGAATTGAGCTTATGTTTGGTGATGATAGCAAGCAACTGAAACACAAAGCCCTCGCAAAACCCTCACTCTGCAAAAAACAGTTAAAAAAACAATTGCAACAATCAAATTTTTATATGTAATCAAATTTTGGGATTTGGGGGGGGCGGCCGGGACTCGTCTTTGCTTTAATTTCAAAAAACACTTACAAAAATCAATAGATTATATTTAATTATACCAAATGTACAATATACAGTATAAAAATTATAGTAATTTTTATAATTAATATTTGATAGAAATTATCTTACCCACTAGCTTGTCAGGTACGTACACACTTTTAAAAAGATTATCATATAATGAACAAAATTCATTATTTGAAATGTTAAAGGTTTCATCAATTAAACCTAGACGTAAAAAATTCACAAATCAAACTTTAAAATTCATCAAAGTTAAAAGTGACTAATCACATAAAAAATTGTTGTTTTTATCAGACAAGAATCAAAAGGCTTCCTTAAAAGTTTATTGCTTAAAAGAAATTGATAAATCAGCCAATTGTAATTAAAGATTTAGTTCTAAGAATAGACAAAAACACGCGTAAAGATTTAATATATACACACAAAAGTTTCATTATTTGATCATAAAGACTCATGTTCTTTTGTAATAAAAACACGAGTAAATTTATTAGGAAAATAGACAAAAATGTGAGTTTAACGTAAATTTCAAGTTATTAATTTGATATTAGACTTATGTTAATGTACTTTTATGTTTATTTAATGAACCTTTGAATATTTCAAATGATGAATCTTTGTTATTATACGATTAATATTTTTTTAGGGTGTGTGCCTAACACCATACATAGATATATACAATAGAATTATTGAATTACTGATTATTCTTGATCCATTATTTCTTAAATATAGTATATTTTAAACTTTAATAAAAACATTGTAATACAAACTAAAAATTTGATATGAGCCAAGCATTTATGCATGCTTAGAAAATACTAATGTTGCTAATATAGGGCCTATTTTTTTCGTGGGTAAATTAAGGTGAGTAAAATGATGAATTGGGTTAGTTAAGGTAGGTTGAAGTGAGTTAAATTTTTTATGTGATAAATTACACTTGGTTAAAATAATAAAATTGGGTTGAAGTATGTTGATATTGGTATTTTGAAATTTACCCACAAAAAGAACAAGCCCATAATACTACAACTTTATTAATAAATTTTAAACCTAAATCTAATTTTTTTTGTAAATGAGTCATAAAAATCGTTATATAAATATATGTAAAATTTAAACGTCAATTTCTGATAATAACTTTAAAAAGATTTGCCAATTAAATTAACTGATAATGAAAGATGTCCTTGCTAACATAGACCATTTTAGAAGGGCGCGTGAATATAGGCCGTCGTCACAGACAACAAACAACGGCCATAAAATGGTAGGCGTTGAGAGTGATGGCAGAATCTAGAATCTTTAATCAAGGACCCCACAAAAAAGGGGAATCCAGCAGTGCCAAAAACCCTAATTATGAGAGGGAAAGTAGAATCTTTCGGATTCTGGGAATAATCAACGGCCCTGATGTGCGGCCTATAAATCGGTCTGGTTTGGCTGCCTGCACATTATTCATAGCTTTTTCTTCTTTGGCCAGCCAAGCCAACACAAGAGGGGGAGAGAGAGAGAGAGGTCAGCACTGAGCGTAGCAGGGGAGGAGAGAGAGAGAGAGACAATGTGTGGAATACTGGCGGTGTTCGGCTGTATCGACAACTCGCAGGCTAAGAGGTCCAGAATCATCGAGCTTTCTAGGAGGTAATGTTATTGTTGAGGAATTAGTTCTTTGAAGAATTGAATTGCACTTGATGAATTCATTTGCACATTGAATTGATCATTTTGTTCTTCGATGTCAAGGTATCCGGCATTTGATTTCTTTCTTTTTTGATGCAAGTTTTTCCATTTTGGATAAAAGCATCCAATAAATGCCTATTTCACTAAGTAGAGTCAATGAATTATGTAGAGCAATTTCAATGCTCAATGCATGGGGATTGATCCCATAACCCATAAAGCTGAAGATAATCTGTAGAGGAGGAATATGGGTGTATTAAAAGATACATAGATGTAGTTGTAAACGTAATTTCAAAGGAAATCGGAATGACTATTGATAATTTTGGTTCTGTCAGATTGATGATAATGGAATGCTTGTGGTTGTGGATACATGTTCAATGCATGTGTAGAGAGATTAAAAGTATATAGCAGTTATAGTCACGTTTGCCAGTTTACTCATACATCAATTCTTGATCAATGTTCCTTTGTTTGAGAACGATGTAGAAATGAAAGTGTAGGATTTTAGTTTTTGCTAAAGGGTATCTTCTGAATTTATCCTTTGTCTGTATTTTTCAGGGTTTCTCTGTTTATCTGAGTTCTCGCATATTGCAAAGAAACTATTATTAAATGTTTAATTAGAATTTGCTTCATAAGAGGCAGCAGATAACCTTATTTATATCCTTCTGCTGAATGTCAGATTACGTCATAGAGGTCCAGACTGGAGCGGCATACATTGTTTTGATGATTGTTATCTTGCTCATCAGCGATTAGCCATTGTGGATCCCGCTTCTGGAGATCAGCCTCTTTATAATGAAGACAAAACAGTTGTTGTCACTGTAATTGAACTCTCACTCTGAACCAGATTATGTGATGTACCATTATCCCTGAGTGAATATTACATATTTCACTGGAAGTGGGTAATATCTCAGGGTGTTTTTTTTTTTGGGGGGGGGGGGGGGTTTGTTCCTGTTTTACTAATGTCTATCCTGTTTGAAAGCTTACTTGAACTCAAGCTTCCAAATGTGCTTGTGAGTTAATCTTATCATGAGTTGAACTTTGATCATGAATCATGTGCTGTCAGGTTAATGGAGAGATCTATAACCACAACCAACTACGAGAGGAGCTAAAGTCACATCAGTTCCGTACTGGGAGTGACTGTGAAGTAATTGCTCACCTAGTAAGTGCCTAAATACGTAATGTTGAACTTTGCTTTGTTTATTTTATGAAATAGTCAAAGGCTAAAATCTAAGGTTAGTTATTTGTTAATGTGAGATTTTGGGTTGCTTGTGAAAACTTAAAAACATAATCCCATAATTCCCTTCTTTTATGGCAGTATGAGGAATATGGAGAAGATTTTGTGGACATGCTGGATGGGATGTTCTCTTTTGTGCTTCTTGATACCCGTGACAAAAGTTTCATTGCTGCCCGTGATGCTATTGGTATTACCCCACTGTACATGGGTTGGGGTCTTGATGGTAGGTTATCTTTTATCTTACATTGCAAAAAGTATTTCAGAGTCATGCAGTTTTCTTGTGTTTAACACTTGACATCTTAGATAATGAACTTTAACTTTCACTGTCTTTTGCTGTGACATTCAAACTTCCAGTGTACGGTCTCAGATGCTTCTGTTGTGATGGGAGGGTTTATCCATTTAGATGACTATGCGATGCATTTAGGACTGCTCTATCTAGTGTACGTAAGTTTAGCTTGTCCTTAGGAGTAACTTAGATTTGATGGTTATGCATGGGAAGAATTAAGCCCGTACTGAATAGTCTTTTCTAACGTGTTGATATCCTGTACAACAATCATTTGCTGATGCTTACATCTTTTTGATGATTTAGCTTAATTAATGCTTGCCTAGTTGCCTCTCTCTAACTTGGAGCATGGTTTGCGTCTTCTTTCATGTTTTATTATTATTTATTAGTATTTTCATCTGTTTTGGACTAACGTTTATTATATGTATTTCATTTACATAGGGTACATACTTAATAAAGTACATCCTTTTTGCAGGATCTGTTTGGTTTGCTTCAGAAATGAAGGCCTTAAGTGATGACTGTGAGCGCTTCATTGCTTTTCCTCCTGGCCATATATATTCAAGCAAACAGGGTAATCTATTATCTTTTCATTCATAAGATTCAGGACCAATTTGTAGTCATAACTATCTAGTGACTGATGTTAATTTTAGGGCTTTGAGTTCAAAGGTTTTGAGACCATGCTAGTTGACATATTGCAGGTGGATTAAGAAGGTGGTACAACCCACCATGGTACTCGGAAGAGATACCTTTAACTCCATATGATCGAATGGTTTTACGTGAGGCTTTTGAAAGGGTAACAAATGCGAACCTGTTCTGTCTTATTTTTACAGTATCAGACTATCATTTATTCTTACCATTGGCTTGAGCTTGTTTGTACTCGATAGATGTACTAAATGTAATCCTGATAATTTGTTAAGGCTTAACGAAGAGTTGCATTTGTCAGGCCTCTCCTTCTTGATCAGTTGATGATTGAATTATATCTTCTCCCAAGAAGTTTACAGATATGGGCCTTAACCTGTTGTAATATTCCTTGCAGGCAGTGGTTAAGAGACTGATGACAGATGTACCTTTTGGTGTACTTCTATCTGGGGGACTGGATTCATCTCTTGTGGCCGCTGTGGCATCACGTCACTTGGCTGAATCAGAAGGAGCTTACCAATGGGGTTCACAGTTGCATTCCTTTTGCATTGGTTTGGAGGTGACAATTTTTCGTTGTATCTTTTAATTGCCTGTCTCTTGTAATATTTTTATGTCAACTTGTAGTTATCAGTATGAGACTGAAAAGTTTGGAACCTTTCTATCGACAGACTGCTATCGAGTTCAGTTTTCTCTGACTAACTGCGTTCTATTTCAAATATGAGCAGACTTATACAATATATGCAATTGCATATATAGATATTGGGAAATGCAAATAATATAAGATAGTTGGATTTCATAGTAGTTTTTCCATTTTCTATTTAGTGGTTTAGCCATCAGTCACCGTATTGGCAGTTCCCTCTCATCTACTTTGGTTCATCTTTGAGCTACCATGCACCCTTTGTGTTATCAGAACATTGTACGAAAATACTGGGATCTTGTGCTGAGCTGCTTATTGTTGAAAGCTAGAAATTTAGTTTGGTGGCTATTTTTATCTTTTCCCTTTGGACAGGAAAGATGGAATCTAATTAACAAAGAGTAGTACCGCATTTACGACAAAAATCATCCAAAAATAAAACTGAATGTAAACAGGAAGATGCATGTGGTGTGATTTTCGGAATCATTAATACAGTAATTTGATGTTTAATTCTAAAATCGTTGCATATGGATGTGGGATAACAAATTTGCTGCCCTTGGCAGGAGATTTCCATGACATATGTTATAATTTCGCATAGTGTGATGATGTGATGACTAGAGGCTGATATATCAGAGTTGAAACATAGTGCTTCTGTTAATCTTTCTACATCTTCTGACAATACATGTCCCTTCATGTATCTATTGCCATGAAATTTATTCACTTGCAGTTGCAGATAAATTACCCTGTTGATTGTATTTTTTTCGTCCTTTGTATTTTTGGTTGGAGGAGGGCGATGTCTTCTTGACTGGATGTACTGATCTTGGCCATTAGGAGTGACATCAAAAATAAAAAATCTGTTGCAGAATGATGAATGATCCAACCTGCAATTTAAGCTTATTTTCGTATCAATTTAGTTCAGAGTTTTGCAGCTAAATACAAACTTTCGCTGCTCAGGGGTCTCCAGATCTAAGAGCTGCCAGAGAAGTGGCAGATTATCTTCAAACTCGTCACCATGAGTTCTATTTCACCGTTCAGGTACTTTGTTTAGACGAGTTCACATAAATCAAAGGAGGAATATCCAAATTTGGCTTTGATGTTTAAGACTTATGCAAAATACTTTCTTTCTCCCCCAAAATTTAGGAAGGCATTGATGCACTTGAAGAGGTCATATATCATATTGAAACATATGATGTTACAACTATTAGGGCTAGCACACCAATGTTTCTGATGTCTCGCAAAATCAAGTCGCTGGGAGTAAAGATGGTACTTTCTGGTGAAGGATCTGATGAAATATTCGGCGGTTATTTGTATTTCCACAAGGCACCCAACAAGGAGGAATTCCACCAGGAAACATGTAGAAAGGTATTCTATAAATGTGAACCCTTTTGAGGAACTAAAATTAACTCTCGTGTATCTTGTTCATGTGTTTTGATTGCTGGCCATGATCTGTTGTTTGTACTGCAGATTAAAGCTCTTCATCTGTACGATTGCCTGAGGGCCAACAAGGCAACTTCAGCCTGGGGTGTTGAAGCTCGTGTCCCTTTTCTAGATAAAGAATTCATTAACATTGCAATGAGTATCGATCCAGTGTGGAAAATGGTAACATTGATTGTTCTATTGTTGGAACAATTAATATTGAGCGTCATACTTTTGTTTGATGTAAATGAGTGACCCAGTATATCTATTGCTGCATCCTGTTCACATCTTCATGACTTGAATCCACTTTATTGCACATGTACGCGCTCTTAACTTGAAAATGAATTTCAAATATCCTCCCTTTTCTTTTACACTTTCTGCTCTCTGCTGGAACGCTTCAATCCTAAATTCTTCCTGGAAGATATCTTTGTGTTGACTGTTTGATTTGGCTATGCAAAGCTATCCCAGTTGTCTAAAGTTGTTCATAAGAGCAGCTAGGCCCTCCAAATTGTGGATCATGCTGAGTGCATAAATGTTGATTAAGTGCTACTCTGGACTTCTTTTGATTCATTGCGGATAACTTGTTAACTTAAAATATTGCTGGATGCAAATCAGTATCTTTGTGGCCTTCCACACACAACAGGTGGGATCATCCCTAAAGTCCTGGCCATGGATTCTTTGAGATAAAATAGTCTATTATATGATAGAACTAATGATGACGTTTCATTTGAGGATTGGAAGCTTTCTTTGTTTATTCTAGCAAGGACATCTGTCTTTTGTAGTTCCTTGACTGATTTCCATCCTTTCTATCACTTATACATTATGTTGCATATGATTTGACACTTGCAGATCAAACGTGATGAAGGGAGGATTGAGAAGTGGATTTTACGCAATGCCTTTGATGATGAGAAGAAGCCATATCTACCAAAGGTATACAGTTCCCTGCTTTCCTATATTACAGTACCTATCTTAGCTGAGTATTTGCTTTTCATGTCAAATTGTGGCCAGACTGTTTATGAAACCAGCCATCTTATATGCTACATATATATTCTTAGAGTTGGATAACTTATTTTTCTGCATATGAGGAGAATAAGAAGTATTTTCTTGCTATTCTTGCTTTAGCACATTTTGTACCGGCAGAAGGAACAGTTCAGTGATGGAGTTGGATATAGCTGGATTGATGGTTTGAAGGATCATGCAAACAAACATGTATGGCTTTTCTTATACTGGTGATTAAATCATGGGATTTGTACTTAAACTTTTGAGAGAGCACCTACTGAGGAAATTAAAAAAGTAATCCATTTGCATCTTCTATACCTTCCTAGTGACGTGTGATGTTCACTTTTCCAGGTAACAGATGCCATGTTGGCAAATGCAAGTTTTATTTATCCTGAAAATACTCCCACTACAAAAGAGGGATACTACTACAGGGCCATCTTCGAGAAGTTCTTTCCCAAGGTTTGTTTCTTGTCCCTCTTCTTGAGTTGAGAATTCAGAGATAGTCTATTGGCCTAGTTGCTTCCAATTCATGCTGTTTGTTTGACCTTTCAGCTTCCATATGTCATCCTTGAACCTCAATTTCTTAGTTTAGCTTCATATTTATTTTCCTTTGTACAAATCTAACATGTACTTATAAGCAATCAATCTGGCTCATTTCTGAGATGGTATATCATGTATGGCTGAGAAATAGTTTGAGTAACTGAGAAGATGGGTAATTGCTGTGAAAGCACAGTGGGTTTTATCGTGAGATCTGTAAAGATCAATTGAATGGGTACAAGAGGGGTTAGTTGCTTTCCACTCTTTTCCACATATGAAAACCGCATATGGCCTACTAGTGTCTCTATGCTGCCATTCTCATTTTTAATGCTCGTGTTGTTGGATCCAATTGAGCAGAGTGCTGCTAGACAAACTGTTCCTGGTGGTCCAAGTGTGGCCTGCAGTACTGCGAAAGCAGTGGAGTGGGATGCAGCATGGTCAAAAAACCTTGATCCATCTGGTCGTGCTGCCCTTGGGGTACATGAAGCTGCTTACGAGGAAGCAGTTGAGCCTCAAAGTGTTAATCATGCCAGCAACTCCTTTCAACCATTCCAAGAGGGAATTCTAGGAAAGACTGCTGCTGTTGTTTGAATGAGGAGCGAGGCTCATTGTTTCACAAGGATCGATTTCATGGCCTGCACTTTCAGTGCTCGAAATCAACACACTTTCTAGCCACAGAGTCAGAGGGGCCAAGCTACGTTTGCTGTTTCCTATTATCATTTCTTTTTTTCTTTTTTTTTTGGTTAACAACAACCCGTGCCCTGAAGTATATATTGTTTGAAGTTGGAAAATGGCAAATCTGGGATCAGGTGTCCAGTGCTGTTGGTTACCTGCCTGATTGTGGCATTGCCATTCTCGTCTAGAATCAGGTAGATAAGGGTGTCATATTTAAATATCGACATTACCTAAATCGTATGTTCTGCTTTGTGAGAAAGATTTAACCCTTTAACTTATGTACTCAGCTTCTAATTTAGGAAAGTGACACCTTCCTGTATTTTGCGGCATCATTTTCCTTTCCTGCTCCATTGATGGTATTTTTATAAGCTCTCCTAACTACACATCAATCAAGTTACAGTTTTTTTTTTTCTTTTTTGAGTTCCTTCCAATTTTCTAATTTAATTACTTTCTTTAGTCCGGAAGAACAGACCCTTGTCTATTTAGAAAGGGAGCAAAGTAAAGGAGTATGAATGCATAGAAGTAAGGAAGAGTAAAATAGTAAGGTGGTGTTATAAGTGAATTAATTAAGCTATATGCCCCTTCCCACCATTCTTAGTCGGAAGAACACAAGCGTCCTTAAAGCTAAAATGGTAAAATGGTAGACTTTACAATCCCGCACCTCCATTTGGGGAGCCAGGAAATGAGAAGTGTACAACGGACTGAGGGTTACTCATATTCTTACACATTCTTACATCTTCACTCCTGAATGAGAAGTATACAACGGACTTCTGGAATGCGGTGGGTGGCTTGCATTGACTAGACTGCAAACAGAAGTTGTGGGGGTAATTTAAGCATTCTCATTCACTAAGAACAAATAGCAGTAGGAGTTGCACCCGAATCCGAAAAATCCGCCCCGAACCCACCCCATTTATAGCAGGTATGGGTACGAAAACGTATAAAAAAATGGGTATGGGGCGGGTATGGGTTTTGCGTTTGAAAATGGGTATGAGTATGGGTGTGGATTCTTAAAATCCGTACCCGATTGTGTACCCGTTTTACTAATAAAAGGCGACCAAAATACGGTAAAATTCAAAAATAAATACTTGGCATGAAATTCTAAGTGTATAGTGTTTACTTATGAAGAAATGAAAAATTAAATTTTTTTACATTTTTAACTTCCGTGAGTTTATCCGACATGAATTTTAGTAGCGTCGCTTAAAATTGCTAATCAAATATACCATGTGTGCAAATATGGGTTGAATATGAGTGACATTTTGCGCATTCTATATATATCCAAATAAAACCCGTAAACCCAAAAAATCCGATGGGTATGGGTATTGGTACAACCATCCAAAACCCAATAGATATGGGTATGGATATGGGTATGACTTTGAAAATGGGTATGAGTGTGGGTATAATTCAACCCGTCCCGAACCCGCCCCGTGCCCATCCCTACGAACAAATCTACACTAATATGAGAAATTGACATGGAACGTATGCCTGATGTGGATGTCTGCTGAAAACAATTTGTTTGCATGCGCAATTTCTCCCCTTCCCGCTATGCTATTTAGCAAGAGAATCAGGGCAATTGAACCTAAATCCATATCAAATATAACGAATCATAAAGAACAACACTACACATAAGCTTTATACAGTAACTTCTATGATTCTATATATGAAAAATGATACTATGGATACTATATTTGTACAAAAAAAAGGAGGTATATGGCAGTTCCCATCTCCAAAACACGATACCAAGGATGCTATAATTGCACAAGGGCAGCCGACTCGACATTTATTCTTGCTCTATTCTGTTCTCATACTCAGAAGGTACATCACGTATATATGTACAAGGTTTAGCATTTACAAGTTAGCTTGACCAGAAAATCTAGCATCTGCGATAATCGCTATTTATTCAAGCAGGTTATGCGACCTGGCAGGCAACCGTTCATTGACTTCTAACAACTGACCACGCACAAATCCCAGGTGACTCATTCTGGCTTACAGCAAGCATTTGCTCGTACTGAGAAGTCAATGCAAAGCCCCACAACTGCACAAAAGGGAGTGAAATTGTTCAATGAATGACTTGGAATCTCAAATCTCGACATGCAATATCGGAAACAAATTCGGGATTAATATGATTGCACATGTCCTCAAATGATCTCTAATATTTGTGTTGATAGGTGCGTGACACAGTGTTAAGGGCAAAAAAGTAAATACCTCAACTTCTTTCACCTCAAAGTCTTGAGAAAGTGCAAGACAAGGATTTCCATAGGTTTCTGATGCTGCACTTGATCCATTCAATCTGTTCAATAGAAAATAGCAACAGTGCAATGAGCTCCTCTGCACCATATTACCATATCATGATCTGTAATTTACTTGGTCATGAGCAGCTCATCATGAGACCGCTCCTAATCTCTACCCTTGTTTCCACTCAAGCCCAAATTCCCTCTCCTAAAACAAAAGCAAATATATCACATAATGACATAATAGGCCTTAGATCCACCTGCTTTTTTTGCTGAAAATATGTTTAAAAAAAAATTGAAACCTGAAATTTGGGGGCTGAATAAACTTGGATAAATGTGCATAAATGAAGATAATTTTACATGCAAATCTGAATAAATATGGAGGAAATCTTCCAAATTTGGTATCTGGATAAATAAAGCTGATGAGAACAGGTCCAAAGGATGAACGACCATTCAAATATATACAGGAGGCAGAATAAAGAACAGGAAGTAAATCTTACAGATCATTATCCAAGTAAAGTGCAAAGTGAAGACCACCACCTAGGGCAAGAAAATCTGGAGAGCACAGGGTGTAATAGCGGTTTGCACCTGCAGGGACACACCAGTCAGTTCATTCAAGTCTACAGAAAGGAAAATTGCAAGTAGAAGCCAAACAGAGCATATAAGCCTTTGATTCAAGAGATCCAAAACCCAGCCCAACCTCAACTATCCAAAATGAGCTTCAGAGAAAGTGATAATCGACGAAGGTTCACATAGATGACCTCTTATGGTGTATTTAGATTGATTTGTTAGAACATATTAAATTCTAGGGGAAGACTGCAACACAATTACAGTATATGATGGAGAGCAATGTCAATTGTTAATACCTGTTGGGCGATAAATAACAGGCTCACCATGTGCATCAGAGAAAAGAAATGTGCTATTTGAGCCCTGTATATTGAATGGTTAGGGCGGTATACATAAATCAATTGAATGATATTAAAAGAAGTAATCCAGCCTCACCTGATACCTCCTGCTTTTACAAGGGTTTAAAGGGCACACAACAACACCACCAAAAACTGCACCTGCACGGTCCCCAACAGCCTGGAACATTGATACGAGAGACTATGATATTCAAACTTCCACCGTAAAATTTAAAAATTCAGGGATGAGAAAGCAACTGCACTACTGTTACATTTCACGCAACTAGCAACCATAAAAGGGGAGTTTGGTGGCATTTGACACAGACACCTTACAGCAAGAGGTGTGGCACTCAAATCCCACTATAGACATTTGGGATCCCCTTGTTTCCTCCCAAGCCCTCCTTCACTGGCTTGTTCTCATGCAAATGGGCAACCTTGCCCAACAAACAGACAAAAAAGGAAAAAGTTTCATGCATCATTAGCTGATTTTAATGAACATTAGCAAAAACAAGTTCATTTTTTTGTGATAAGGAAAAGAAAATATATTCATTCAAGAAATGGAATGGATACAATAAAGGATGCTTAAAAAAAAAAAAACACATCCCACAAAGAGCTAATTACAACCCCAAAAAGAGGTTATCCACAAAATTAATAATATCAAACAAAGAGGGACAAAAAACCTCCTCCTTCCAAAAGAATAAGGTCTTGAGCCACTTGTCTTTCAACTGCTCAAGAGAAGTTTTGAATCCATCAAAAACCCACCTATTCCTCTCCATCCATAAAATCCGAAGGATGGAGTACAGGATTGCTCATAAGGCTCTATATTTAACCTTTCTTCCAAAAAAACCTTCCCAAGCCACTAATTGACGCCCCGCCGTGCTAGGCACCACCCAATGAAGATCCAAACAACTCCAAGCTAAATTCTAAAGGTTTCTCGAAAAAGGGTAGCGGAGGAGAAGATGGTATGTGGTTTCCAAATCGGATTTGCACCTGAAGCATGCATTGACCAGAACTTTGCCCCTCTATTGTAAGTTGTCATAAGCTAAGATCTTGCCATGAGAATCTTCCCACATGAGGAACAAAAAAAAGGAGCAGCAGACTTCCAAATGATATTCCAAAGAAAACCACAAACATAAGAAGATGATGTATTGCCAACAGGCGAAGAGAGGTGAAGAAAGTAAGATTTCACCGTGAATCTCCCAATGGCATTGAGATTCCATCTAACCATGTTAACTAAGGAATCATTGAAATGCACCCCGTCAAGCAAGTTGAAGAATTGAGCCACACTATCATCCTCCAAGAATGCATCACAAACAAAAACGTGAGACCAAACAAGAGACGAAGAGTTGTGCTCCAAATAATCAGAGACATGCGTATCCCTATCATTTGCAAGGGCGTAGAGTGAAGGGAAGCGATCCCTCAAAAGAAATCCACCGCCCCATTTGTGATGCCAAAAAAAACAGATGGAGGAGCCGTCACCCACCTTGAAAGTTATGTGAGGGAAAATTTTTCCCAACCTCAAGTAATGAACTTCCAAAGACCAATACCACAAGTACCGTTAGGCTTGGTTGGAACCCAATTAGGACCCTTCACATACTAGGTCTTGACCACAGTTCTCCAAGGTGTCTCTTTCTTATTCATAAACCTCCATAACCATTTACCAAGAAGAGCCTCATTAAAAGTAGGCACGTCTCTAATGCCTAAGCCTCCATTAGGAAAAGGTTGCTTAACAATATTTCATTTCACCAAGTGCTCCTTGAAATCGTCCACAAAAGACCTCCCAGAGGAAGCTTTTTTTTTGGGGGGGGGGGGGGGGGGAGATAAGTTCATCACTATTAGACTAAGCTATTCCCATGAAATGCAATTTGACATGTCAAGTGTCAACTTTAAAAGGATAATATTCAGTTTAATGAAATTTCTTCAAACAGAATGTCAGACTATTCATATTCATGGTAACCCAACTTAAATGTAACATTTTCAAAGAGAAACGACATGAATTTCATAACTGATGACACCAGCAAGATATGAGATTCAGTGAAACACGCTCTTCATTATCAGCAATTATACCTACAAAAATGCAGTTGTTTGCCACTGTCTTCATTGAATGTGCAACACTAAAAAGGTTTTTAATTCAAGAGTTCCACGTAAGCGTTACAGTCATCTATAACAATGGGGTGTGAAGGGCATCGTGTTCATCATCAACACGTCACAAATGGGTAGCAAAAGATGATACCAGCAAACTAAGGCCAGGGCAGAGATTGCTTTTTCTGTAAAGGGTTGAGAGTGAAATGCCATGCCTCCGTGTACTGCAAGAGACAGGGAAACCATCACAACACATGTCATTGTACACTTCATGACCACCAAAAAAAAAGAAGTCGAAAACCCAATCCAAATGCAAAGAAACTATGAACCAACACCTATAAAGCAGCACCCATTTTTTCCCTCTCACGAGGGCAGGAAGGGAAGCATAGAGCTTGATCCGTGCTTTCATCGAAAGAAGTGCAGATGGTTCAGTCATGTCAGGAAGATCAACCATCAAAAGGGCCTCGTTGTTGCTCTCCACGGGCTTCATATCTGCTCCGTCATCCTTGCTATAATTATCATCGTCATTACTTGTTGGAGAGCTAGGCTTCCTCTGTGAAGCTTGACTTCTGAACAATGCTAATCTGGTAGCATAATTCATAGCTCTCCCAAGAGACTGTTTCCCTCTAGAAAAAAGCCCTCTTTTTACCCCACTTTCTCTAACTACCTTCACATTCTCAGGCTCAGCTAAAGGTTCAGGTTCAGCTTCATGCTCATGTTCCTCAGCTACTGCAGCTGATTTACTTTGTTGCCCATCCTCACTTTCAACAGCAAAGTAATCATCTTTTAGCAGAGAATACAGAAAGGCGGTGAAAGATGAGGTATCAGGCTCGTTCACAGAATCCTCAGCCTCTTCAGAAATAGACTCCAAATTTCTCTGCGCCTCAGCTTCATCTCCCTAATCGAAAAGACCCCAATTCACCCAAATCAGCACAATCAAGTACAAACCCACAATCTCAAATCAAGATCTACCAACATCGAAATGGTAACAAATATTAGGTGAAGAAAGGTTATAAGACAGAAACAAGAAATCCCATCAAAACCCAGAAACAAAATGAACAAAATAGAAATCAAAAGCAATTAAATCACCAAAATTCCAAGAATTCGTGAGAGAAGCAGGCCATACAGAGGAAGATTTGCTGGAGGGTTTATCCGAAATGGGGTTGAGGAGGACAGTGGTGAGACCGGAGACGAGGTGAATGGCTTTGCTACGAAGAGATCGCTGCTTTCCCATTTTGTGTTGGGAGAATCAAATCAAATCAAAACTCACAAAGGCAAAGGAATCGAATAATCCTGAATGCGCATCAGTTAACAGCAGAAGAAGAACCCTAGGAATGATACCATCACCATCTCACATACCAGTATCCGCAATCCACCCACTCTATGTGCGTGTTATGACTTTGACTATTAATTACTATCACAACTTACAAACAAACAAACAAACATCTGTTTTTGTTGCCCGTTCTTCTTTAAGCCATTTTTGTGGTGCTCAGCAGACGGCTCAGGCTGGAAAATGTAGACATATATAAAATGCAAGAATGAACTAACAAGTTGATTCCATGGCCCAATGGATAAGGCGCTGGTCTACGGAACCAGAGATTCTGGGTTCGATCCCCAGTGGAGTCGTTAATTTTTGTTTTCGTTTTCCTTTCTTGGATCAGTTGGGTGCCTGTGTTCCTATTTTTGTCATTTTGCTTACGGGAGATATTTTTAACGAAGTGGGCCGGGAGAGGTGTTCTAGAATGCAACAATGAGTAATGAGTAGTAATGGGCCGCTGGTCCTACTATGAATTATCTTAATGGGGATGGCCCATGGGCTCGACGTAATGTATTGCTGTGAGGCCCAACATATGCATTTATGGATTTAGAATTTTTTTTCTTTCTGTGCGTGTACATATAAGCAATCTTAATTTTTTTTACAAAAAAAATAAACCATCAACATTAGAAAACATGAATCATTACTCTCTAAAAGAATGCTTTAATTAACATGGAGTCACGAGCTAAAACTAGACTATGACTAGTACGGGAGGAGATTGATACTAGTTAAATTCAAGGCAAAATGACAGTTTGGTTTGACGTTTTTGAACAATCAGCGCCTGTACAGTAAAGATGGAGTCTATAGCATTCCATTATCGTACATGTGGCTGGTTAGGTCTTTAGTGGCAGTGCATGTGCACTCTTTGGTTTGGATTTTGGAACAAATTCGGAGTTTCAAAGTTCTTAATTACCATATATCTCATAGCTGTTCATCCATAATAAATTGTTCATAAAAGATATTCAAATCCAAATTCAGTATTATCGGGGTATAAAAATGAGTGTTGTTCGATAAAATGAAAGAATACAAAAGTAAGTATTGTTCCACATTGATAAAATTAAAATGTTTGAACATGTTTATAAGCTTATAAGTTACTCTACCTATTGCCAATTGGTTTTGGGCAGTAACGGAGCCAGAATTCTAAGCAAGGGGGTGAGATTGGGAAAATTAAATGGCACTTTCCAAAACAAAAAAAAAAACAGAGAAGGCAAAACGAAAAGTCAAACCAGATACCTCCCACCCAAAGTAAGGGGCAACCACCACTCTGCTATGCACTCCTATAATATGTACTTATGAACTAACTAATATATATCTATTTTTCTTATCCACAAAAATATCCCACATTTATTTTTTTTTTCCCAAAAAGTTGGGGGTCAATTGACCCCCTTACCTCCACATAGCTCCGCTAGTGGTTTTGGGTTGGAACCTCATTTAAGTTTGTATACATGACTCTTTGTTAAAAGCCTAATTGAATATAAAAAATTTAACAAGTATCCTAAAAATTCTACCACCAAACGGAATGTGGGAGTCTGATGTAGTAGTCTTACACTTTTATTCTCAAATTGCAAAATAACAGAGAGACTAATTCTTATTGATGCTAAATTTAAAAATCACAGTAATCCAACCTCATCTTTTTCATCTAACAAATTTTGGACGATGTTCACAAAAGATATGTTTTTGCATATAGGGATTCATGCGAATGCTGATTATTACTTATGTAGACCTGCTGCAGGTGGGGGCAAACAACATTTATTCTTTGAGTACTAGGTTGCAGCAGAAGTTGCCCGGGGTATGGGGCAATTATGCTTGAAATGCATACACAAGCCATGTTATTTTTGTTGGTAAATCCTAATTTACTAATTTTAATTCATTTATTTTGTAAACTTCAACAATAAAAATATCAATTTTAACTCGCTTCAACCCACTTCAACTCACTCTAACCTACTATTTTAACTAACTTCTACCCATTATGTAAAAAATATACGAAACTCATCACACTTTAACTTACTTCAACCCGCTTTGTTATATTTATGAGGTTACTCACACAAGAGGGGGGGTGAATTGTGTGTGACAAATTTTTGCACTTTTGAAAACACTCGTGGAGAACAGTTTCTGAACAACATATGGTTAGCAGGGAACTGTTCCTGCCAAGCTTTCGTAATGTGTTCGGGGTAAGAATGAATGCAAAAATAAGAATGAAGACACAAGATTTTTACGTGGAAAACCACCTCTAGCCCATCTGAGGTGGGAAAACCACGACCTACCTCTGTAGGATTTTCACAAAAATTCTACTAACGGGCTGAACACGTTACAAAAGTAACCCCACGTTACAACTTGCAACAACACGTGATTGTTTACCCTAGACAATCACCCCACGTCCTTAGTTACCTTAAACTTAGGACAACTCTATTCGTTTACACAGACAAAACGAAGACACCTTACTTAGCAACTTCTAATAAAGCAAATGTAAGGTACAATGAAGCGCCTAGTATGCCAATGAGGGAGACTCAATTTTTGCTCTCTTTTACAGGTTTTTCACTCAGAAAATTTGGCTCAGTACAACTCACAAAATCTGAAAAAACCCCCACCAAAAAACGTTGGCAAAAACTCCTTTTTATAGCTTGAAGCAAAACGGCTAGATGAGAGTTTTTTGTGGCTGCGCTTCTTTCACTACTAACATGAAATAACAGCCACATAATCCAGCAGCCAACATCCAGCTTTTTCACAGTCTTAGGACTTTGCTAAAAATAGGAGAAGGAAGATAAAATTTGACTTAGTGAAATCTTATCCAAATCTTATCCCAAAAAATTAGAGATTTTAAGTTTGAAAATCTGTTGGGCTGCAGTTGAAAAATACTTTATCATGTAGCAAAAATTATCAGCCCAAAAATAGAAAAGAATCGTAAAATCTTTTGCCAGACGTTGCTGAGAACAAGCAGGGTGCTTTACCAGGAACTGTTTCCAGTCAGGATCAGGACTTGTTCCCAGAGTGTCAAAAAGATTTTTTCAAAAACGAACATGAAATTGGAATCCACTCACTGGCATATTAACAGAGGGTCTAATAAAGAAAAAATTATACCAAAACCATGACTTCTTGTTGATGAAGCAGGTGACTTGCAATGTCAACAACCTTGATACTGCTAAGAACTGTTCCTGAAGATTGTTCCTGAAACTTCATGTTGTTCTTGGACTTGAAGCATTGCTGTTAGAAACTGTTTCTGAAACTTCATCTGATCGTTCAAGCTCTGTGCTTAATCACTGTTCTCAACCAACTTTATTAACCAATCATAGCACAAATTCAAGTATTATTAAAGGACTAATACATTTGTGTTTGACATCATCAAAACCTTACACAAGGAAAGAATCAACACGCTTCAACAAAAGAAATACTCACTTCAACCTATTTCTCCAATTTTCCAACCCCTATTTCCCAACAAAAAGAACAAATGTGTATATTGCCTGTGAACATTTTAATTAGTAAATAAATATTTGTCGTTTGTCAAAAGTTAGAATCCAATCTAAGGCCTTGTTCTTTTCGGTGGTAAATTCAAATTTACCAACTTTAGCCAACTTCAACTCACTTCAACCTAATTCACGAACTTCAATAAAAAAAATAACAACTTCAATCCATTTCAACCAGCTTCAATCCACTTCTTACTATTTTGACCAACTTGTACCCATCATAGAAAAAAAAATTCAACCAACTTCAATTCAAACCACTTCAATATGATTCAACCCACTTCAATAAAAAAAAAAAAAAAAACCTATTTCAACCCACTTTTACTAATCTCAACCAATTTCATCAATTTACCAACTCATAGCCTCTCTGCGGGCAGGAATGTCGGTAGGGAGTAAAGTTGTTTACAGCTGAATCTCCCCGGGCTCCGCAAAAGCAGGACCCACACCGGAAGGTATTGTTGTTGTTGTTGTACATTTTTCAACGAAAAAAACATGCCCTAAAACAACTAAAATATAGGCATTTTTGTCATGCACTCAGCATAATGAGGGTATTTGGTTGCAACTTGCAAGAGTTTTTTAAGATAAAGAGCTTTTTGGAAAAGTTGTAGTTGTTTGGACTAGTCAAACTGCTAATATAGTGTTTGATAAATAGCTATTTGAAAGAGTTGTTGGACCCAGACAACTCTTTTTCAAAAGGCTATTCTAAATAGCCTTTTCTAAACAACTTTTTTATAGAAAAGACCTAATTATCCAAGATTTTGGAGAAATTACATGTGTGTTATTAAATCTTACATTACCTATTACAATAGTCTTGCAAATAATTTGTGTTATGATCAACTTAATTACATAATATCATGATACGTACGTATCTTATTTCTATTTTACTTAATTGCTAATTAGTTATTTATTTACGTGGGCTATTTATTTATATTTTACTTATATAATTCATTTGAACTTCATATAAATTTTAATTCATGTGAAAAGAAAGATTACGTCCAATAAATAACAAAATAAGTTTATTTGTTACAACTATTATGTAAATATAGATTCAAATTGAAAGAAAATTTAAGGCAAATAATGAATACAAATTATAGAGATTTAATAAGAAAACAAGATGTAAATGAAGGTAATTTATACATATAACGTAAGTTTACTTATTGTTGAAAATAAAATTAGATGAGCAATAAATAAAAAAATACGTTCAATTTATAAAATCTGATTACGTGCTACAAACAAAGAACACTACTTATGCATGAACTTGGCGTCCATTTATAAAACTTCTATGCAAGGGCCTTAAGTAGTTATAGAACGGAAGATTATGATGAATTTCTTAATACCCCATTGCGTGATTGTATTTGTAGCAACAAATGTCTAGCATCCCACTAACCTCTCAACACCACCCTCGCCTGTTCTTTTTTTTTTTTTAACTCGAAAAAAAAAGAACAAAAAAACATAATGATAATGATGAACCTCGCCTTCTTTTTCGTTATTACTACAAATACGTGTTGTCATGAAATGATAATGTTTCACAAAGTGGAGCTCTAATCATGATAGACTTAAAAACATAATATATTGATCTTACATTCAATTTGCCATGAAAAAGTAGGACCAAAATAAACATGTAAATGTATTGGATCTATTCAATCAAACAGTTTAATTTATGCACGATGACTATCCATATGTCAAACTATGGACTTAACTTGATTAATTCTCCGATCCTAATTAGTGATGGCCAATTACTCCATTTGATACTATTAAATTCAATTAAATGATTGTTGCAAAGTTTGGTGCTGGGGCATGTCTTGGCTGGCCTGGCGTATTGCTGGTTGAGAAGATGGTATGGTGTCATTTCTTATGTGCTTTCACAAGCACATAATGACGGGCATGAGGTTGGTACATTTTTTGGGGACCATTTGATAGATTTTTCTGATATAGTTAAGGATGACAATGAATTGGATTCAGATTAGATGTTGGAACATTCGAATCCGAATTCGATTATGTTTCGGATCCAAAAATTCGATCCGAATTCGATCCGGCGGATTGGAGGAAACATTTTAATCCGATCTCAGTTGGATCGGATCAAAGTCGGATTTAATCTTATCTGAATCAATTTTTTTCCCCACAACAATTTTGTATCGTGTTTTTCCATTCAAACTTATTCTGTCTACCTATTTATATGATAACATGCGCCTTCCTATCGTGCCAGCCAAAAATTTGAACATTTCATACTAAGTTAGGAAAACTGACAATGAGACAAATAACGCCAATGTTCAATGATAGGGAGTCGAGTGGCTTGACTAAGAGAGAGAAAGATAGAGGGTGCGAAAAGGCTAAGCGACTAATGAGAGTTGATGTTAGGAACTTAGAATTGAGTTTGGAAAGTAGACTTTAGACTTGTAAAATCAAAATTTTAAAATCAAAAATTGGGAGTTGGGTTGAGAAGTTCAACTTTTGAAGGTAGACTTTGGATTTGTAAAGTTTTATATTAGAATTTTAATTATTTAATCAAATAATTAGATTGGATTGAAATATCGGATCAGATGGTACATTTCCTCTGGATCTAATCCGAATCCGACTCAAACTCGGATTATTTTTACCGGATCAAACTCTAATATATTTTTGCGGATTCGAATCGGATAATTTTGCCTCAGATTCGATCGAATGCACCTCGAACTCATATGCAATTACCATCCCTAAATATATTGTTAGATAGTTGTAATGCCATGTCTAATATATTCAAGTCTCATTATTTTTACTAAGGGTGTGTTTGGTAGGGGGAAAAATCATTTTCTCAGAAAATCATTTTCCATGAAAAATATTTTCCCAAGAAAAATGAACTTTCAGTTACATTTTCAACTGTTTGGTAAAATGAAAAATCATTTTCTTTCCACTTCATTTTTTGCTATTTGATATAATGAACCCCCCGTCCTCACTTCATTTCGTTTTACCATCAACCCCCTTCCCTGCTCACTACCCTGACCTGACCCAACCAACGAATTCTGTTTCTCTCTTCTCTTCAAAATCAAACTCAAAACATCAGTAAGAAATATACCAAGTAACAAACCCAACAAAAGAGAGAGTCAACATTAATGAATCTCAATTTTTTTACTATTCCCAAGGATTACCTAGTTGACTTTGAGTGATATTAAATTTAGATTAAAGGAAATGACGAACGGGAAAACGATGGGTGTCTCAGATTGTGAAGTTCTTCAAAAGGGCAATTGTAACAAGATCAGAGAACTCAATAAATAATTACAGAGATTAACGATGGGAATCATCGATGAACATGAAGAAGAGAGGAAGAATGAGAGACAAAACAAGAATGAAAATAGAGTGATTCTAGGCACAATTAACAGAAAATAGAACGAGAGACAAAATTGGACTTGAAAAATCGCTTTCCCTACTTTTTCAAGGGAAAACAATTTCCTTCAAATGAAGTAAAATGATTTTCCCCTCCTTGTTTTACCAAACAGCGTAAAATGGAAAAATTATTTTTCGAGAAAATGATTTCTCCCCCTACCAAACACACCCTAAATTCAATTCTATTTGAGTGCGAGAAAGGGGGGGGGGGGGAGTTTGAATGACAATGTCATGTTTTTAGGCGTAAAAACAAAAGAAATGATTGCAAGTATATCCAGCTTTTACTATCTTTAAAATAAAACGCCCTTGTACAAGACATTATTTTTTAGAATTATTATATGGGCTAAGTATAGAATATAGAAGGTAAGAATAAAAAGACAGCTTTTATATAATGCTTTTACAATGTTCGTAACCAAGGTTACCAGAATCGGACCGGTTGGTGAACCGGTAAAACTAGCGGTTCGATGGTTCAATCGGCCAGACCAGTTGACCTGGATTTCATAAACTATAAGCAAATATATTACATGTAGATAAAAATATTAGCAATTTTATGATAGTAATGTATTAGGATGTTCATTTTTGACTAAAAAAAGAAACAAATGCCATTGTTTATTTCTAATTATATTATTACATTTTTAGTATATTATCATGCTCTAATTATATAATCAAAAATTGTATCCTAACACAATAAAGGAGCTAGACTGAGATTATAAAAACAATATGATAAATAATAAACACACAAGGGGCTAGTTGTTGGAGCAGTTGGTTCATTGAAACCTAAGGCAAATGATGGTGCTGTGGAAGTGTAGTGTCGCGGGTCCAATTCGCAGGGCATGCGATTTCTGAAAATTTTTACACAAGCAAGTAGAGGAGATTTGTTTCAGTCGGTTCAAACCACCGGTTTAATGGATAAGTCGGACGATTCAACCGAGGTTTGACCGGTTCTTGACCAGTTCAATGAACCAACGGTTTTATGGCCCCTTTCAGACCGGACCATTGTCCGGTTCACGATCTAACCGGCCGGTCCAGTCCGGTTCTTGTAACCTTGTTACCAATAACTATATTGCAAAATTGCAAATAAACCAAATAACTTGTATGTAAAAACGTTCTTAGCTCATAATTAGACTTGGCAAACTGGTCATTTGGTTCGGGTTCAGATCGATTTAGGTTCGGTTAAGGTTATATTCGAGTTGATCAATTTTCGGTTCGGTTTCGGGTTCGATTCGGGTTATGTTCATGTTTATTGAATTTAGTTCAGGTTTGGGCACAGTTATGGTGATGTTCGGATTGGATGAACTTTGTGTCAAAATCGTTCGGGTCGATTTTGAGTGTGTGTTAGGTCAAAGTCAGTTCGGATAGGCTCCGGTTATAAATTCGGGTCAATTTTGGGAGGAGTGGAAACTGGATTGGGTTACTTTCGAGTTGGATTGTATTTTGATTAGGTCAATTTATATGTGGTTTGAGTTTGATATCTTATACCCCCACATAAACCATAGAATTTTGAATTTCAATTTGGTTAGTTTTTAATCTCTTTCTAATTCGTCCAAGATTATATTTTAATTGGACTAATTTTTAATCTTGCACCCAAAAAAAAGACATATCAATTTGAATTTTGGGTCATGTATAAATCCCCTCCTTCTAATTCATCTAAGATTTAGTATCAATTGGGTTACTCCCAATACATCACTGCGAGAAGTAATCAAGTAGATGAACAAACAGTGCTATAAATAACTCCTTTCCCCACCCACCAAATCAAAAATTAAAAAAATAAATCAAAGAGTCATACCTAATCAACATAAATCATGTAATAGCTTTAACTCCTTGATTCTATATTTCCCTACATTTCCATTTTTGTTACTCAAATGAGTCAAATCTTTATTAAATCATTTCCTTCCAAAATTGCAAATGAGTTATTTCATTTGTTCAACGTAAGGTTTTGTCATTTACTTTTGCCCGTCGCATTCCAAGTATCAAGTGCAATTGCATAGCTAGTATCATTACTTACTATTTAAAATTTGAATCGAATCATGTTAGAATCCAATCGGTTAGAATCAGATTGGGTCAAACTTAGATTTTGGTTCTGTAATTTGTGTTGGGGTTGGATCAATTCGAGTAGAAATCGGTTCGGATTTCATTCAATTCGGGTCATTTCAGGTTCGGATCTACATCAAATTAATAAGATGTCTCCATGGCCCAATGGATAAGGTGCTAGTCTACGGAACCAAAGATTTTGGGTCCGATCCACAGTGGAGTCGTTAATTTTTGTTTTTCGTTTTCCTTTCTTGGGTCAATTGGGTGCCTTTGTTCTTATTTTTGTCATTTTGCTTCTAGGAGATGTTTTTGACGAAGTGGGGACCCGGAGAGGTTTTCTGGAATGCAACTATGTGAACGCCAGAAGCAGCTCCACAAATGTCATCATCTACTATTCCATAGAAATCAAGCAAAGCAAATTTTAACAAATATTTTACTTTAGTCCGCATAATTTCAATTGAAAAAAATAATCTAAACTTATTTTTTTCAACTATCCAAATATGGGAAAATATTTACAAAAAATATGTTATTGCACATAGGGATTCGTGTGAACGCCGATTATTGTTTATGTAGACCTGCAGGTGGGGGCGACCAATGTTTATTATTTGAGTGCTAGTTTGCAGGAGTAGCTCAGGGTTAGGGGTGGCAATGGGGCGGGTACGGGCCGGGTTTAGCCGTACCCTCACCCATACCCATTTTAAAAATTAATACCCATACCCATACCCATATCCATCGGGTATTGTAAAGTTATACCCACACTCATACCCACTGGGTATAGCGGGTATGCGGGTTTTATTCGGGTACATATAGACAAAAAGAATTAAACCCATTTTGTACCCATATTCGATATCAAATACTCAATATGTCACATTAACACTAAGCTTCCGACGATATATCATATCACATCAAATACAACTAAAAATTTGCCAATCAAAACAATAAATTAGCGCGTGAAAATTACAATTTGAAACAAAATATTATGCCGAAGTTTGGAATATCATACAACTCAAAGCAACTAGTAAAATATTCAATTACAAGTAATAAATTAGAACTTTAAACAAATGGGTATGGGTTTTATATGGGGCATGTATGAGACGGGTACGAGGCGGGTATTAATAAAACGGGTATGGGGCGGGTACGAGCTATACCCATACCCATACCCATACCCATACCCATTTTAGCAATACCCGCCCCATACCCATTTTTTTTCAATTTTCGCCACCCATACCCATACCCATTGGGGCGGGTTTTGCGGGTTTTAGGCGGATACGGGTTTTTTTGCCGGTCCTACTCAGGGTATGGGGCAATTATGCGTCAAATGCATACACAGTGTATGCATTACCTGCGTGCATTTTAATAAGTAAATGAATATTTGTCATTTGTCAAAAGGTAGAATCCAATCTAAAACTTCCAAAATATAAGCATTTTTGACATGCACTCGGCATAATATCATAATTCTAAGTTATTTTTACATAACTGGTATAAGTATACTTGTACTTATGTGGATATCCTATGCAGTTCCAACTATAGATGTGCATTACAATTTCCATATTGAATAACAAAATTAATTACCTAACACAAAGTTTTCCTTATTTCCACTTTTATAGGAAAAATTCTCATTAAGTCCTACGCAAGAAGAATATTTATGCATGAATTTGGAGGCCATTTGTAAAATTTCTATTCAAGGGTCTACTAGGAATCGAACCGAAGATTATGATGAATTTCTTAATATCCCATTGCATGATTGTCGCAACCAATGTCTAGCATTAGTAGATGAGCCTCCCCTCCTTTTTCGTTATTACCACAAATAAGCGTTACCATGAAATGATAATGTCCCACAAAGTGGAGCTCTGATCATGATAGACTTAAGAACGTAATATATTATCTTGCATTCAATTTGCCGGGAAAAAGTAGTACCAAAATAAACATGTGAATACCAAAGAAGCAGTGCCTAGCTGATATGTACATATTTATCCACTTTCATCTAGATTCGAATTTAAGTAGAGGAACTCTCTATTGTCATTTATTTGAGAGTGACGGGGGTGGACTGCGGCTTGAGCTTACATGATTCGGCCTCCTTATGAGTTTGTTGGACCACCAAGATATCCCCTGAGATAAGGGTCAATGGGTGGCCCAAATTTACTATAATAAATAAAAAAAACATGCGAATGTATTAGATCTAGACATCTAGTCAGTCAAACAATTTATGCACGATGACTCTCCATATGTCAAACTATGGACTTGATTAATTCTGCGATCCTAATTAGTGATGGCCAATCACCCCATTTGATACTATTAAATTCAATCGGATGATCGTTGCAAAGTTTGGTGCTGGGGCATGACTTGGCTGACTTGGCGTGTTGCTGGTTGAGAAGATGGTATGGGCATATGGCATGACCGGCATGTCGCTGGTACGGTTTTGGGGGTGGGGGCAGCACTTGATAGATTTTTGTGATATAGTCCATCTTCGATAAAATTAGCTATTTAGATAGCAGATAGTGATTTAGATAGTAGATAGTTGTCTAGATAATTAATAACGTTTCTAATTTTATGGATAGCTGCTTAGATAAGTTGTTAAAATAAATGTGTTCGGTAAATTTAACTGTTGATTAACTGATTAATGTAAATTGATATAAAAGGACATAGATAATTTTCAGATGATATTTTTTGGGCAAAAAATATGAAAGCTATTTTTGAATACTGAAGCTAATACTGCTAGCTTTTTAGAAACGTTTCTTAAAACGCTAAACGCTACTTGAAATTATAGTCAAAACACTAGGTTACTGAACACTAAAAATTGACTGACTAGTATATTAACGTAATCAAAATACTAAATGCTACTCAAAATGCTATTACCGAACACGGTCATAGTGTTAGACATCCGTAGTGCCATGTCTAGTATATACAAGTTTCATTAAACTTTACTAAATTCAATTCTATTTGAGTGCGAGAAATGGAAAAAAAAAAAAAGAAGTTTGAACGATCATGGTCCTGTTTGGCAAAATTAGCGATTCAAGTAGCAGATAGTAGTTCAGGTAGCTGATAGCTGTTTAGGCAGCGACTAGCGTTTTTAACTTAACTGTTAGCAGATAGCTGTTTAGGTGAGCAGTTGATATAAATGTGTTCGGTAAATTTAGCTGTTGGATTAGCTGATTAATGTAAATTGACATCAAAGCATATAGATAATTTCCAAAGATAAAATTTTCAAAGAATATTTTTTGGCAAAAATTATGAAACGCTACTTTTGAATGCAAAACGTTAATACTATTAGTTTTTCAAAAATGCTGGTTAAAATGCTAAACGCTACTTGAAATGTTAGTCAAAATACTATGTTATAGAACACTAAAAATTATCTGATGAGTAGACCAGGCAAAACTAACCCGAGACCCGAAACCCCAACCGAACGACCCGGACTCATACCTGACCCGACACCCGAAATATGCTCACTCGAAAGTGGACCTGAAACCCGAATTGACCTGAACCGAACAATACCTGACGCGAATTTTTTTACAAAGTTGCTTGTTTTGACATGACGAGCGTATTTGACCAAAAATTGGTTGACCTGAAATCGACCCGACCCGAACCATACCCGACCCAAACCGAAATGTCACTTAACCCGAACATAACCCAACCCGTACCCGAACCGAATAACCCATTTATCAGGTCTACTGATGAGTGTATTGATTTAGTCAAAATGCCAAATGCTACACAAAATTCTGCTGCCGAACACGCCTTATGTCATACTTTTAGGCGTAAAAACAAAACAAATGATGTTTTTTATCGGTTGCTCAAACCCTTCATTTCACACTAGATATTTTTCTTGGGTGAACTATCTATTAAAAGTCATTTCAAGTATACCCATCTTACAATATCTTCAAAATACACGAAATTTTTTTTTCTTTTTATTGGAAAATATGAATTGATAAATTGGTGAGTTTAGTTGAGATTGGTAAATGTGGATTTAAATAGGTGGAAGGTTTTTTTTTTGTTAAAGTTGGTTGAATTTTTTTTTTAATGATGAGTAGAAGTCCGTTAAAATAATGAGAAGTGGATTAAAGTTGGATGAAATAGGTTAAAGTGAGTTGAAATTGATTGAAGTGGATTAAAATTCGTATTTTTTTTTATTGAAGTTCGTTAATTGAGTTGAAATAGATTAAGGTTGGATGAGATTGATAAATTTGAATTTACCCACGAAAAGAACAGGGCGTATATGGGCAAAGTCCACAATATAAAAGGTAAGAATAAAAAGACAGCTTCTATATGCAGTATGCTACTTTTACATATAGTCTAATTTTCACATATGCTCTTAGCAATAGCTATACTGCAAAATTGCAAATTGACCAAATAACCATTATGTAAAAACGTTCATAGCCCAAAATGCGAAGTAGCCAATTGACCTATAGAAGTTAAGCTTTCTTTCTGTTTTCAAGCTGTTTTCTAAAACTTCTAGTGATCATTCTAATGGCAGATATCTCATCTTTTATGATAGCAACTCTAAGTTTTGTTTTTTTTACCTAAATCAATCACATTTTTAACAATTTTAGTTGGAGTAGGAGAATCTTGTAATGATGCATGCTCTAACTATTTTTGAAAGTTCTTAGTTGATTTACTACCTCACACTTTATCATATTCTTTCTCACGACGTTTTGTAGTATCTTTATCTTATTTTTCATAGTTAAGCTTAGCAAGATGATTTACAATGTACAAAGAATTACTAATTTTCTGTTCATCCGTAATTGATCAGTCTTATACATGACTTGCTATTACGATGAAGTTAAACGTATTTTACATTTGTGATTTGTGAACTTTTTTGACAAATTTTGACAACTCTTGGACAAAAGTTCTAGAGTAATAAGAAAAAATGATGCCAAGAATGAGACCAATAATAATCTATTTTTCCCTTCTTTTATTTTTTAAATAATAATTTTTCCCTCTTGTCTGCTCACTTCACCGGTCTACGACTGGTAAATTTTGTTCAATTTGATTACCAGATTTCGTCTGATCCGAAAAAAATCAGATACGGTCACAAAATGTATGTCCAAATTTAAAATTCAGACAATCGGACAAGTCCGAATTTAAATTCAGGTCAAGTTTGGGTTTGGACATTCAGGTTTTGTCCGGATTTTTGAACCATTACAATCGGACAACTGGGTTCAGACATGGAACAACTACGTTTATGTGCAATTTTAGTTCAAATTCTCTACAAAATTTTACAAAAACATCAGACAATCATGTTTGGATATTGAAAAATTGTGTTCGGGTTTGATCATATAAAATTTTGGTCGGAATATCCTGAAATCATATCACAATTCAGACATTTGAACAACCGGATCCTGATATCGAACATTCAAATTTAGTTTCAGATCTGAACAGAGTGTTCAATTTATAATCTGAATAAAATAGAGGTATAAAATTTTTATCCGATTATTCAATTCATCCGGATTAAAATTTTTGTCAGCCCTACACAAGTCCCCCTCACCCCTCATCTGCCACCCGTTACAGCCTAATCAACGCACGAAAATGCGAGGATTGGGAAACAAATCGACCCGATTACGTGGACAATAGACCAAAAATATCATTAATAGTAATAAATAAATCAATCACCACTTTCTCCGTATAAATCTGAACCCATATCAGTTTCGAGTTCTTTCATTCTTTAATACATTCAAAGTCATCATCAATCATACCCTTCTTTTGAGAGACAGACAAGAGAGAGAACCAGAGACGAGAGAGAATCAATGGCGACATTGACGGTTCCAGCCGCGTTGCCTGATGCTGCCGAGGACGCCGAGCAACTCCACAAAGCTTTTGCAGGTCTCAACCACTCCTCTTTGATTCATTTTCATCACTTACTACTTTGATTTTTGTAATTAATAATCATTCAATCACGATTCAGTGGTTTCTTAGCAAAATCTGCTCTGTAATCAACGATATTTCAATCGTCCATTGAGTTTTAACTATAATTTTATGCTTGATTTTGTAGTCACTATGATGCATTCGTGATTTAGTGAATTTCTAAGCAAAATCTGCTCTGTAATGAGTAAGATTTCAATCGATTATTGAGATTTAAGCAAGATCTTTGCTAAAACTTGGCAAAAATTGATTAATCTGCAGGATGGGGAACGAACGAGAATTTGATCATAACTATATTAGCACACAGGAATGCTGCTCAACGTAAGTTGATCCGTGAGGTTTATACTTCAACTTATGGCGAAGATCTGCTCAAAGCTCTCGATAAAGAGCTTTCTAGTGATTTTGAGGTTTTCTTCTCTCTCTCTCTCTCTCTTTCTCTGTGGTTTATGATCTTGAGATCGATTAAAAGATTTGAAGATGAATTCAACTGATTTTGCAGAGGGCAGTGCACTTGTTCACTTTGGATCCAGCAGAGCGTGATGCGTATCTGGCAAATGAAGCTACGAAGAAGTTCAGTTCTAGCAACTGGACTCTCATTGAAATCGCTTGCACAAGATCTTCTGAAGATCTGTTCCACGCAAGGCGAGCTTACCATTCTCTTTACAAGAAATCCATTGAAGAAGATGTTGCTCATCACACCACTGGTGATTATCGCAAGGTATGCTTTCTACTCTCTTTTTTACTAGAATTATGATCTCCAACTTCTAAGATTTTAGCATGCATCCATCTTATAGTTTGCATTTTCTAGCGAGTAGTAAAGGCTAAATCATCTTGGATCAACTTTCTTCAAATTGGGTAGTTAAAACTTAAATCATTTGTCAACTTAGACTGCCTGATAGCTTAACAAATTGAGGTTTTACCCTGGCTTCAATTTGAGGCTTCTGTTTTGGATGCTGGCAAGCTGCTGTCAGCTTTAGATGAAATATTGCGTATTGTTCTAGAAAAATGGATGGTTTTCTGGAGCAAAGCAATTCTAATACTAATAATTGACAAGATAATATGAACTTTACAGTATGAACCCTTAGTCTGAACATGAGAATTCTTGGATAAGTCGTGTTGTACTTACTCAGTAATTTGAACCTTCATGTTTGCAGCTGTTGGTTCCTCTTGTGAGCTCATACAGATACGAGGGACCAGAAATCAATACATCACTCGCAAAATCAGAGGCTAAGATACTTCATGAGAAGATCTCGCACAAGGCTTATGCTGATGAGGAGCTGATTAGAATCATTGCTACCAGGAGCAAGGCACAACTGGGTGCGACTCTCAACCACTATAACAACGAATATGGCAACGCCATCACCAAGGTACCAGAGACTTTTAGAATTGCGCTCGCTATTTTCAATTCTTACGGCATTCTACTGAAGATGATTCTAGTAATGTGTGTAATGTGTTGCTCTTCTCAGGATTTGAAGGCTGACCCCAAGGATGATTACCTCAAACTGCTGAGGGCAACCATCAAGTGCTTGACCTGCCCTGAGAAATACTTCGAGAAGGTGCTTCGTCTGGCCATAAACAGGTTGGGAACAGATGAAGGGGCTCTCACCAGAGTTGTCACCACTCGTGCTGAGGTGGACCTGCAAAGGATAAAGGAAGAGTATTATCGCAGAAACAGTGTTCCCCTTGACCGTGCTATTGCGAAGGACACTCATGGAGATTACGAGAAGATGCTGCTCGAGTTAGTTGGGTGTAGTGATGCTTGAGCAAGTTTGTCGAGTACTAATCTTGGAGGGTTCCGGCCTTTGGTTATGATCTGGATCTTACGGTTGTATTGTGGTCTTTGGGTTTTTTCTGCTTTTTTTTTTGTTTTTTTGCTGTAGTTTGGATGTTTGTTGAATAAGGAATATGTTGACGTATAGAGAGCTGAGCGTGTTTTCAATATCATATACTAGCATGGTTTTTCCCTTTGATCATGAGTTCACATCACCATACACCAGATGACAGGAAACAACCACGCCAAAGACCAAGTTAACCTACCTCCAAAGCAGTATCCATTTTACCTAACTGAAAAATTTCCCGAAATTTTAAGTAATCGAGTTATACATCTATAATCAGAGGCCGGGAATAGATAACAAGCAAGAAAACTTAAACTACAACGTCAAATTAGGAGACTGAAAAGATTGAGTGAACTAAGTCTAGCATTTCTAAATGTTTAATAAGTAAATATAATTAGGGTAAACATGCATAAATCAAAAGCATTACATAGTTCAGACGTTACAGCTTTCAGTAACATTCAAATCCATGAAACTAACACAATGCCATGGAATGGCAACTATTGACTAACTTATTTTAGGTTACACTGTTAAAACCTAACACCGTGCAGTCAGATCACTAGCTAGCAGACTCCTGACTGAATATGCTCGAAAGGGAGAAACATTCCCACAGGTCCTACAAGACACAAGTTGGTGTCAACATATTAGCCATGACAATGGGTATGGTGAACTAATTTCGTCAACTAAACCAAAGCAATGCTGCTTTCTCCACCAGGAGGCTTGCGCACACCACCAAAATAGTCTCTAGGTTCTACTCTCTCACCCTCAGCAAATATGTTGCTGCCACTCATTTCCCTCAGCTTAGCCTTGCTAAGAGGCTTTTCTGTTGACCCAGGAGCAGCATCGCCCTTAAAAATATCATTACCTGTGAGCTCTTGGAACTTCTGGTTATGAATCTTTTTGGTTGTCTTGACCACAGGCTCTTCATCACCAAACAGAATGTTACTCTGCCCTCCAGCAGGCTACAAATTTCAAACAAGGTTAATCATGTCAGTGGCTTCTACAATGAACAGGAAACGACAGCTTGAAAGTTACACCCCTCTTGAAGAATAGAATACAATTGACACTTGCAGCTAGCATTAACAGATACTTTTACAAATAGTGACCCTAAACAGGCAACTTCTTCAATTCCACAGGCATGAATGTTTGTATCCAAATGTTTTTTATTGTCATTTTCTTCAGCCAAGACCCTAACTCAATGTTGTCCGACCGTCCTTGATATCATAGCCCTTTATCACAAATCACAGGGACTAGCAAAGGACTGAATCAACCAGGCACCTTAACAAGCAAGCTCAGGCTCAAGAAGGATGTAACGGGAGAAACAGAAGAACAAGGGTGAACATACTTATAGCTCACATAAACCATACTCACATTGGAAACTTTGACAGATGTCCGGACAGCCCGTGGCGCAGGCTCTCCCATGCCATTCTTTTCTCTTGATTCAATTGAACGTGCAGCAGCTAATGATCGAGGAGGATTTTCTGGTGGGGGGCCAAAAATATCATGCCCACTGAGCTCCTTACACTTGGCATCCGATAATGGCTTTTTGATCTTTGCATCTGACTCAGCTACTAATGTGCCGCTCAGTTCACGCTGTTTTGCTACCTCCGGCAGAGATGTAGGCTTCTTAGGGGTCACACTCTCTTCTGCGCTAAAAGAAATCTGGCTAATCCCATTAAGAGCTTGCTGCAGGTTAACATACAAAACCAAACAAATTAAACACCTTTCTTTGACATGTACAGCATTATAAAAAGCTCTCATCCGTCAAATAATACAAGGCATCAAACCTGATAAATGCGAACTCCAGTTTTGTTAGGTATGGAATTGGCACCACCAGATTCCAATGCAGAATCATCACTAGACGCAGCAAATATTCCACTGCCGGTCATTTCCTTCATTTTGTAACCAGAACAAGGTTTCCTGAAGGTGGCCAACAAAATGATCAGGTCAGTCACGGAGATAACAGGCATTCACACAGCTCATACAGATAATCAGAAAACCATGCTGAAATGCAGAACAATCCAGACCCCACAAGATGAGGATGTAACATGTTGGTGTAGCTGAATGAGCAATTTCCGTAAAAGAACACATCAAGAAAAGCATGGTTCAATAACTGAAAACTAGTCCAGGATCATAAATACATTCACAAATAGAAGAAAGAGAATTCAGGGGATTCCATTTCAATTGCCAGATTAATGGCAAGAAATCCTTCTGAAGAAAAGTCTCTGTCATATGCTCTGATCTTCGGCATTCTATGCAGATATGCCAACCAAAGATCATGGTTAATTAACCTAATCACATCAATCAAACGCCCACAAATTTTAAGCCATAACCATATGCATTGTTGCAATCGCCAACATACCAACTCACTACAACAAGTGAGGTTCATGATTTGAAAGTTAAAACTGAGAGATTTAGACAGACAAGATATTTGCATTGACCAAACTTAGGGGTAGGGGGTCCAGAGATGGTTACACAACAGCAACATCCATAATCAAATAATCAATCTTGTAAAAAAATTCAAGGATCACAAGTAGATGAGGCAAATCCACAAGAATCAAAGTCAGAAAAGGAGAATCCTCAATAGAATATCATAATTAGAACCATACATTGGATCTAAACCAGAAGATTACATTCTGGTGTTAGTCCTACTCATATAACTCACACTGAAAAGGGAAACTTCACACTAACACTGCATTTTGCAGTGCAAAACTAAAGGATTTGACTAAAAATTATGAGATTAAAGCAAATCTTTTTAATACTAGGGCTCTTCTTCCCCCCCCCCCCCCCCCAAACCAAAAAAAAAAAATGGGTGTAGTTAAACTGGTACAAAAATCAAATTATAGCCCACTACGATGGCAAAATTTCCCTCGACGCGCAAAAGAAATTTCCCTTCCTAACAAATTCAGCTCAACAATACAAAATCAGCATCCCAGGAAAGCAAACCAAAAAAACGAAAATATTAAAACAGTGACATGCAATTTGCAAACATGATAATAGTAATAAAATAAACCGAAAACCCGGGAAAATAAAAATATTTAATTTGAAAACAAATGAAAATCACGGATAGGAAGGAAAAAATGGAGCAGATCTTACCTCTTAGCGAGGCTCTGAGCTTCTTCGTCAGTGACCTGACCTCCAAACAGCACCTTACTAACAGCATCAGAAGGCTGAATCGATCAAAAAGAAGAGTCAAACCAAAACCTAATAGCAAGATAACAGACAAAATTGGACCCAAAGAAGGGAAAATGGTGGGCGTTTTTACAATAAGGAAAGAAGAAGAGGAGAAGTATAACCATGTGAGAACGAGGAGCGGTGGCGGAGGACGGCGGATCTGGGGGCGGCGTTTCAGACCAGGTGAGCAGATCGGAGGTGGAAGTGTGTGGTTTTCTGACAGGTCTGGGTCTCTCCGCCATGTTTTCTCTCTCTAGTTATTTTCTTCTCTGTTTAGTAGTAATATGAGTATCCAGGTGCTGTTTGTTTAGTGGGGAGTCTCATATACGCTCTCTGTCTCTCTCTCTCTCTCTCTCTCTCTCTCTCTCTCTCTGTGGGGAGTGGAGACTTTTTTCAAAAGAATTTGAATTGGTTACTGGATGCGCGGCGTGGTAACGCATAAAAATGTTATCCGCAAATTGGACTTAAACCGATTTTTTTGTTTTGATTAATTAATTGACAGCGATACACAATGATGTTTATTGTTTATGGTATTTTTTTTCTTTAAAAAATAAAAATAAATAAATGAGTAAAATAGTTAAGATCGATTGAAGTGGATTTAAAAATTAATTTTTTTTATTTAGAATTTGTAAAATAGATTGAAGTGGATTGAAGTTGGTTGAACTTAAAAGAAGTTAGTTTTTTTTAATAGTGGGTAGAAGTTGGTTAATGTAAAAGAGTGAGAGTATTTTTTTTGTTTAATTTTTGGCATAATACTTATGACTCTTTTTATAATTTTCACATATATATATCATTGATTTTATATACGAATTAATCTAATATAAAATACAAGTATATAATTCAATTTTAGTACAATGTAAAAAAAAGGTGAAATGGTAATTTGGAAAACAGAAAATTAAAGTATACCTATCTTATCTATATGCAATCTCACAGAAATTTACTTTCACATAATTTTTGATTTTCAAACATTTTCCCAAACAACTCCTTGTATCTACCCAGACAACCCTTTCTCCCTTTAGTCTACCCAAACACCCTTTATGGCCTGCCTAGACTGATATATATAAATATATATATATATATATATATATATATATATATATATATATATATATATATCATACTTCTGGGAGTATATACCCCCATAAGTTATATCATCAAATATATATTAAAAAATAAATATATGATAAACACACAAGTAAAAAATATATATACGTGGACAATGAGAATATGTACTCTTAGGAGCACATAAGAATTTGCCTGCCTAGATGCCCTCATTGCTGCCACCAAGTTGCTCATGGTTGAATCACCGTGCACTTAGAGCAAAACACAATGGTGAGCCATTTTTTGGCTCACCAGTCAAATCCTACCACTGTCACATCAATCATCTCTTCAATTTTTTGCCTCACAATCCTCACTTTCTGTAATGGCAGGCTCACCACTTTCCCTCACCAAATAAAATAATACTTGTGAACCCTACATCTAACAATAGAATAATACCTATAAACTCACTCCATAACACACAACTTTATTTTTAATTTTTTTTAAAAAAAAGAAAAACTAATAAAAAAATATTTTGAAAAAATAAAATAAACTCACGAGGAAACTCACCGGTGTGACTTGTGAGCCTCCCTGTGAGGCGTGAGGCACAAGCCTCTTGCTGCAAAATCTTCTTTGCCTCACCATTCTCTCTCTCCTCCATTTCTTCCTCGCGAGCAAACCATTGTGGTTGCTCTTAGACTGTCTGCAGCCACCACGGATTGAGGTATGCTCAGCCGCCAACTTCGAAGTTTATATCTACTCTTTCTAAAATTCAACAAATTAAATTAATTGTCCATAAAAAACTTAAATTAATAAAGAAAATTTCATATTTTGGATAAGATAATTATTTATTACATTTTGCATAAAAACGAATATTTATGACATTTTTAATTTTTTTCATTGAAGGAATTTTTATACATATAAGTTTTACATAATTAATTTTTACATGATAATTTATAAGTTATAAAAATTTTGAAAGAGATGGATTGAAGTCAGTTGAAACTGATTGAAATTAAAAAAAAATTATTAAAGTTGGTTGAAATTGATATATTAAAATTTATCAACAAAAACAACATGTCCTTAATGTTTATCAATTAACACTATAAAATAGATTGCCAAGTGGAGAAAACAAAGGCGGAGGTTCATTATAGACTATAGAGTAGGTTTTCTTAGTGGGTAAATTCGAATTTTTCATCTCTTCCTAATTGTTTTTATTCTTTTTTATTAATTTTCATTTTGTGAAAATGTTTTTCAGTCTCTTAACCTAAAAAGTATTTCACACTTCTCGATTAAAAAAAGGAGAGAATTTTTTCTCGCTCCTTAAAATTTCTCATTTCTTCCCGCTTTCTTCCACATTGCCAATTTTCACTAGTTTTCCACTAAAAAAAAAGGCCCTTACTCTGGGAGAAGATATCTATTTTATTGACCTTTTATCTAATCTTAAGGATAATAATTTCACCAAAAGTCAATTTTACAAAAAAAGGCATATCTTAAATACCACTCTGTTCATCTCATATTAGTAGTCAATTTTAGAAAATATGCGAAAATAATTATTAAATGCATTTATATTTTTGAACTAAGTTTTCAACCAATAAAAACAATATTAAATTCTTAGAAGCAAGCTTCGACAATAGTATGAGACTAGAGAATTAGATGCTTTTGATAATAAATAAAGAATGGAGGGAGTAACTATATTTTTCTTGGGAGCTAAACAGTTAAATATTAGTCAATGTAATCATGATAAAAAGATATTAATTCTTTATAAAAAAATATTTTTTGGAAAACTATTTCATATAAAAAGCTTATAATGTCTTATTTTGGTTCTTGGTCAAAATTATAAACAGTCATGAAGTAGGAGACATAAGATTACTCAGCAACCTTTTAGTGACAATAAAAGACTTGCTATGGTGTGTACCTCCCAAAAAATATTTATAATAAGACATTGAACACAGTATATATGCCTTTGTTGATTCAATTTTATAAGCGCTCTTACCATGTGTAATGGTCGACTCACGAGCCAACTTTTGGGCCTTGTGAGCGAGCAAGTTGCTAGTCACTTCACAGAGGGAGGATTGTGGGTTTGTGAGCGGCTCGCCCACACCACATCATGCTTCTCTCTCTCGCTTGCTTCAATTTTATTTTTATTTGTTTTTTTAGTGGAAATTATTTTAGGTTGGACAGTTTTGCTTTTGCCTTTTGAAAAAATATTTTGGTTGGCTCATATTTTCCTTTTGAAATCTTTTGGGTAGAAATTTTTTGATAAAATTTGATGAGTTTTTTTTTTTTGCTTGAAATTTTTTTCAAAGATAAACAAATTAATTTTATTAAATTAAATAACTATAAATTATTTTTCAAAGATAGAAAAAAAATAATTTTATTTACTTAATCAATGCCACTTTGCCCCCAAAAATTATAATTCTGTTTAGTGGTGGGCTTCATAGATATTATTTTATATAGTGAACTAAAGTTGTGAGTCTTATATTAGATAAGAAAAGGATTGGGAGTAAAAAAGTTGGCTCAAAAGCTAATGTGAAGGTAATAGACCCCACTGATGAGCTAAAAATTCGACTCACTATTACACACTTATGTTGATAAAAGAAACTTGCGCGGGTGTAGCCATTCAAAATTTCTCAAATGACTAAATTGAGGATAAATACTAAAGTTGAATCCTCAATATTCTCTAGCTCTAATGTCTAAAAAAGGAATTTCAAATATATTTTATCTGATTGAGCTTCAAGATATGTCACTTAAGTCCTAGGTTAGATAGATTCTCATCACAAAAGAAGATCTTCCAAGTCAACAATTCATGGGAGTTGGGTGAAGGGAGATGCAACTTTTTAATTTCCTAGTGGCTTTTAATTAAGAAAATGTATCTATCACACGTTAGGTGGCAAAGAATGATCTTAAAAATAAATTTATTTATTAAAAGATATTTACAATGTACACCATACTCAAATGAATGTATAGCTAGATGACTAAGAACGTGAATTTGATTGATAGCTTTTCAATAGCTTTTAGGATACTTTTGTTTGTTTGAAAGAGTTTTAAATTTGAAGTTGACATGAATGGACTATTTAGGGTCTGTTCTTTTCGTGGGTCAATCCACTTTTACCCACTTCAACCTACTTCAATCTACTTCAACCCATTTCAACCCACTTGAAAAAAAAGTACAAACTTCAACCCACTTCAACCTATCTCAACCTACTTCAACCCACTTCAACCAACTTCAACCCACTTCAACCCACCCCTTCATAATTTTAATAATTTGTAAAGTATCATGTGAGATTTAGGGCCTGTTGTTTTCGCGGGTAAATAAGGTAAGTAAAAGGGTAAAGTAGGTTGAAGTTGGTTGAGGTGGGTTAAGTTAGGTTGAAGTTGGTATTTTTTTTTTGAAATGAGTTGAAATAGGTTGAAGTAGGCTGAAGTGAGTTAACGTTGGTTGAATTCGGAATATTTCTTATGTGGTGGGTTGAAAATAATGATAACGTCATTAATGTGTGATAATTTATGAAGTTATCCAAATTTTGTGAAATTTTTGTTTGTTATTTTTTATTTTA
>JACYFF010031958.1:103479570-103556083 GCA_017589665.1 Selenicereus undatus
ATGAAAAATGAAATATTAAAAAAGAAAAACAAAAAAATAAAATATAAAAAAATAAAAAAAAATAAAAAAAAAAAAATGAAAAAATAAAAATAAAAAGTAGAAACAAAAAAATAAAAAAGTAAAAATAAAAAAATTCAAATTAAAAAATTAAAAACTAAAAATCAAAAAAATAAAAAATGAAAAATAAAAAACAAAAATTTAACAAAATTTGGATAACTTCATAAATTATCACACATTAATTATATTCTCATTATTTTAACCTATTTCAATCCACCACATAAAAAATATACCCACTTCAACCTACTTCAACCAACATCAACCCACTTCAACTCACTTCAACCCACTTCAACCTATTTCAACCCACCTAAAAAAAAATACCAACTTCAACCTATCTCAACCCACCTCAACCAACTTCAACCCACTTCACCCTTTTGACCCACCTAATTTACCCACGAAAAGAACAGGCCCTTAATATGAAAATTTTTGAAAGCCGGGGGGGGGGGGGGGGGGAAGGTGGGGATACATTTGAATTATTTTAAAGCCTAACTCCAAGTTGATCCAATTATTAAGCGGATCGATTTGAATCGACCCATTTACCATTATAATGGGAGAGGAATTTTCCATCTCATCCTCCATTGTTCCTGCTATTAATATGTTCTTAACAATAAATAAATAAATATATATATATATACACACACACACACACACACACACATACATATAGCACCCCAAAAAAAAAATCTTTAGCTTGATCGATCCATTGCTTGACTGGACCAATCTTATAAAAAGATTTTTAAACTATCTTGGCCCTATTTAGTTAACGGCTTTTTGGAGTCAGAAAGAGTTTTTTTTTTTTTTTATGGGTATTAGTTATTTGACCGTCGTCTAAAAGCTATTTGAGCCGTTTGCTTAAATAGCTTTTTTGCATTAGCTTTTTGTGTCCAAAAAACTCTTTAGATGAGCTTTTTGTAAGAGTTGGTTTTTACTATTTAATATCAAAATTATCATATTACTCCTTTGTGTTTGTCAAATTATATTCAAAACAAAAATCCAACTCTTTTGCTAATATCATACTTACTACAAAAATGCTTGGGATCTGCGACGGAATTTCCGACGAAAAATTCATTCTCCGACGGAAATTACGACGGACAGACGACCGTTGGGAATTAGCTTGTCGCATATTACATTCCAACGGATTCCGACGGAATAACCTGTCGGAAATTCCATCAACCAGTTTTCAGGTATGCAGAATTTTAGAGGGATGAGGACATTTCTGACGAAAATTCCGTTGACCAGTTTTCAAGTCTACAGAATTTTGGAGGGAGGAGGAGATTTCCGATGAAAATTTCCGTCGGAAATCTCCCCATCCCTCCAAAAAAAAATTTGTATATTACTTAAATATAAAGCAACCACCACAAACACACAAACAACATATATTGTGGTTACCAAATATGAATTTTCATGCCTGCAAATTAAATGCGCTAAATTAAAAAATTGTTTATGACATCCACAATTATAGGTTGAGTCTACTCCTCCCATTTGTTGTGGTGTTCCTTCTAAAAGCTGTCAAAAATAAAACTAGTATATACTAATGTGACAATTATAACATATGAATAATGCTGCTAATCTGATTGTCTTAATTTTTATATATACTATAATTAATTTCAATAAATATCTTTTAGAAATTAATTTAACCATACCTCAAAAAAGAATATACTGCACATACTTACCAAAAATTAATATACACAACAAATCTAACAAAAAATAAACATGCTTAACATACTTAAATTATTTACCAAAACAAAATATATTATACATGCTTACCTACTTACAACTATTTCATTTATCAAAATCAACATACATTACAAATTAAATTAAAGATTAAATTATTTACTATAAATTTTATATTTACTAATGACACTAATAAAAAAAATTACATTCATATTTCGTTCACAATTTATATTCCTGTATTCCGAAAATAAATTTGAACAAAAACCTAAAATACAACAATATAACTAAACATATATGCTACAAAAAAAATAAATTTAACCTAACTATGTTTAAGCATCAAACACAATTAAAGTATTTATTTCACACTTCACCCAAATAAACAAACCCAAAAAAAAATAACAAAATACTATTGACATAAAAATAAAATAAAAATTCTTAACACATCAAACAAATCATACAAAAAATTAAACATACCTCAAAAAAAACATATACTTCACATACTTACAAAAATTAAATATGTACTACAAATCGAACAAAATATAAATATACTTAACGAACTTAAATCATTTACTAAAACAAAACACATTATAAATGCTTAATATACTTCAACATTTTATAATAATTATACAATTTTTATAAATAGACATACATAATATATTTTATTCCACTTATTCAAATAAATATATGTTACAAATTAAATAAAAAATTAACATAATTCACATCCATATTTTCCAAAAACAAAATAAATTAAATGAACTATAAAACTTTGCTTCAAAATTGAATTTCACAAAATTTAACAACACATACCAAATTAATATAATTTCAAAACACAACAATTCCATGAACTTTTAAATATCCGAAAAAATAATCGGACTATCGGCGGAACGGGGGGCGGCGACGGTAATTCTTCAACCCATTCATAACAAATCAACCACCATAAATAACACTGATTAACTTAAATATTTCAATTTCAAAGAACAAATTAACTAAAAATAAACAATTTACCGTTGAATTATACACGGCGACAACTCTTTTTTCCAGTCACCAGCCACTGGAAATTATGAATCTTCCACTTTCTCTCTCTTCCTTTGTAATAACCCGACCCTAATCCATATTTATTTATTTAAATCATCTTTATTTATTTCATTAATCATGTTTATTCATTGACTTTATCATGTTTATTGACCTAATCACTCATGGTTATTTGCTTAACCAAATCATGTTTATTAAATTCAATTACACTCAATTTATTTATTTATCGAATTCCATTAAGTTATTTAAAATTTCCACTTTCATTTATCATATTTAATCATCCCGGTTGGGAGATATTTCATTTTGGGTATCACTTTACAACTCAAGTTTTATTGATTGATTAAATATCGGGTGAATCGATATTAGGCCCCAGTGAGTATAACTTATTGATTAATTATTTTCTTATCTTCGCTACAATTTAATTACGAGTAATACAAATTTTTATTTTTGTTCAACACTCCAAATGATTTTTCAAGTCCCAATTTAGCCTTTTGGGCCCAAAACAAAAGCTCAAACCCTTACTAACTTTTATTATTCCACTAATTATTCATTTTAGCACCTAATTTTAATTAGCAAAAAGTTAATTTTTGGGTGGATAATTTTCAGTCACATGTAGCTATTAATTGGCAATTTGTAAACACAAATATTCAGCAAAAATTCACAAACCCATCCCCCATTTTCTCTCTCTCCTTCACGCCAGAACAGGGGCAGCAGTTGCTGCCCCTTTGTGCCGCCAGTTCTGGTGGTTCCAGTCACTTTTCCGGCCACCTCCCACCTCCCCCGAGTTCCCCTTGCTACTAGCTATCTTGTCCAACCCCTCAAATCACTCAAAAGAGCGTCATTCTCTCTCTAATTCAAGCCTAAAGTGAGGTATATCCTCAACCCTAACTTGTTTTATTTTGAATTTTTGGGGTTGTTTTGGTTCTGATTATTGTTTATATGATCAAATTGATAGTTAGGGTCTATTCTTTTCGTGAGTAAATTGGGTGGGTAAAAGGGTGAAGTAGATTGAAGTAAGTTGAGATGGGTTGAAGTTGGCATTTTTTTTTTGAGGTCGATTGACATCGGTTGAAATAGGTTGGAATGGATTGATGTAGGTTAAAGTAGGTTGAAGTTGGTATATTTTTTATAAGGTGGGTTGAAGTGGGTTAAAACAATGAAAATATAATTAATGTGTGATAATTTATGAAGTTATTAAAATTTTGTGGATTTTTGTTTATTCTTTTTTACGTTTTATTTTCTATTTTTTAATTTTTAATTTTTTTTGTTTTTTGTTTTTATTATTTGTTTTTTTGTTTTTTTTTTAAATTTTTTTTTAGTTTTTAATTTTTTTATTTGTAATTTTTAATTCGTAATTTTTTTATTTTTTATTTTTTATTTTTTTATTTGTAGTTTGTAATTTTTTCATTTTTTTTTTCATTTTTCATTTTTCATTTTTTATTTTTTTTTCATTTTTTTTTATGTTTTATTTAGTATTTAGTATTTTTTATATATTTTATATATTTTTTATTTTTATTTTTATTTCTTATTTTTTATTTTTTATTTCTTATTTTCTATTTCTTATTTATTTATTTTATTTTTTATTTAGTATTTAGTATTTTTTATTTATTACTCATTAGTTTTTGTTTTTTGGAATTTTCTATGGCTTTTGTTTGGAATAAAACTAAACAGATAAAAAATTATAAAATAAATGCGAAAAATTTCAAAAATACAAAAACACCAAAATTAAAAAAATGAAATATAAAAATTTTAAATTTTAAATTGAAAATTAAGAAAATAAAAAATAAAAAAAAATTATATACAAAAAAATAAAAAAGTAAAAACAATAAAAATTTAAACCAAAAAATTAAAATTAAAATTATAAAATTCATAAAATTCAAAAATAAAAAATAAAAAAATAAAAAAAAATAAAAAAAGGAATAAGAAATACAAATAAAAAATAAAAAAACAAAAAATAAAAAACAAAAAAAATACAAAAAATAAAAAAATAAAAAAATTAAATACAAAAAATTTGAAATTAAAAATTAAGGTTGTCTCCGTGTGACCAAAAGGTCACGGGTTCGAGCTGTGGAATCAGCCACTGACAAAATCAGGTTAGGCTGCCTACAATTAACCCCTTGGAGTGCGACCCTGCGTGAACGCTGGATGTTTGTGCATCGGGCTGCCCTTTTTTTTTTAAAATTAAAAATGAAAAATTTAAAAAATTTAAAAATAAAAAACTAAAAAACTAAAAAAATAAAAAAATAAAACAATTCCAAAGTACGATAGTTTACAAAAAAGTAGTACAATGAACATGATACTTTACAAATTATTAAAATTATGAAGGGGTGGGTTGAAGTGGATTGAAGTAGATTAAAGTGGGTTGAAGTTGATATTTTTTTTCAAGTGGGTTGAAGTAAGTTGAAATAGGTTGAAGTAGGTTGAAGTGGGTTGAGGTTGGTAAATTGCAATTGACCCACGAAAAGAACAAGCCCTTATTGTGCAATTTTTATTTAGTTTGGAGATGTTTGGAGTTATGGATATTTGATCAAGAGCATGATTTCATGATTTTGTAATTGTTGAACTGCCACTGTCGAAAATTTTAGAAATTATAGGATTGTCCAAAATTTCTGAAATTTTTATTGTATATTCTATATATTATTTGGGATTTTCTGGAAAACTTTCATGAAATTTGGACGTGTAATCAGTGAGTTATAGAATTTTGAAGAAATCTGCCCTATTTTAGATACGAATTTAGTAATTATATATTAATGAAGTTGATTAGAGTTTGGATATATATATGAGGCCTTAAATGATATCTTTGTATCTGATTGTGGTGATTTGAAATTATTTCAAGTGAGTTTTATGTGAAAAAGGAAGAGAAAGTTAAATCAGTGAAGGGCTGAAATTTCAGAAAATTAGGGCTGCCTTTGGGATTAAACTGGTAATGAATGGTCCAGCCAAAAATTATGATTTTTGGTTTGTATATATTTCAGTGTGTTATCTTTCAAATCTTCTTGAATTTCCTTAAGCCAAGGTCCGTGGAAAAAGTTATGATCGTTTTACCAAAACTGCGCAGAATGAGATTAAAACTAATACACTTGTATTTTAGTCCCATTTTGGGAATCTTATTGTGGGAATAATGTTTTCAGTTGTAAATGAAAGTTTTTGGGGACTTCTTAATATTTTCATATTGGGGTTTTAGGTCTCCATTTGAGGTCTAGACTGAAAGTTATGAATTTTTGAAGTGAACTGAACTGCTTGGGTGTAAATTAGGTTGTTGTTACAATTTCTGTGCAGTGTATACTTGGAGAAAAATTCTGAAAATTTCATTATAGATTTTTCATATTATTTCTGAATTTCCTGTGAGATCTCATGAATTTTGGTTGAGTATTTTGAATTTGGTGATTTTTAGAAGCATTTTGAGTAATTGTATAAAGAGCAATAATAACGATTAAGTGAGATTGATCATTCACTCATTTCGTGTATTTTGGATCAAGTCATTTAACGGGGGAAATAAATATTCATGGACTTTTATGGAGCTTTTAGCTTGTCTATGAACTTTGAGTCAATTATGGATTGTACAAAGAACATACCAAGTTCAGTGAGCTTAATAACTTCTATTGAGGTCAATGATTCATTTGGGGTGGAATTGTACATTTAATGAATTTATGAATGAAATATGAGAAGTGGGGAGAGTTATGACGCAGAAAACATATTTATCAGACCAAGTTATTGCAGTTTATGCTATTGTGAACCAAGATATATCTCTCTTTCCCTCAAACCTTTATTACTTACTCACTTCACTCTAGTGTACTTGTTGTTATATTGAACCAAGTCATACATCAGCAAGTCTTAAACCCGTATCAATAATCTATTTTAGAAAAGGTCATAACCACTCTTTCAATTATCATTATCAAGGCTTTTTCCTTTGTAATCTCATTTATCTCATTGTGGACTATTTTACTTTCATTTACTTTATATCAAATTTAATTACTTTCATCAATTCAATTTTGAAGTTATATTGAAATACACAAGTTATGTATATCATTTAATTACTCAATTTCTGTTACCCATACTTTTACTTACTCAATTATGCGAGTAAGGATCATTTACTGATTACACATACTTACAATGACATTTATGAAACAGAGTTGAGGCCTAGTTATCGTTTCCCATTATGCATAAATGTTATCAAGAGAATATATTTATCAAGTTCGATGATATTTTTAAAGGTTCAAGGTTCGTCCATTGTCTGTATCTTCAGAAAACATATCATCTTTATCAAGTTACAACGCTTAATGAGTTTATCAATGAATCAATTTATATAGTTATTTGCCATTTAACCTGTGACCCTGTCAATTATCATCTATAGGGCATCAACCCATCATTTACCTGTGCGGCTTCAAGTCAACTCTTGATCGGATTCACAGTTGTACACCTATGTATAGATCATATCAGTGCAATGGGTTCACATTCAGATAATAATGAGCAATTCAATTTCATATTACTTTCATTTTCATTGTTATTGCTAACTAAATGAATTGCAAAGTCGGGTACCCATCAACAGTGTTTCTATGCTCATTTTACAATACAGCGATGTATATACTCAGTTTTACTCATATTTTCAAATTGTTTTCATGTTTTTCATTTTAGGTGGTGAAGTATCCTGTATTCCTCCTTTTAGCAAGCCTTTTTGAAGGTCGTCAGATGCTCACAGTGGATTCAGCATAACATGAATATTGGAACCGACCTTAGGGTCAAGTACTTATGTGGTATGGAATGTGAGTTAATACAAGGTATGGTTGAACTATTATGGACTTCAGTATTGAAGTGTTTCAGTTTACTAGATTTTGTGATTGTAAGCACGAGTTGCAAGATTAAATGGTTTCAGTGAGCCTTGTCCTTATCAGGACGGCGGTAGCGCCTTCGTTTATTGAGTCTTCTGCTGCAATTATCAGTAATCATGTCATTAGTAATCCACTCATTAGTATTTTGGGGGCGTTACATCCTTGCTCCATTTCTCTCTCTCTTCGCAACTAAAATGAAGGCAACGCATGCCCACTTGAAACATAAAAAATTAGATCTGAAATTTTTTGGAAAAAGCACCTGAAAATTCCGACGGAAATATTTTCGGCCGGAAATTCCGTCGAAAATTTGAATTTCCGTTGGAAACCCTTCTCCCCTCCATTGGATGCCCATGGTGTCGCTGTTTCCGTCGGAGTTTGACACCGTTTTTGTAGTAACATTCGTTCATTTTGCTTGTTGTGCCTTCTTTTTCTTCTCCGTTTTCCTCATCCTTCAACTCAACAACTCAGAGAAGGTGAGCCTTCTTGAGGATTTGCATACAAGAAGTTGATGATTTTAATTTAAAATTTTTTGTTCAATTTAATAAATTATATAGGTTACTTAGTCTTTTGAAATGTACAATATTCTAAATATTCCTATGTCATATAAATTTCAATTATTACTAAAAAGAAAATTAAGTTAATATTAAACAAAAATATTGTGACAATAAATATCAAATTTTGGTGAAGATATAAATGTAATTCTATATCTTTCATAAGCCACAGTTTATAATTCATAATTCATGTTGGAAAAAAAACAAATATGCAATAAAAACAATTACTCTTGTTAAAAAAATAATAAAATTATGTTATAGACATAAGTGAAATTTTATCAAGTACCATGTCTATTTTCAGAAACAGATAATACAATCAGCTAAGTTAAACAGCTAATACAATTAACTAACTAACAACTATCAGCTGATAGCCAAATAAGGTCCTTAACTGGTATATACAAAATCGAGGACCCTGCTACTATGGAGTGGAGTATAACTAATGCCTGTAAATTGCATGAGCGGATCTACCTTATTGGGAGGGGTGTCCATGGACACCCCTCTCTAAAAAAATAAAATTAATCAACAATTATTAATGGAATTAAATTATTAGATGTGGACATCCCTAAATTAGGTCCAAAAAATTATAGATACACTTTAAATATATTCAGCCCACACATTAACATTTTTAATTTCTTTAAATATTAAAAGTACAGCTATAAAGTTATAATTTGATAGAAAAGTAAAATTAAATTACATATACCCAAGTCCAAATTTCTCGCTCTCTCTCTCCCTCTTTTATTTATAGTTTAGACTTTTAATTTAATCTAATTCTAATCTCTTTAATTTTCTTTAATTGTTATTATTTATTTTTTCGATTGTTTAGTTGTAATATGTTCATGATGCAAACTTTTCTTTAACCTGACCCTAATAATTGATTTGAACTTGATACTATTTTTTTCCCTTTTGGTGTGATTAACTAGTTCAGATTATTTATTTATACTTGTATTTTATGTTTGAGATGTTTACTTTATATCTCATTGTTTTTTGGTTTTATTGCTTAGTGCTGATGATATGTCCTCTATAACCAATAGTTTTAATAAATGCTATGTAATTGTAACGTTTTGCAATTTCAACTTAATTTATATATCAAAACTCAAAATATGAAAAAAAAAAACCGCTGCATACAGTTGTTTTTTGGAGAGTGAGTAAAAAGTGGGGTATATTGTTAGTGCTTGTCAGCATTCCGCTAGAGTAGAAATACTAGAAGGAACATTAGGGAAAAAAATATATGGAATGTCTGTATAAAATGAACTACCATAATATGTATCATAAATTTTTTTTTGATACTCTGTACATCAACAATGACTTTAATAAATGGATATTTCTATTTTAAACATGTGGATCCTGGTGAATTGTTATCATCGCTTCAAAACTAAGCAACTTTAAATATGTGCAAACTAATTCAGACGGGGAATCTCCGTCGTCCCCAAAGGCCAAAACCACACAAATACACGCAATCACAAGTGAATCGTAGTTAGCACTTGGCAATATGGCATGTGCTGATGTACGTCATACTCATTTCTTAAAACTGGTTTCAACAGCTTAGCTACAAATTAACAAACCTAGCATTAGCTAGAAGGCTGCGTCGAGAGCTTCAGTCAAAAAGAGAAGCTCATTATCCGCACAACAGGCACAGCAGTCTCCATTATCCGAGCTGCATCCGCACGGACCTCCCCTTCTGCTCCTCCTCCTCGCAATCTCCTCCTGTGACACCAATGATGATTCAAGCACAAGAACCTTAATCGCTATCTCCAAAGTCCAAGGCTTGGCACCTTCTCCGAGCTCATCAAAGATCAGAGTCCCAGACTGATCATTTGCTACATTAAGAGCAACCCATTTCTGAACTTCCATGCTCGGTGCATCTAGAACATTCTTCCATGCCACCTCAGCACTGGCGAGGAAGTGAGAATGGGACCCACCAATGGCTTTCTCCAGAAACTTGGGCTTCTAGTTGGGCCTCCATCGAAGCTCGAAAACTATGCTCTCTTCCATTAGCTTGCTGATTGGGTGCTCTGTGCTGTTGCGTACTAGAGAGAAGCTCTCATTCCAGAATAGATAGTCACCATTTTCGGCTGGAATTATTGACTCCAGGGTGTCCAGCTGAGTTCTCCTGCTGTTTCCTGCAGAGAGGTAGCATCTGATAAAGAGGCCGCCCTTTTGCTTTGTTTCTATGTTTTTAGCTCCGAGTACACGTAGCTTGCATCTAAGAGATGAGGAGATACAATTAATAGCAGCCATAAGGATAGGAAGAAGCAAAGAGAAGCAGACAGAATTTGGATTTGTTGGCCTCTTGTCAGTTCGGAGGCAATAGGCATGTATATATATATAGCAGAAGGTGATCTATAGATAGTGGCTCAGTTTGTCTACTTTCCACAGAGCTGAAAAGGCTAATTTGGGCAATTCCTTTCAGCTTGGACTACAATGGACTTGAGCAGAGTGTATTTTTAAATTATCCTCTTCCTTCCCCCCCAACACCCCCCAACACCTATAGAGTAGTAGACAATTAGTAGTTTTATTATAAGCAAATAGAACTAGTCTTCATACAATTCAAAGGTAATGGTGCTATATCTAACCCTGCAACACACCACATAGGGAGAGGCATTGTCCGGTATAGACATGGATTTTTTGAATTGTATATATTGTGGTTGCTTTCTCCTATGTATTATGCCTAAGGCGGCAGACTTTGAATTTGTAGTGGCATCTAGGTAAGATTCAAGTCTTCTCGCAATCATTCAATATACTATATAAATTATGGAATATGATTGGTGGTCAGTGTATTATGATCATGGAGAAGTTAAAAGGCATATCAAAGTAACCCTTCTGAATCCTGAAGGCTCAAATGTCCAAAAATGACCCCCTCCATTTGGAGGAGTTGATTCAGTCAGTTTGAGTTCGCCAACAGTGGTGGTGGTTGATGGCAGTTGATTTGCTTCTATCAATATTCACTCGACACCTGGCAGGCCACCAAGCCAATATGCCAATCTTGGAAAGAAATAGACAAAAGAGATCAAGAAAATAAACCCACAATCTCAGCAGTTTCTTCATCCAATTAAGCTCCCAGTATAGCCATATAAGTAATTTTGAAGGAATTTTATAGGCATGGCCATCACAACACCATTTCATCCACCACTGTAATGAGGTATCTATTGAAACCCTCTAAAAAAGGGAAATTATTGCATGCGAAGGTATTAACATAAAGTCATCTCAATCAGACTAGTCATAGACTCATAGTGGTCTTAGAAAAGCTGTTTCTAAGATAGTTGTCTTATACAATATACAATAATAATGCAATCTAAGAACAAGAACATTAGTACGCACTCAGCATAAATATTTTATAAACATTAGTAATAGTGTTCGATACATTAATTACTTAAAAGCAAGATGAGTGTAAACATTAGTTGGATTGGCTGGTCATATGATCTATCGGCATGTTGCAAGTATGGTAGAAATACCTCAAACAGAATCATGAGTGATTGTCATTTTTGCATGAATCACGAGTCAAGATAACTAGAATGGTGAGATGAAGTTGCAAGTACATATGTTTAAATGCATACTATTGCATGCATGGATAGTCGCTTGGCTTCACATTGAAATGAGTAAATCATTTTGGGAAGGATTGAATCCAATTTCTTAATGTTTGTACGTTTTCTTAATTTCAAAGTCAAATAAGTTGTCTCCTGTGTCATTTGCTATTTAATGTCTAGCTTGTGAATTCCTTCTCAGATCTTATCCACATTGAGTACCTATTTAATCTTCATCCGCCACTTGTTCTAATACAAACTATTTTGGGAACCACGTTACCCCAGAAGGCCAGAAGCATAACTTTTCTGTATACTGATAATAGCTCAGTACTCAAGCATTTCTTAATTCTAGGGGTTCAGAGTTCTGTAACTAGATCAATCAAAGATCACACAGAATATGCAAAGGATTGAGATGTTAACAATGTGCAAAATGTATGGTGACCTCCTTTATCTGCTTTTATAACTTCCACAGTTCATAAGCTTTTATACAATGGCACTGGAGTTGAACCATGCCAATGTTGAAATATTGAATATCTGACATACATGTTGTTAAGAGTAGGCCATTTACCGAAATTTCATACGTTTCTAAAATGAAGTTAAAAGTTAAGCATCCATGCGTCATCATGTTAAGCAGCCATGGGAGTTTCAGTCAGAACGGAGAGTACAAGCAAAGCAGATCCCATATTCTTATTTGCTGAGTATGCATTCAACGACAGAATCTGTAGTTCAGTGGGACGAATATTCAGAGTTCAAGTACATACTACTGATGCCAATTGAATGGCAGACCCAGAACTTGTCTTCTTCCGGAACTTGGCAAACATCTTAAAAGAATGCCCTCCATTGTTGCCCCAAATAAACTTGCAAGAGAACCTGCAATCACAATAATGGCAATAAGGACCTTTTTCTCAGAGAAACAATGAAGTTCAACCAGAGCACGGGAATAAAAGATAATGCTGACTACGGAAACAATCCAGAGACACCCTGGGCTATACAAGACTACAGAATGATTTGAACTATTGATCTTGCTTCCAGCATCACATCTTTCGATTATAATCAGACGAGCATGTTCGCATTCCCATTTCATCCTTGCAACCTACATCTACAAAAAGCAGGGAATCCAGGGATTGTGGTGTTTTAGGACTGAGCATCTGTTCTGCTCAACTGTTCTCATCAAAGACCTTCACACAGCTGCTGTCAACAGCTGAGTCTGCAAAGAGGGACTGAAGTCAGCCATTACTGGCAAGTTGCATGCCAATGAATGCCCTTGAATGAGACAGCGATTTAGGACTCAAAAGATTGTAAGACTTTCCAAACTTTGGTTCTGCCTATAGAGTAAGGACCACAAGAACGTAGTGTTATGTGTTCTTATCCTACAAAGACAGCCTCAGAGGCTACATAAAAAATGAAAAAAAAATAAATTAAAACAAAAAAGTAGATGCAAAAGTATTTTGTTGCAGTTTCCCTCATTTTTATCATGCATCACACAACCTTTGACGCTTCTGGTCTTTACAGCCTTTGTCCCACATATATCGCGGTATCCCTGCAGACATAAAATTTAAGGCAGACATTGGTTGTTTGTAAGTTTAAGGCACTCCAAGACCAACTTGATTCCCAGCCCCAGCCACATTCATCTAGGCAGCTATAGTCGATGATGAACATATTGCCAATGATCTTACCGTGACCAACAATTCCTAACAAACAAGCATGTCCAAAGAATTCGTGAGTCGTGACTCCCCAAGATAGCAGCATTACATGATTCACAGAACAGTGAGAAATCTTAGAATTTAGAGCCCGATTACTCCAATCCATGAATGACAACCTGCATCTAACATGGATTTTATCTATCTGTTTTTAGGATTACTCATTCGAAAAGAAATGCTATCAAATCTCATGAATATTCATCGCAAAATGGCATTTCAGCATCGAAATTGAGGCACGGACAGAAGTGCAATTGCCAAAAACCTTCAAGAATCAAGACCTAATTGAGTTGAAACAGATCGAATTCAGCATAATTCAACTGACTAAAGACAAATTAAACCTGGAAGACGGTGGAAGAAGGCGGCGGGCCAGACAAAGGCGCCAAGACCGATGAGGAATTGCTGGAGTGGAGACGACGGCGGGGGTTGAGTTGACTTTGACTGTTGTTGGTCCGGAGTCAAGTTGATTGATTTGAGGTTGAATAGAAAATGTTCCCGCAACATACCGAGGGTCTGGCCTGGCCCGGCCTATTGGGCGATCAAATGACTCAGATTTGGGCTAGTTCGGGTCCGCGGTTACTACTGTTTGTTGGTCCAGATTAGATGGCCCACATTGATTTTTGTAACATTTTGCTGTTGAATTTTTTTTGGATAAAGGTAAGTGGGCCCAATCAACTAGGTCCCTATCACAGAGTACCTGGTGGACCTTGACAGGTCAGAGAGGGGATGTCAAAGCCTGGGACAAGAGTCGAAGAACACAAATCCATCCACACACAATTCTGCATAAAGCATAACCACAGTCCTTAGGATCGAACCAGGGAGATGGGGTTGGTAGGTGTTGTGCTGGTCACAGGCCAACACAGCTTCGACAGTTGAATTGTAGTAACTAACATCCTCATATTTTGGGATCAGGAAAAAGTTTTGCTATGAGCCTGTGACTAATTGACCACGTAAGTGTAAATGAAATCTGTAACGAAAGTTTTATTTTGCCCAATACCAACTGCAAATATGAAAATGATCTCTTGAATATTTGATTCTTGGCAGTCATCCAATGGTTAGACTTGCAGCGCAACTTTATCTTGTAGCAAGGGGAAAAAAAAAAGAAAAAGAAAAAAGTAATGGTAGGATTTGAGTCATGATCATTTTTTTAGCAGAAAGGAGTGTAACCAAATTTGTAGCGAGAAGGACCGAAACAAACTCCAACTCAAAGATTCCAAAGGGAAACTATCCTGCTACCTTGTATCTCGCCTATCGATAATAAGTATTCGCTTGTATCCAAACATTATGGGGGAAACCTCTTAAAATCCTTGATTTAAGCTAAATTAATTAGTGAATGGCCAAAAAGAATCCTGGAATACTAGTTGCTAATTATCAATTGTTTGTTTGAAAAATTTACAGTTATAAGTACAAAAGACAACTTAATAAATCAATCTTACCAATAAGAGAGTATTTGTATGAGTAACTTCGTATGTAAGGAAAATTGTAAGTATTGTTGGCTCATAAAAAGACAGAAATCTTTTATCACATATTTTTTCTATTCACAAAACTCAAACTCAATACCTAATACAAGGAGAGCAAGTTTACATAATTTGTAACTTAAGTGAGGAAAGCCACAATTTGGTTTTCACATGGACAACCCTATTACCAAAAGTTGATGGCACAGAGCACGTTTGCGAAGGGGCCCTCCCAAGTCAACCTTGGGGCGTGGGGGACCTTCTCTTGTGTTATGGAGTTGTAACGAGATTGGGCCCGAGATCCCAGTTACCTCATTCCCTTTGGACTAGCTACTATCTTACTGAGCTCAACCCTAGTAGTAGTAGGGACTACGCCTAGTTCCTACAACACATACACCAAAAAAATAAAAGATGAAATAAATATAAATAAATAAATAAATAAAAGTGGCTAGCTCGATTTGGGGGGTTGGGGGGGGGGGGAAGGCTTCCAATGAATTTGAAAGTCTGAAAACAATTGGATTAGGTTGTAACCCAACCCATTTATCATATTATTCTAAACATGTCTAGCAGTAAGATAGGTTTAATTAAAGCCACATATAAAGGCGAGACTTTTGGTTCTATGAGATGTAAATTAGGAGCTAGAAAGTAGGGGCTAAGAAATGCAAAAGAAATGGAAGAAATTAAGGCGGCATGCATCAAAAAGACAAGTAAAGGAAGAGGAATACCATCCTTGAAGAAATTAACAGGGACGGTTTAAAGTGGAAGACAATGTGTGCTCATGACAATCAGTTTGTGATCATCCCCTCCCTCTTCCTGACTCAGCATATAAAAATGTTGTTGACATAAGGGTTCGGGTGAAGTGTGAACGTCCAATTAGGAAACAATCCCCCTTTTCTCTGTATCCGCTTTTTACAAAGTCAAGGAAGAAGAAAGTAACGGTGGGAAGAACTAATCACAGCCTTTTCCTGTTCCATTCACCCCCCCCCCTCCCCCTTTTTTTTCTCCTGGTCTTAAGTGCTTAAGGGCCGGTTCTTTTTTGGTTGGAAAATATAGGTTAGAAAAATAAATAAAATTAATTGAAATTAATAAAAGTGAATTAAAGTGGATATTTTTTTGTTGAAGTGAGTTAAATTGATTGAAGTAGGCTCAAATGGGTTAAAGTTGATTAAATTTTTTTTATATGATGGATAGAATTTGCTTAAAATAGTGAAAAATAGATTAAAGTTGATTGAAGTGGGTTAAAGTTAGTTGAAGTGGATATTTTTTTTATTGAAATTGGTAAAGTGGATTGACATTGGTAATTTGAGATTTACCAATGAAAAGAATAGAGTCTAAGTTTTTTGTGTCAAATGGATGTGAAATCAAATATAGAATCTAATACAAGATTTTATTGGTTGTGTTTTAGTTATGCAAAAGTCTATGTGGAATGTGTTAATGTGTATTCTGGATTTGGACAGAGAATATATAAGATAATACAATATATGTTATAGATTCATAGTTGGTTATATGTGACAGTGAGAGTACATACTTCCAGGATTATATAATAATTTGCCTATAACGAACTATTGAACATCTCTCTCTCTCTCTATATATATTAAAAAGAAAGTACTTATTGGAAATCCATAACTAAATAACAAATATGGGAGATTTGGTTAATCCTAACCTATTTCCAATGCTAATTAATTTACTACAATCAATAATTGTTACACTTTAAAAGAAAATTAATTTATATTTAGGTTATCATAATTAATATGTAAATAAAAGCATGTTTTTATTTTTCTTCCACTAAGAATGTTGCAACATATTAATAACATAGAAAAATAAAATATAAAGCGTCTTTAAGAGATTTCAATGATCGAGTAATTCAAATTTCAATAAAAAGTCTCCATTGTTATATTAAATGTTTTTGAAATACCCAAAAAAATAGAATTACCACTATCATTGATATGTAAAAAATAAATTATCAATAAATTTTAAAGTTAAAGTATTACGCAACTAATTTATTATATGACGATCAAATAGAGCCACAACAAAAGCTTCAAACTCTATCTAATTCTATTTGACAAACTAATAAGATTTAATATTCATAATCTATTATCAAATCAAGTTTTTAATTATTTATTTATCAAAATTAATAAATTACTAAGAGACTACACCGGGTCAAAAGCTAGTTGGAATAGATAACACAATTTCATCGTTATTTACCGTACTCAGTATGACCAAAAAAACAATATCACTTCATGGTAGATAATAGAAAACCACGCATTGTGATTGACATAGCAAGATGCAAGCATCATGCAATCATATGGTTACTACAAGACCTACAAACTCATGATAAGGGTGATGATATGTGTCTTGCTATAAGACATTCTTAAATATTTTGTCTTGATTTAAATTAATATATTTTATGATTTAAAAACATCCAATTTTTATTAATTTATAGCTTATTATGAGTTACAAAACTTTAATATTAATTAGTTATGACAACAAATACAAACTGACACCCTAACAAGATCAACTCTATCCGCAAGGTATATCATGCGTGTAATTTTGTAAATGTAAAAAATTATATATAAAAGGATGATTTTACACAATTTATAAATTTTGACATCCTTCCACTATTCAATCGTATAATTTTGTTCCAATTTAATATTCAATAAGGTATATTTTAACTAAAAACAAGGCACTTAAAAAGTGTCTTATAGCAAGACACTTATAATTTTGCCTCATGATAATATATATAAGAGATCTATTTGCACGCATTAAGTTATTAAGGTCATATTTGGCAACAATATTTGGAGTTGTATGTAGCATTTTGATCAAGTTAAGATACTAATTTAGTTAATTTTCATAGTGTTAACTTTCGGTAATCAAAATTAGTGTTCTATATTTTTTGGCCAAAAAATACCGTTTAGAAATTTTATTTTTGCAAATTATCCATGTTTTGTTATGTCAATTTACATTAGTCAGATAATTTAATAGCTAAATTAACTGAATACATTTTCTTCAACTTTTCATCTAAATATCCGTCAACAACCAATTAAATTAGTATTACTATCCGCGACTAGTTATTTGCTACCTAAATAACTAATTTTACCGAGCGAGACCTAGGCTGAATCTTATTACAATTTAGAATCTTTGTAACAATGTTGAGACTTCAAAAATGCTTGTTAATTATAATCTAATTGATAAAATTCTTGGGAATTATAATTAGAGAATACACCAATTTTTATAAATTATTTTTACATGTAGTAAAATATTGGAAACTTAAATGTGGGGGAAGGGGGGGGGGGGGGAAGGAAAGAAAATTCTGAAATTTGAAAAGTGGAGAGGGGAAAGCAATGTAAACGCTAACGGCCTAAACTTTCAATCAATTACACCCTTTTCACACTACACTAGTTAATAGTACCTCATCCCCATTAAAAAAAAAAAGAGGCATCTCGTTGCACAAACATCCCACGTTTATGCATGGTTTAGGGAAGGGTCGTGCTCCAAGGGATGAATTGTAGACAGTCTAACTTGACTTTGTCAGTGGCTGATTTCACAGCTCGAACCCATGACATTTTGGTCACACGGAAATAACCTTACCGTTGCTCCAAGGCTCCCCTTCTAGTACCCCATACCCATACATTATTGGAAACGTAACAGACTTTGAAGCATTGATGTTTGTGGAAACTTTTCTTATTCAATTCAATTAGCTAATATTTAAGATCCAAAAAAAAAAGTAGGTGCATGATTATCACCCATTAATTTACCACATATTTCATCATTTATTAATAATTTTTCCCTCCGCCTTTTTAAAATGTTGGGAATTTGAATATAGCATCAAACCCTCTCTCTCTCTCTCTCTCTCTCTCAAATCAGCAATGATGCCACTGGTTTCAACTTCCAGCCTTTTTGATTTGGAGTTTAGATGCTAAAAGGCCACAAGAAACAATAGCTCTCTCTCTCTCTCTCTCTCTCTCTCTCTCTGGCTCTAAATATTAGGGGTAGGAAACAAACGATGGGGAAGTGAGATATGATGAGGATAAACATGCATAATTGCAGAACTTTTGCCAGTAAAGTACTCGTGCATGCTGTTCTACATCAGGCTTTTACAGATCATTTTATGCGTTTCCCAAATGCCAAACTATCCCATCTTTCTTCCCCTCCTCTCCTGGTTAACCTAAGCCAGCACAATGGTGGGGGCCTGGTTTTGAATAGACTTAACCAATGGCGTCTAGTGAAGAGAGAGAGGCGGGGGGGGGGGGGGGGAGAGCATATGTAGGCATCATTGCTACCCCAGTAATGCCATCACCCATATCCTATTTTAGCCTTTTCTCAGTGGACTGAGATCCTCTATAGTTGAAGAAACACTGCAATCTTACCACCTATTTTGTCAATACTTGAGAATTTTATTCGCTAATTATTTTACGACTGGGGTGAAATTATTCTGCCGTCAGTGCTTAACTCTCGAATAGCATGGTATCTCAATTGTTGGGCATGCAGATAAGTTCTAAAATTATAGAGGATGCTCTTTCTTTATCGATGATAGCATTTGTTCAAAAAGCTACTACTTCACAAGCTCAAACGCCATTTCTCTCTCCAGAGAAAGAAAAGAAAAGAACAAAAAAAAGGGAGGGGGACATCCAAATCACTAGCCTAATCACCAGTCTTGTCTGTTCTTATCATTCTGATTTTATTCTTTCTGCATGACACAATTAATCATGATAGGGTGAAAATGAGTGAAAAAAGTTAATCATAACCAATTTTAATCCAATCTGCTAATCAGTTCTATTACAAACTAGACTGCCAAGAGTACGCATTCTTACTTAGAAAATTATTCATAAAAGATAATAGAATTATTCATATATAATTTCCTTTGATATAAAAAGAATCTAAAGATGTGAGAATATATTCTTAGAAACATGACATACATGTACATTTGTCTGGTAGTTTTAGGTTCTGTCTTTGAACTTTGGGTCTAAACTTAGGCTATATCCGACAATTTCTAGAGCCTTTTGTTCTCCGCTCACTGTACACATGTTTCTTGCAAAGTTTGCAATCTCTAATAGCCGTAGCAAATATCAATTGGGTAGCAGGGACGTCGGTAGTTGGGAGTGGATGGATATTCATGCTGATGTCGATATCTAGCAAAGTCACCAGCGTGCAAGGTGTAATGTCATCTAGTTCTAGTAAACGAAATATAATTTATATGTTGACAATCGGAAGGTTTAGGTGGCAAGAAAATTTATACTAAAATTAAACACATTGCTGTTCAATTCAATATCAAATCCAGCATAGGGGCCAAAGAGAAGTCCCCATACTTTCTTGATCTACCATGGAACTTCTGTTACGTTAAGTTTGAGATTAGGTGTGTTAGGAAAGATACACATACCTCCTTACTCATTTCTGAAAATATAATCTAAACTTATTGGGGTTGAAATCATACTAAATCTCTTTTTCTATTCTTTACGGACGGGGGTGGGTTAAATGTTGAACTAATAACTGTAACATGCACGAGCTCGTGAGGGCACTTGCATAAAAGAGGTTCAAATCTAGCCATCTAGGACATGCTATATATCGTCAGGTCGTTATATAATTGTCATGCTGTTCTCATTTCATTTGTGAAGTAAAAAAGACTGTATGTCAATGCCACATAAATTGCCCCTTTTTGGTGTTAAAACAGCAGGGAGTCTCTAAAATAACAAAGTCATTACGAGACATGACCAAGCAACACTTAAAACATATTTTCAAACAAAATAATTAAGAATCAAAGGAGAGGGAGGATTACCATGAACTACATAGAATATATACTTCCTTCACATAGTTCCTCCTCCCAAAAAACAAGAGAAAAGAAAATGGGATCATGTGGAAACCTTTCCCAAACTGCATCCCAGATGACTACAACATGGGATTAACTCAAGACTGTACTAGTCAAGCTTAAGAAGACAACAAACAAAAAATGAGCGAAAAATTAGGAGACCTAAAGAAAATAAACTAAAGCTAAAAGAATATAGTAGTAGCCCTGTAGGTTGTAGATTAGCAATAACATCCTGTTTGAGCTTCCTACCTCAGCTCGCACAAGATTATACATGGCGGGTAATGATTCCCCAAATCTCGCCACCATTCACTCCTCATTCTGCCTTAATTTTATTCATTTTCAATGATTTTTTTATTTCTTGGGCAAAAAAAATTAGAACTCTGCAGATTTTTTTTTTTTGGGGTCTTGAATCTTCGACTTCGCTGAAATTGAATTACTGTTCATCCAATAAAAAGTAGAACTCTTCCGTTCCAGATTTTCGCCATTTATAAGACTTGAATTCGAGATCTTACTTAAAGGAGAGCAAGTGTCAAACCACTTTAACCAATTTATGTTGGTAGAACCCTAAAGATGTCAAATTAATGGAGAAGGAACAATGTTCTAAGCTTGGGGGGGAAACCCCAAAGAAATAAGTGAACACAATACAATACTGCATGCAAAGGGCAAGTATCTAGGTTATTAGGTTAGCGGGAATATATACAGATGATAATGGATATATAAGCTCTTAATGGTTAACAAGATCCATACAAAACTAAAGTAGTTATACTATCTCAATTAATAATAGCTGGGAAATGAGAACTTATTAATCTTGATCGGGACCATGATTAATTTTCTGATCCATTTTTTCGTGGCGACAATCCGCTAGTTATCAGATGAGCAAATCCATGATTCAAGCATACCTTCGGCCCTAAGAGCGCCTCCGTTGTTCTCCGAGTTGGTAACATTGATCACACCGCTGTAGCTTCCTCCTCCATCACTGACAGAGCAGTGGGTGTGATCCCCTTGGCGACCCAAGCCTAAACCTTGATTAAGAGCTGCAGGCCAGCTGGTTTGATCAGTAGTGGTCTCACACCTCGACCTGAGCCCACCACCTCCATTGCCGGGTGTAGTTGTTGCAGTTGTAGTAGTAGCAGTACTAGTGCCATGGACTGACCCCGGATGGTCCATGATCATGGATGATGGTTGTAGGAGGGACTGAAAGGTGAAGTAATTTTGGAAATTTGATATATTATTGGTGGTTGATCTAGATCCACTTGTAGAAGTAGAGCTGATGATGTTAGTAGCGCTAGCACTTGTAGTAGTACTGGCTGCTTGTGGCACCATAAGAAGAGGGTTGGAGAGCATCTTTTGGGGAAAGGGCCTATAAGGTGGGCTGGAACCCGACCCGGCTCTTGGAATGGAGCTCATGCCTAGACCCCCGAACCCGAAAAGATCGAAGCGAGTCCGGGTTGGGAAGCCGGAGGCAGAGAAGGGAGGAGCCGGTATGCCGGTGAACTCCTGAACCATTTGTCTGAAATTGCTGGTATCCGTGGTCATCACCGTTGTAGGGGCCCTCCTTGACGCCCTGGACCGCTTCTTCGGGTTCCGGCCCGGCCCGCTTGGTGGACCCCCACCTGGGGTCGGCTGTTGTGATGGTTGAGGTCCTCCTGCCGCGCCCAAATCTTGGTTGTTGTTGTTGTTGTTATTATGGCGGCCACCACCAAGAACGGGGTGCAAATGGGCGTCCTGGGATTGGGATCTAAGTGGACCAAATTTGTTGGGCCAAACCAAGTCTAGACCATCATTATTGCCATTACTATTACTATTACTATTACTAATCGGCGCACAGTTATTGGGACCGATCTCAAGAGACCCAAAACACGAGTTGTGTACTTGTTGATGCTGACCGAAGATGTCCAGGGAGGATGAATTGGATCCAGGGTTGAACTTGAGAGAGTAAAGTTGAAGCGATTGCGGGTTTTCGAACCCCGCAAACGAGCCAGTGGAGTAGGTTGTTGGGTTGAAGAAAGCAGAGATGGAGTCATGACCTCGCGATTCGTATTCTTGATCGTCATCTCCGGTGCCCGTGCTCGACGACTGAACACTCCCACTATTCCCCGAATCCATGTCTCCTGATTTACAAAGGGGAAAAAAAAAAGAGTATTAGAGAAAATATAGAAGGGAGAAGGGGGAATTCAGCAGAGAGATTTGGGAAAGTCACCGTACGTACCCATGAGTTGTTTTTCAGATGAGGATCTGAAAAGATGATCTGATCTGATATACGATCGATAAAAGGAGATATAGCAGCTCACTTTTTGGTGTAGACTTTTTCTGCGTAAAAGGGTGGTTGAGAAAGTAGCTAAGCGAAACAAATGCAAATATCTTGTAACCGATCTAGCTTGAACTTGAGCTGGGGTACGAAAGTTGAAAATTTTAATGAGAATAATGGAAGTAGATCGAATGATACATCATCATCAGGATGAGAATAGGTCTGTTTGGGAAACCGCTACTGTTGGGCTTTGTCTGCAAATACCATCTCCATTGGCAACGGCTCCACTAGGGTTTTCGTGTGCAGAAAGAAAAGGAAGATGAGGATTAAATGCGAGTGAATGACACAAAGAAGGAAGGAGAGAGAGAGAGAGAGAGAGGAGAAAAAATGGAGAGGCTTATGTTTCGGTACCCTTCTGTTCTGCTTTTAAAATAGAAGTAAAACCTGGGTGTCGTATGAGTGTATTGTCTGACGGCAGAGGGGCCTGGGGAGGAAGGAGGCCACCACCCACAGTCCAAGTGTAACTCAAAAACCGACAGTGCAATTGAATTTTATTGTCTTAGACCGCTCCACTCAAAATCTTTTTTATTTAGTTTTGTATAAAATAAAATTACTGCCTCCATTCTAAGAAGGTTCTGTTTGACTAATTTTGATCATTAATTTTTATTATTTTATTTTAATAAAAACTACAAATTTATTTCCCAATGAGGATACCTTTTGCTCAGCCAAAAACTAAAAAATCTGTTGCAACTATTTATTAGTTTCATCTAAGTATTTGTATTTTGATGATTATTTTTACATCAAATTAGTAACTTTTTTTTAAAAAAATATCTCATATAATGCTAATCTACGTACTCTATTGAAATGCTTATATCTTTCTTCTCCTTTCCTTACACGTAAGCTCCCTTCTTTTTTATTGTATAAAATACATACAAATTTGTCTCTCAATAGAAATAAAGCTTCTTGAAGCATCGATTCCTTTTTTCATTGGAAAAATCTATTAAAAGGTAAAACGGAATTTTTGAGATGTGACAGAAATTTCAAAAATGATATTGAAATTTCTACATAGACAATATAAAATATGAAATTAGTCAAATTACCTAATTATTAGTTAAAGAATATTGCTGTAGATGTTTTTTACTTTATTGGGCATCACCTATTGCTCAAACAGAATAGGTTTGAACGCAAAAGTTACATGGAATAAAATGCTTGTACATGGTTTTCAATTGCTATTGAGCAGAATTGTAAAAGAAAAGACAATGCTCTTTCTGGAAGCCGGGCAAAGGACCTATTGCTTATGTTCTGAGGGATATTAGACGAGATATTATTGATGTTAACATTAAGGATGATAATGGATCAGGTCTAGATCAGATCTATTTATATTCAAATCCATTTTAATTTTTAAAATCTGGGTTCGGATCCAATCTAGACCCATTAGATCTTGAAAGTTGAGATCCATTTTTAGATTCATTGGATCTATGAATCTTAAATAGATCCTAAACGGCTTCACAACTTTACAAAAGCTTGTTAGGAGTTTAAGATATGTAGTAACTATTCAATAAACAATGACACAATTTTTAATAAAGGCAATAGCAAAAAATGCGATATAAGATAATAATAACTTTAATGTGACTACTAATAGGAAGTGACAACTATAATAGATCCTGCTACAACCAAGCCTCCTAAAAGTTATATTCCACCAACCAAAATACCAAAAACAAGTTCCATGGTAGTTGATAAGATCCATGAAACTGACAATAGGGAAGTAGGCTGCATATTGTGAGTTAGAAATATTGGAACTCACTAATGTCAATCCAAAACTCTTAGTGAAAGACTCTTTCATTTAGTTAAAATAAGCTCAAATAGAAATTTTAAGCCTATAATTCTTTTATTTAGTTAACATTCATCTCCACTACAATAATTTAATTAACACTTTTTACAAGTGAAATGATTCATCTAACGTTTTTCACCACTAAAATAACATCAATGGTTTGAATTAAAAATTGATCATCTAATGAGAAAGATTTAAAAAACTTAAATATGAATTTAGAGCTCCAAATTATTTCATTTAGTTAAAATTTGTCTCCACTTGAATACATTTTGAACTCAAAATTCATACTTGAGCTTCTTTTAATATTTGTTATTAGATAGTCAAGTTTTGATCTAAATTGTTGAAGTTGAATTTTGCTATTAAATTCCAAAATACCTCAAAAGATGATTAATTTTAATTTTATTTATTAAACAACCGTATTATTGTCCTTTAATACTACTAATGAATGTATGAAATTTGAGTTGGTAAGGTTGGATACTTATTCATTTAGGTGCACATATTTATCTATAAACATGAAGACTAACAATACATGATATGCCAAGAATAAAAAGAGAGGGAGTAAGTTTAAAAGAATTGTTTGTTGGATTAGTGGGTTACATGAGTAATTGGTTCAATGGATTTCAACGGGTCGGATCTGAATCTAAACAATGGACCCATTTTTAGACCCTTTTAAAATTCAAACCCTTTCGGGTCTCAACTTGACACAAGCAAACAGAGAAAATTTTCCCCTCCTAAAATTTTTTTAGTAAAGCCCCTATTCAATTGAACATTGACATATCATCTGCTACGACTTACCATTTTTTACTACCTAATTCTCTTCCCACGACTTACCACTTCTTACCTGTATTTTACTGCTCTTATAAATTATTTTATTTAAAAAAATTTACGATTGTTTACCTCTTCTCATGACTTACCGCTAAATCTTATCACTCTTAACTGCTTATGATTAGTTTATGTCGTTGAAATGAACATGCAAAAGACATTCCTCTTGTAACATTTTAAGAGAATGGTCCTGACTAGCTAATTTCAAAGTACCGAGGAAAAGAGAGATTTGCTTTTATGAGCAGATGAGTCTTAATTAGTAGGAGTGGACAACGGGTCGGGCAGGGTTAGGGTTGACCCCTTTACAAAGTGGGTTGGGTTGGGTTACGATCGGCCCATAAACAAATAGGGGTAGGCTGGACCTTTTATATAAATAAATGGTTTGGGTTGGGTCACCCTAGGACTTCCAGCTTTTGTCCATTTTAAAATGGAGCAAACTTGCATATAAAAATTGTGTATAATAATTATTATTATATATAAAGCGTTGGTGATAAGCTTAACTAACTGTAACATATAAATTAGTGTACCAAGTAAGTTGAAAAAGTAAGGGATAACTAAACAGGTCATTAATGGGTCGATCCAGTCCGACTCCATTAATATACTTTAATGGATTGGTCCATTATTGACCATATTTGAAACGGGTTGATTCGCATACATACCAGCTCCATTGCCCACCTTTAGTCTCAAGTAACTTGTTAAGCCAAGATAAATTAGAGTGTATGAGCTTAACTTGCAAGTTAATTGGTAGTTAAATAAACAAGGTATTATCCAATAATTAATTTAGCCAGGAGCCAATCCTGAAGCTCATGTTTGGCAGTCCGAATTTGGATCGATGAGTTGGGGTTAAGTTCGCTGCAACCATCTCAACTAAAACAGCAAATATGTCTGCTGACCCACTCCTCACGTCTCCCATTACTGCACGTAACTTTGATGTTCATTTCGAATCAATAGAATTGAAGGGGACGCCAAGCGGATTATCATATGCAAAAACTTTGTTAATGTCATCTCCCAGTACATTATAGTGATTCAGTTGATACGGAGAACAATAAATAAGATGCAAATTGCATTGATATTAATATTTCGTAATAAAATTGTTTACATAGTTTCATACAGGCCGGATCAACTTATTAAATGCCATTTTTTTTGGTGAGAAAGGTAACTAGTACAATTTAGAATGTCCTTCTCATAAGTGTTCTTCATAAATTATACACATGAGGGATATGAAGTAGATCCTTATGCGAAACTTCATCACACTTCAATGTGGAATGTAATCATAAACAACGTTTGGACAGTAAGTCGGCTGTACTATTTCCTTTCCTAAATATATGAGTGATGGTGGGGCTGCTAATAGAGTTTGAATCTCCCATAGTGCTTGGATTTGACCTTTTACTGTTTGAATGAAAATTCTGTCGTCGTCTTTAACATGCATATTATTTAGTGATCCCATTACGCATCCTCATTGCTTCAATTGCTAAATTAATGCTGCTCCACATTGAATGCTGCAACCTAGATGAATCTTCATTCCCAATGGTGAATTATGAAACTTCTTGTTGTGTTGTGTAAACGTACTGCAAGTGTACGGTGTAGTTGTATCTAGCATCCGGGAAGAACGGGGACGTATCCACAGGGAACTTGATTTCAATTACCAAACTAACTTTCAAGACTCAATCTAGGCAAATATTCGCTTAGGTTGAAGGGTTACTGAAAACAGACCTAATGTGCTAAATGTTAAAAAGTTTGACTTAACAATAGGTGATAAGGATCCTAGGTTGGGGTTCACTTCACTATTATGCTTCGCGAATCATTAACTAAACTATGCAAACCTGCCCACATAAATGGTTGGAATGGAAGGGTTACAAATTGAAACACATCGACGCCAACATATCAAATTTTAACTTTACATTACCAAACTTAAACCCTAAATTGCATTGAACAAAATCTTTAAACAAATTAGAATAATAACCTCACACAAATACCACATTTCAACAACATTATCAACTAAAACATTTCATTCCACCAACATATCAAATTTTAATTTCAAATTACCAAACCTAAACCCTAAATCGCATTTAACCAAATCTTGAAATAAATTAAAACAATAACTTCACACAAATACGACATTTCAATATAAATATGAACTAACTATGAAATTCTAACAATGTAATACAAAAATTTATAGAAATTACAACTAATTTACTTGAGAAAATTTACCTCAAAAATGCTCAAAACAACCGGCTAAGGGGCGTGGCAGCGGCGACCGACAGTGAAAGAAGGCGGCGGACGGCAGCGGCGGCTGCTGGGTGGCAACGTGGACAATGGAGGTTTGCTAAGCGATTTCGCCTCTCTCTTTCTCTCTCTCTATCACGAATGTTGAATAAATTCCAAACCAGATCTGGATTCATTTACATTACTAAAAAAGTTCAAATTAACGACAGAATTCAGCGACGGAAAAAATTAACGACATATTTGGCGACGGAAAAACAGTATTACAAAAAAGTCAGACTGTGCGACAGATATGGCGACAGAAAACTCAATCTGTCGCCATAATTTAAATTCTTGTTTGAAAAAAATGGCCGACAAATATTCCGTCGCCCAAACAAAAATTTCGAATTTTTTTTCTAAAAAGTGGAAATTCCGTCGCCAGCCCACTTAAATGAAACCAGAAGTTCTTTTTTGGTTTCATTTGGTGCTGCTAATTTTCGAAGAGAGAGAGAGAGAGAGCGAGTGGCGAACCGGAGCTCATGTGACCACCGCCTAGCCTAGCCATCACCGCCTAGCCACCACCGGCTGTCCCCCTGCTGTCTGTCGCCACCCCCGCCACCCGCCACCGCCTGCTGCCTCCTCACCGCCGGTTTTTTGGAGTAATTTGAGGTATTTTTCTCAACTAAACTACTTGTAATTTCTACAATTTTTTGTATCACATTGTTAGAATTTCATAGTTAGTTCATATTTATATTGAAATGTGGTGTTTGTGTGAGGTTATTGCTTTAATTTGCTTCAAGATTTGGGTAGACGCGATTTAGAGTTTAGGTTTGGTAGTTTGAAGTTAAAGTTTGATAGGTTGGTGGAATGAAATTGTTTAATTGATAATGTTGTTGAAATATGATATTTGTATTAGGTTATTGCTCTAATTCGTTACAAGAATTTGGTAAATGCGATTTAGGGTTGAGGTTTGGTAGTTTGAAGTTGAAATTTCATATGCTGGTGGAATGAAATGTTTTAATTGCTAATGCTGTTGAAATGTGGTATTTGTGTGAGGTTATTGATCTAATTTGGTGGATTGAGGTGCTTTAATTTATAATTTTGTTGATATGTGATGTTTGTATGAAGTTGTAGCTCATATTTGTTTACAGATTTCGTTCAATGCAATGTATACTTAGATTTGGTAATTTTAAGTTAAAATGTGATATGTTGGTTGAATAAAGTAGTCAACTATGTATGAATTATTAGTTTTGTAATACTCGTGAGGATGTAAGTATATTTCGCGAAATTTATAAGTTTTTTTTTTGTGTATGTGTAAATTTTAAAGTAAACATATATAATATATAATGGCGTAATTTATGTAATTATTATAATTTTGATTAAAATTAATTCTTATCAAATACCTTATGTGGTTATTGTTATTTGAGCAGAATATGAATGATCATCCACATCGTAGGTGGATGTATAACAGATTACTGCCTGATTGTAGTGGTTATACGCAAGAATTTCTAGATTGAGTAAACTAATTCGATCAATTTGTACGTAGACAGACAGAGTTTCTGAATTGGAGAAAGTATAGATATCCTTGTGTCAAATGCAGAAATAGGGTGTACTTGACACCTGATGAGGTCAAGATGCGCCTTATGTATAAGGGTTTTGTGCAAGAGTATTGGTATTCAAATAGTAAAATTCCTGAAGTTGGAGGTTCAAGTCATATTAATAATGACTACTCTGAATCCTATGTAGATCGAATAGAGGACATGGTTGATGATGCTATAATAGCAAATCAAAATGTAAGGGAAAAGGGATCAAGTACTTGCCGAGAACCATTTTATAATATGGTTCAAGTTGCTCAACAACCCTTATATGATGGTTGCTCCACCTACAGTGAACTATCTGCGGCGGTGAGACTGTTGAGTATTAAATCTGATTATAATATGCCTCAAAACTGTTTCAATGAAGCTGTTCAATTAATGAAAGAGATGTGTCCCCCTAACAACCGCGTGCCTAACAACTATGAGCAAACGAAGAAGGTTGTTAAAGATCTCGGCAACGATGTGGTCCAAATTGATTGTTGCCGGAAAGGTTGCATGCTAGTTTATAAGGAGGACGCAAACTTAGATGCGTGTAAGTTTTGTAGGCATTCAAGATGGAAGAGGCAAATGTCACAACAAAGGAATCAAAATCCATTGCCATACTCGAGGATGCATTACTTGCCGTTAAAACCTCGACTGTAGGGGTTGTACGCATCAAGAAGCAATGTAGAGCACAAGAGATGGCATTATGAACATAGACGTGAGGATGGTGTTTTATGTCATCTATCAGATGGGGCAGCATGGAAATATTTCGATACCAAGTACCCTGAATTTGCTGCAGAGCCTCGGAATGTAAGGTTTGGCTTATGTGCGGATGGATTTAATCATTACACATTGTCTTAAAGATTATACTCCATTTGCTCGGTGGTCGTTACACATTATAACCTTCCCTCTAAAATGTGTATGATCACACTGTTTATGTTCTTGACTTGTGTAATCCCAGGGCCCAAAAATCCCAAGAACAAGATAGATGTATATTTACAACCTCTTGTTGATGAGTTGAAAGAGTTGTGGGATGTTGGAGTTGAGACTTATGACATTTCTACGGGCATACATTTCAGATGAAGGATGCACTTATGTGGACAATCAACGATTTTTCCACATATGGAATGTTATCTGGGTGGAGTACTAGTGGCCAATTGGCATGTCCTGTATTTATGAAACAACAAAAGGCTTTGAAATTGAGAAATGGAGGTAAATTCTCATGATTTGCCTGTCATCTGTGTTTTTTGCCTAGGAATCATGCGTTCAGAAGAAATAGAACAGCATTTAAGAAAGGCAGAACTGTTATATGAGGTCCTCCTCGCCGACTATTTAGGGAAGAATTTTATGTCGATGTGGAAGATTACCCGATGGTAATGACAAATGGGAACTTTGTCATACCAGGATTTAAGGAAAATGAGCACAACCGGACGAAGAAAAGCATATTCAGGGAGTTGCCTCATTGGAAATACCAACTGCTCTGCCATAATTTGGATGTGATGCACATTGAAAAGAACTTCTTCGAGAACACTATCAACACTGTTATGGATGTTCATTGGAAAACAAAGGACAATGCCAAATCAAAAATAGATGTTGCAGAATTATGTGATATACTAGAATTATATTTATATTCAGGCCCAAGTGGTAAGCCGACTAAACCAAAAGCGAAGTTCGTACTTCTTGTGGATAAACGAAGAGAGTTGTGTGAATGGGTGAAGGAGCTTCAAATGCCTAATGGATATTGTTCTAACTCGAGAAATATTGTGGACCCTAATGAGGCTAAGTTCAACAACATGAAAAGTTATGATTGTCATGTGTTTATAGAGACTCTTTTACCAATTGCATTTGGTATGCTCCCAGATGATGTGTTGAAACTTCTTATTGAGATAAGCCAATTGTTCAAGAACTTATGCTCAACAACATTGCAGGAGGATATGCTTGAGGCACTGCATCGCAACATTGTCATCACTTTGTGTAAGTTGGAGACCATTTTCCCTCCTGAATTTTTCAATGTATGGAGCACCTGCCAGTGTATTTGGCAGAAGAGGCTCAACTAGGTGATCCAATACAATACCGATGGATGTATCTATTTAAGAGGTAAAGTATACTATAATCGATGAAACCTTATCTCAACTCTTATATGTGGAATCAATTAGAAGTGAGTGCAATTGTGAATTTGGTAGATTCTTTGGCCGATTGAAGAAAAAGATAAAGCAACAAGTGTGTCCTGAAGGTTTAATCACAGAAGCATACCTAGAAGTAGAGACGATATTATTCGCTTCGTATTACTTCAGCTCTAATGTGCCCTCCATGCGCACTAGGTGTAGGAGAAATGAGGATGACTATAAACATATTAATCATTTTTCAACTCTGTCCGTGTTTGCACCGCAAGGGGCCGCTATTGGTAGGGAAAGATCAAGGTATCTCACAGATGTCGAATATGTTGCTGCCCATCTTCACGTGCTATTAAATTGTGATGAAGTTAAACCTTATATAGGGTAAGTGGTATTTTCACTTCCAATTGAGTTTATCATTTAGAGCACAAATATTATTAATAGGCTTCATAAAATGTGATATAATTTTCACAGAACAAGTCAGAACTGCACATCCCAATGTCAGTAACACAGATGTCGACACCATCATCAAAGCTCATACCGCAGATTGGTTTAGTCAGAGTGTAAGTTTTATAACTCATTTATTTATAATTTTAACATAAAAGTTAATTAGGTGCATTGTATTAATTAAAATCACATGTTATGTCACCTTAGGTGCATTATATTCAACTATTCAAAACCGACAAACATTGCTACTTGAACCAATTGGTTGCGAAGCCAAATCGGTATGTGTTGACGTGGACGACATATAGAGTAAATTGATTCAAATTCGACACAGAAGCTCGAAGCGTCGGGAAGAGAACATAGAATTCTGGTGTTGGTGTTTGTGGCACTGGAAAAGGCGATATTGAGAATGATTATTATGGTGTACTGAAGGATATTGTCCAAATTGAGTGCATAGGCGAACCACTTAAACGATGTGTGCTCTTCAGTTATGAGTGGTTCGATTCCACATTGAATCGTGGAACCCGATCTCATAAACTAAGCAAACTTATTGAGGTCCACCGTACAAGGAGGTACCGAAAGTACGACCCATTTATCTTCCCAAACACACCGTATCACAAGTATACTTCATGCCTCATGCAAATCGCTCAAGGGATAGGGCCAATTGGCTTGTTGTCATACCAACCAAACCAAGGGCGATAGTGGATCAGCAGTACACTCTACCTACTGCGTACCAACAAACGGACATGACGATTATTGTTGAACCTATGAATGATGCCATCCCTACATCATTAGTGGATGAAAGTGCACCACGGGAAGAGATTAATGATGAAATAGGGTTTTCATTCATTCAGGGTAATGACGAGATAGATGAGGTAGAGAATGATGAGGGTGATAAAGAGGGGAAGTGGGATGACGGTAATGAAATAAATGAAGTTAAAGAAAATTTGCATTTGTATGATGATGATGATGATTACGATGACAATGCAGATGATTGAGTGCTTATGAATTCTTATGTATTTGAGTAATTTGCATGTCAAAAAATTAGTTGTGACTTTACTTATATTGTATGAATGAGCTTTGAAAAATATGTGTTACTTACGTACCTATTATGATGTATGAGTAAACGGTTTATATGTGCAATCATTATATATTTGTACTTGGCTTTGTTGTCACTTATTTCAGGTATGGATTCCAGTTCTCGTCGAGGTAAGTCATCCCCTCGAGGTAGAGGACGAGGGCGTAGGAGCTCTGCCGTGAATCCGACTGCAATGGACATTGATCCATCTCCCCCCCCAGGTTCCTCATATACCAGTTCAGCTAGAAGCCACAATGGCTGCTTACATACCAGGTATTTCAGGACCAATGTCTTCCCCATTTGGGGGTTTCCATCATCAGACCTCATACATTCCCAACCAAAGCACCGTGTACGACCAATTTGCCTACAACATTCCTCCAAGCCCCCATCTAGTTCACACTGTGCAGTCTCCTCCCTAATCCGCTCACTCTAATACAAACCAGTTCTAAGACAACATTGCAAGTGGTGAAAGTGAAGCACAATCCAGTCATGGGAGCACTCAAGCTAAGACTTGGATTGAGCCAAACGGTAATGGGTAAGTTTTCATTTGTTATATCTTATGAAGTACTACATGAATTTTGCATAACAAGTAATGAATTTTATGTGTTATGTTCAATTCGGTTTCTCCCCAATGATGGTGCTATTAGTAGAATTTCGCTCATATTTCAAAGCAAATTTGACAGAGCTTGACCTACTTGGAGTAAAGTGCCCAAACCAGTATGAGATTTGTGGTTTAGAGAGCTCAAGATAACTACAGTGACTACGTATTAATAGTTTCTGTGAACGTGATAAATTACTATTGTATTATTTGATGTGTTTGTTTTCATAATTGCAGAAGTGGTTTACTTGGGATCTGGTCCATGAGGACCATATAAGGAGAAATTTTGAAAACTGAGGCAATGCACGCTTGAGAGACTTCTTTGGCAAAGCAAGGAAGCATAACAAGAAGTCTGTTTGGCTCGGTGATGCTCAATAGAAGGGACTACAATAGCACTGGACGAATGAATATTATAAGAAATTACATGAAGCAACCTAGAAGAACCGACCGGGAACTCCAGAAAGTGGTGGCCCATCTCTCCACACCAGTGGCTCGATCCCTATGCATGAGCATATGCGGCGTCTGGTAAATAAATTAATGTTTGCTATGTATTTCTTTAAGTTTAATACTGTATTTTGTGTTGCGCTTGACCTCATTCTTTCTGGCACGTACATAAAGGGAATAACTAGGGACATAGCCCACCATTGTTGAATTATTCAGTCGCACTCACAAACTCTATGACAAAGAAGATGCTCCTTGGGTTGATAAGAAATCACAACAAACATATGTAAGCAATTAGCTATTCTCAATCTTTATTGGTAGTTCAACATGAACTTGTATACTTTATTTTCAGTAATTGTAATATACATGATTTAGTGCGCATGTTGCGGTATTGTAGGAATCCTTTGAACGTGATTTTCAAAATGCTATCAACTCTCAAGGGACCGAGGATGCCACTTCTCAAGATCCAAACCAGCCATTTTCAAACCCAAATAAGTTGTGGGTGAAGACGTTCAAGAACAAGAATGGTCGTATTCATGGCATTGGTGACGAGGCTGTCAATATTAGGGAATCCGGTTACTTCAATCCCAGTCAAAGATCCGGTATAATTTTCATATTAAAGTTTCAATGAATATGGTTATACATTGAATTTATTTAATTGCAATACTGATGCATACCTCACTAAAATGTCTGTCAGCAGGTACCGGTTCCACGCCATCGCAACAAGAGCTTAATGACTTAAGGGGTGTAGTAACCAACTTGGGAGGTGAGTTAACTTCACAAGCTGAAAGCTACCGGTTTGTTCTGAAGAAATGTAAGCAACTGGAGGAATCCAACAATTTGCTCACCCAAAGCAACCAATAACTGAGCCAACAAATGATGAGCATCAATTAGCGCCTCCAAGCTTTCTTTCAAATGCAACAGGCGTCTGGCTCGATATCTTAGCCACCATTTACTCATCACTCGCAACATAATGAGGAAGAGGATGAGGATGAGGATGATCTTCACCTTGGTGATTGAGTTGGTTACAGTTTTCCTTCAACTGGTGGCTCTTCTGCTTGGTTCTTTACAAAGTATATATCTTGCTGCTTGCTTCCCCTCCCTTTTGTGCTTATTTCACTCCCGTCCCCTTGGTGCTTATTTCACTCCCCTCCCATTTGGCGCTTGATTCTCCCTTTTCTACAAACATATAATTTCATTCTCAATTACTTATTTGGATTTGTGATTTGTGATATGTACATACTTTGTTTGAAACTTGTGGTTTGTAAATTGAAAACTCTTGGTTGGAAGTGTTGCGTTGGATGTGATATTCCACCTTTGTGTGGTTTGAAATTGTTGAGAACGCTTCGAATGAAATCATATTCGAAGCTATTGAATGTTGATTGAGTGCAAAGATCTTGTAAATTTCTTACAGGGATTGAAATGTATGTACTAATGGATACGATAAAAAACAAGCGTTTTTATTTAAAAAAAATGAGAAACTTAGCGACATAATGGCGACGGAATAACAAAAATTTATTTTGGGGGGGGATGGAATACGTATTCCGTCGCCATCAGTGACGGAATTAGAGATTCTGATTCCGTCGCTATCAACGATGGATTTTCTATTCCGTCGCCACCCCTGCCCCGCCAAAAAAAAGTATTGAGCAATTTCTGTCGCTAAATTCGTCGCCAAATACGACGGAATTTTAAAATTCCGGCGCCAGGTACTTAACGACGAGCGAAAATCCGACAACTATATTCCATCGTTGATGTGAAAATTTTGTCGCTGATTCCGTCGTTATTTTGTCTTTGTCTTGTAGTGCTAATTGGGGCGGCGTCAGAATTAGCGACGCAAATTCCGTTGTCAGCCCAATTATTTTTAAAATTTGAATTTTCTTCACCTAGCGACGGAATTTCCGTCGTCATATTGAAATTAAATTGGAGAGGCGACGGAGTAATCGACGGAAATTCCGTTGCCAGCCCCAATTTTTTTTTAAATTTGAATTTTCTTCTCCTGAAATTAAATTGATTTTTTATTGATATGGCAACGATATTTCGTCGCCAGTACTGAACACTGGCGACGGATTCGGATTTCAGTCGCCATGTCTGTCGCGGAGCCTGACTTTTTCGTAATACAAATTATCCATCGCCATTTCCGTCGTTATAATTGTCTGTCGCTGAATTCCGCCGTTATTTTTGTACTTTTTTAGTAGTGTTGCTCATGTATGATGGATGCAGAAATCCTTCCAATTGGGACCAATATCCCTACAAAATGAGAATTAGTCCATATAAGAAAATTACAAGCAAAGAGAAGCACATACGATCAAATTTGCTACTAAATTAACGGAATTCATGGGGAAAATTGGTGAAATAAAGGGGTCAAAACAGCAAAATTAGAGGTTTATCATGGTGCTCCTTAAGATGTTTTGGACCCATCAAAAGTAATTTTGATGAATCCTTCATTGGTTTCCTCCATGCTCTACACAATGACTCTTTTTGTGGTTGGCAGCTAAGAATTTTAGATTTGGTGGATGGAGTGTTTGTGTGAGATTGTGCCTTTCAGTGCTTACTTTGTTAGCTCTTAAAAGTGTTATCATTAGATTTGAACTTTCATTAACTAAATACTTTATTATGACTAGTTTTCCATATGCTTCATATGAATGGGCTACTAGTCTATCTATCATTATTAGAAGATTAGATAATCTTAAACTGACTAACGAGTTTTGTACCCCCAAGCGAGGGTCTAATGGCATATTAATGGTGACTAATTATGGTCTTCTACTAGTCTCTAGACATGCTGGGTAGTGGGACGAAACCCAAGGAATAGGTGCTCTGCATTCTCAATTTCAACATTATAATGAGGACATATTGGGTCAATTTGTAATGCTATCTTAGGGAGAGTTCCCCTAATCGGGATAGATGCATGACATAGTCGCCAAAAGAAGATTTTTAATTTAGGCATGATGCCTAAGTTCTAAATCCAACTAAATTTCCATGAAAGGGAATTTTTTAAATTGAGTGCATAGGCAGCCCAAATTACTATCTTAGTAGAGAATTAACAATTTCCTAAACGATCTCAACATATGGAGTCAGGAATTACACTATAGGGAATTGGTGTTGCTAGAACAAACTGGATGTGAGGATCATCAACTAAATTTTGTAATTTAGTGACCTCACAATCTTTAGCACTAGTAATCATGCGCGAAACCTTGAGAGAGGTGTCTATTAGTGAGGTATCCATAATTCCAAGCATTGTTCATTTGCGCACCTAATGTCTAGCCAAAAATTTATATTTGTTCCATCACCTACTTTCCATTGGATATCTTTGCAAAATTGGTCAGTTTTTAAGAACACATTTCCATGCCCCCAAGTGGAACTATTTTGGTTGCGCTATGAAAAAAATTCATTATCAAATACTTGGCACTCATTTGCTTTACCTAAATACTTTGATCATGGAAGAGTTTCCACGTCATTTTACTTAAAATGTACCATCAATAATTGCCATCTTTCTAAGGGCGATAGGGAGACCATAGGTAACCCTTTGATATTATATGATTCCCTCCAAAAAAAATTCTAACTAATTTTATCAATTTTTCTACTAGTAGAACTAGGAAATTGAAAACACTGCATTGTATGCGTCAGCATATACTCAACGTTTGCCTGGATTAAGGCCACTTGCCTTGCTTTTGAAATGTTGTTGGCTTTCCAAGTTTGAAGTTTCAAAGTTGATTTATTGACTAGTTTTGAGAAGGTTTCTAGTTTTGGTCTCTCCTTGAACACCGGACACCACAAGTATTTACCGAGATTAGTCTGGTGTGTGATATTAAATACTGAGGAGACAACTTGTATGTCATGTGCAGTCGCATTTTTAGAATTGTCATGGACGACTTATGAAAATTGATAAGTTGCCCCGAGTTTCGACAAAATTTATTAAGTAAATTATTAACATGTTGGCATGATTCGATTTTTGATCGACAAAAGAGGAGATTATAATCCGAGAACAAGAGACAAGGGATCTTATTTGCTATAGACGCGATCTTGAATCCAATTTCACTTTTCTTTGTATTATGTGCTTTTCGTAGTTCTCTTGTCAGCACTTTCATGCAAACTAAAAATAGGTATGATGATATATAAGAGGTCACCTTGGCAGATTCCCCTATATGGCGTAAAGAAGCCAATAACTTCATAATTGACATTAATTATCATATATGACCCTTCAATCCAACCGTTTTTACATGATATTCACTTTGAGGTCATGAGAGAGTGATTTTGTTAATTTTGCCTTGGCTCTGCAGTGATGTTAACAAATTTATCTTTCTTTCTTGTTTAGTTTCTCTATTGAGAAATTCTTTCCTAATGTTAACGGTTCCATTTTTATTTGTTGAATCCATAAAGTTAAACAGAAAAGATATGATCTTCATTCGTATGCTAATTAAATGTTTCTGCTGAAATTAAAGAATTGATTCATGGATTAAAAGTCTTAGACAAACAATTAACAATCTTTGTAGAACAAATGGACTTCATATTTGTCATAGCCGACCAATTTATTATAGGAGATCGTGATGATGTGAATAATTATCTCATTATCTAGAAAAACAATTCTAATTAGTTAGGCTCTATTCTTTTTATTGGTAAATTTAAATTTATTAACTTAAACCCACTTTAATAAACTTAAATCTACTTTAACTCATTTCATGAACTTAAATAAAAAAATATTAATTTCAATCCATTTTAACCAACTTTAACTCACTTCCCACTATTTTAACTAACTTCTACCCATCATACCCAAAAAAAAAAAATCAATCCACTTCAATCAATTTCAACCTATTTTAATCTATTTTAAGCAACTTCAGTCCACTACAATCTACTTATCTACTTGGACAAAAAAAAATCAATTTTAATTTACTTTAATTAATTTTATTTATTTATCAATTTATATTTTTCAATAAAAAGAACATTTCCTTATTTAGACTCTTAACGAAAAACCAGTCCAGTCTGGGGTTCTAGAATTACCAAAAGACCTTTCAGTTGTATTCTATTGAATTTCGTGACCAAGCTTTAGTGGGATGTACATCTTACAAATAAAAACAAAAAACACTTCACCAAATCTTCAAGTGTTGGATTTGTGACGGCAGCCTATCTTGGCAGGAGCGAGCAATGAACAGCAGCGAAGATGGCCGATGGGGTAATTGGGTAAAACATGTATGAATCCATGTGCATTGATTGGAAATCTATCATTTTCAGTGAGTGTGATTAGATATAGACTGTAATTATGATGACCCCTCGCAAACGAGAGGATTGCCGGCAGGCACCAAAAATTATTGCCATAGGCAATTGATGGTCTTTGCCCTACGGCTATCATCATGGTGGCCTGTCCTCCTCATTAGTCATTATTCTTGTATGCAAATTGTAATACTCTCATTATCATTTCATTTTTCTTCTCCTTGTTTAACCTCCACACACACAAAAAAAGGCAAGATCTTTAGCATAAGTGTGAGTATATCTTTGTCATTATGTCATGATGATGCTAGCAAAATCAACCCAAAAGGGTTTTATTCCAATAATTATATTTAAAAAAAGTTGAGGTCTTTTTTAGCATAAGTGTGGGTATATCTTTGTCATTATGCAATAATGACATAGGCAAAATCAACCCAAAAGAGTTTTATTCCAACAACTATATTTTATCATTCCCAATCCACAAATCCAAAACATTTTGTTTTTTTTTTTTAAATAAGTTTGCACATCTAATAGTTTATCAAAATAGTGAAATTTAACAAGGAATTAGTATAGTAGATAAAAAAATTGTTGAGTTAACTTAATCATTCTTTGTTCTTTAGAAATTGTATTCAATTCAATCTGAACTCTGAACTTAAACTGTATTGCTTATGTACAGTATGTATTTCTTGGATTTGTATGTCTTCATGAGTGTGTATTAATAAATGTACATAAAACATTTAGCCATGTTTTGGTTGACCTATTATAACCTAATAAGTACTTATCATCAACACTCAACAACTTTCAGTAATTTTCAGCACAATCCATCATCGTTGATCACTTATTGAAAATATCTAGTTATATTTTCTTCAACCATTCAGCATGTTTCAGCAACTTTTGATAACTCGCAAGATGTCTCAGCAACTTTCAACACGTTTCAGCAATAAGCACTAATAAAGAACATGCCCTTATGTGGTCATTTGAAAGCATAATCACAACACTTGAATAACTGGTACGTTGGACTAGATTGTAAGAACAATGAAGCATAACTATCTCGTTCAATTTGAATATTTAGTGAGAGTAACAACGAGTTTAGAAAAAAAAGTACACTTTAATATTATGTCATAAATTAAGGGTCATGAAGCTAAGAGAGTAAAGAAAAGCAGAGAAATAAGAATGACTCCTACTAATTTTAAAATTAGAAATGAAGACAAGAAAATATAAACGTGTACTAATTTTACCGCAAGTGAGCCTTCCTCAAATAAGATCACCTCCATCGGTTAGCGCGAGACAAAAAGAGGAGGGAGAAAACGGGTGAGGCAAGGGATTTTGTGCAGCTTATTCCTCGTAGCCCATGCTTCGCAAGTAGCCTCGGCGTCTTGAGACTACTTGTGAGAGCCTTTTCATTTTTTAGATATTTTTAATTGATTTTTCTTTTTTTTAATTTTTAAAATAAAGTTGTGTGTTTTTTTTTTCTCCGAATAGTAGTAGGGTAAAATGCAAAATAGTGTCATGAGGTAAGTACATAGATAACTGTTAAATTGCAAATACACAGCTAGCAGAAAGAAAACTAAACCTCTCAAGCCCATCATACTGGCTAATAAAAATCGAAAGAAGTCATTGTCAATAATCCAATCGGTTCGTCACCTTATTGTTGCTTGCTTTCCAGTTTCTTCCTCAAACTTCACGTAATCCTTCGAATAGCAGGGGTTTCACCCCCAACAACACAAATACCCAAGTGCTTACCCAAATCCAAGCATTCTCGAGCGACTTCTATATGCGTAGGAAAATCCTGTCTAGCACTGTCACGCTTACTTTCATTAGGTGAAGTACTCAAATCGGTATTGATCTTCCTTTGCACGGCAGGAACATGGCAAGTGGAGTGTTCGGGCTCCTCAACATCAGGTGTAGAAGATTTGCTAAGAACGCAATCTCTGTAGGACTTTTTATGAGTGTGTTGCTTAGCAATATAGGTAGGATGACTCTTTTTGGTTCCTACAAGCAGAGAAATTGTTCTAATAGCATCGGAGCAAGCATTATGATATCCGTGATCGTCATTAGATTGATTGCTCTGGCCAATAATTGGGATATTTGTTGCCCCTTTATGAACAAAATTATCACACATATCCGCCATCACATCCAACGAACCTTGAGCAACATTGGCCCCATCCAAATGAACATCACTTGGGCTCACGAAAGTAGGATTAACAACAGTTTTATGCTTAGGAACCCAGATCCATTTTGGGATCTTTTTCCTAGTGCTATGCCTATGCCCTTGAATGTTCCTCTTTTGGAATTTTGCCCAATTGACACTAACCAGATTCCCCCATAAGATTTTTCCATGGGTTGATTGAATAGCCTTCTCCCCTACTTCTCTATATTTAAATCTAACAAAACCAAATTTTCTCCCACTTTTTGCAACTTTATTAGGAATATAGGTGTCAACCACATCGCCAAAGGAAGCAAATTCATCACGCAAATGCTCAGCAGTCATATCAGACGGAAATTTATGTGTTATAAAGTGCGTCCATAAATATAATTGTATTTGATGAGCCAAATTTGTAAGTCTTCAATTATGGAGAGGAAAACTTAGGAACCAAAAATTCGCTCATAAAAAAATATGGAAGGAGTAGGCTCCGCTAGTGAGTCACAAAACTGACTCACCATTAAGAATACTCTAATATGGCATAGAATTTTTCAAACTCCTGAGTCCCAACTCTCACGAGGATTCGAATCCTAATGGCAGGGCTGTGCCTCCATTAGATGTAGTCTAGTAATTGTAGAAACTCGTCCCTCACTTGTTAGCTCATTGAACTTACATAAGGTCCAATAGGAGGACAATGTCACACTTGAAAAGAAAAGAAAAAAAAAACCCAAACACGTCTTAATTAATACTAAACTTTAAGCCCTTTTTAGTGATTCTATGCCGCGTATGTCAAAAGAGGGTACAAAAAGGAAACAATCAAGAAGAGACAATAGAAAAATAAAAAAAATAAGGAAGAAATAGACACAAAGTTGTTCTTGGCGGTGCATGTGCAGAAAGAGAGATTTTCAAACGCACTAATTAATGCTCATGACTTACGCATGATCATCCAAAAAGAGGTGCGTCAAATCCCTTAACCTGGAGCTCTTCCTTATCTTAATGGATGATAAGTTAATCATAAAAAAAGAGAGAGAGAGAGAGAGAAAAAAAAAGAAAGTATTATAATCTCAACCTTAACAGGTCCATTATAAAAGCAAGCTGCCCAGTGCCAGAGCTGAACATATGGAAATCATGGAAAACAAGCATATTGCAGCATTTCTGAAGTACAAACAGGCAGCCCTTACAAGAGTTAATTAACAAAAAACTATACATATGTGCAATTAAAATGCATTACAGGCTCCGAACAGGGTTACAAAACTCATATGCAATCTGCCCACTGTAGAGATTAACCAATACTCCTCTCTGTCGAAATCCTACTATATTCATCGTATGGGGAACATGGAGACGCACTACCGAAGTCTCATCTCGAACAATAGAGATCATGTGTAGCTTGCACACACAAACAATCGAAATGCATTGTCATAGCATCCGGGTTCATTATTGGAGACATTCATCCTACATGAGAAAAGAGGGCAACGAATTGTCTGCTCATATATACCAAAGATCAAGTGATACATCACCTCTGTGGCTCTCACAGCAGGAGGGGCAAGTAGTAATTGCAGGCTGCAGTGCCCTTAGCAAGTTACTCGACAAGAGTTAATATTTTCGTCGAGCATTTCTTCAAAACAAGCAATAGCCAATTCAGACAGGACACGGGCATTGCCCAGAGTTAATGTTTTCATCAATGAGTATTCTTCCTCCCTACCTCCAGAGTCTTAGATAAAGTCTAAAAGGACCCCCGCCCCCAAAAAAAAACCTAAAGAAAAATCACTTGGGGTTTCTTATATTAGCCAGGTGACAAGAAAACAAGAAGCAACCTCGAGATATTCCAAGCAGCAGAGATTGAACTCCCTAACTACGTTACCAGTAAAGGTGGTAATGCAACAATGGGGCCTGCAAAACAAGAGCTCATATGTATATATAGCCCTACAACTCAAGCCTTACATATTACCATTCTCATATTAGATGCTTGTTCCTCTAGCTTCTTGACCAGAGCTTCATCTTCCTTTGATGCAGCAGCAGCACCACCAACAATTTCCGGCACAACGCAGAGATCAGAGGCATTCAGATGCGTTAACAGCAAGCTTTGCCTTAAAAGTACAAAATGATGTAGTAATTAATAGGCCAAAACATCCACAACTGCACGACAACAATAACAACTACTGCTAATATTCAACATGTCCTGCCAAGGACAAATTCACAATAATATAGTCTGAATGTACTTATGATCAATCTATCATCAACCAACTACACAAGCAGGCATGGTTATTCAGAACTATGACACATAAAAAGCCTCAATTTTAAGCCGATCGAACAAACCCGTAAAAGCGAGACCCATATTAGGAATTGTTGTTATAACGTTGAAAATATTAACCCATTTCCAGTCTTTAAATTCAAGTGTCCTTGACCTATCTTGCTAGGTTTCTCAATCAACCTAACCAAACCCAAGAATCAAACGAAAGACAAGTCCATGAATTGAGCAAATTAAAAAAACAGAGGGGCCAAATTTTACCATATGAGAATGAGGGGTTGCGTTGAGAATAGCGCGGACAGAAGCAAGAGCAGCCCTAAAACGACGGCGAGGTTTGCGGGGAGCATAGTAGCTTCTAGATGCTTCTGGCTTCGACCACACTGCTGAGTTGCAAAGACCCTCATTCATGGTGGAAAGAAACTGAAATGCTGCTTCCACAGCATTTTCTAGATTCTTCTGACCTTCTGCTGCTAATTCCTTCCTCGATTTTGGCAGTTTCTGGTTCTCCATTGCTGCACTCTGATGTTTTTAGTGAGAGAAAGGACGAGCTTTGATCAAATCTCTTCAGTGATTTCAAACCCAATGGCGAATTAGTAATTACCCAAAAACAAAATATAAAAAAAAACCCGAAAAAACTATTCTTTTTGGGGGGGGGGGGAGGGGGGACGAAAAGAATTCGGGTGGCCCATAAATGGCCCAACGCGGGTGGCCCAACAGCCTCTCTACGTCTGAACTATGTTCATGTAGAATTTGATTTAACGAATGGGTACATGCTTCTAATTCTCTAGACACACTACACTAATTTTTTTCTTTATATATATTTTTCAAAAAAAGTTTGCACATGCTGATTAATATATTTGATAAAATTATTAAAACTTATTATTCAAGGTTCAGGTTTGAATCCTGGCATGTTTGTGCTCTTTAACTATAAAGTTTCACCATTTTGAAATTTTCATGATCATTTGAACATCTTATTTGTGATACAATTGTAATTGTATTTGAAGTTTTAAAATTAATATTATATCTAATCAACGTGCCAAAATTAGGTTATTTAAGATAAGCATTATATTCAGACGGTTCATCGATATTTATTAATTTAAATGATACAGTTTAGATTGATGTCTACATTTCAGTCAATTTTAAATCTAATTTTATGCTTTTGTCTACACTTAAAATGGCACTCAGCTAACTCAAGCTTTGATATTTATCAGGGATATAAATGTAAACAAAACTTAGCAAGCAGCTAGTAGAGAAATGTAGGATTGTTATACTGTTAATTTATTCCAACTTTTCTTTTTTGGTGGTGTTTGATATACAACAATATTGTTTAGATTTTGAAAAATTAAAATTCAAAAAAATTTGCCTATAAAATCCCCCCCCCCTTATTTAATACTATGTGATAGTTATAATTAAAAATATGATAGCTAAGTTATGAATATTTTGCTAAATATGAATACATGACTACGTAAATATTCAATGGCAATTTATTCCTTCTACTTAGTTCCCAACTCCCCTCCTATATCCTGATCAAGCTACCATACTAATAGTATGGTGGAATTCAAACGTTGCATTTTCAATTTAGGCTATCAATAAAAGGTTGGCAGTAACTTAGATTTCCAATAGATCGAACCGATCCTCAGCCTGTTTAAAGTAGGGTTTTCAAAGCGTCATATTAGCTTGGATCAACCATGGGTTGACTCATTTAGAGTATATTAATTGGTTGGACTATATTGTTAATGGTCCATTTAAAGGCCAAATATTTAACTTACCCATCATAATAATTTGCATATTATATTATACTTGTTTAAATTTAGGGAATTGTTAACCACTGTCATTATGGCAGTGGTTAAGATTAACAAATGTTAGAAGTTTAATTTCTTACATTTTCAAAGTTCAGTAATTTAATTCAATTAAAGCATCTTTTCTATTTTACCGAATTACCTTTAGTTTGAACTTGGTTAAGCACCAGCCATTAGCCCTCTCTTCCCCTCACTCTAGGTTTCTCTCTCCTCCAAGTCTAGTGGTAAAGACTGAGTTGTTTGGTACATTATGTCTCAGGTTCGATTTTTTCTTCCTCATTGTATTGTAATTGTATGGTATTGCCCTTTGTGGTTCATACAGCAAAAGGGGGGGGGGAGGGATTTATTAGGAGAGAAAAAATTAAAATGAAGAATTAAATAAGGCAGGTTAATTTAGGAATGTTGAAGATTTTATTTATGTATTAATTATGCTGCCTTGAGACAGATCTAATGCATAGAAATAAATATTTCTTAACCATTATCTTCGACAATGGTTGACAAATCTCTTAAATTTATTATCAACAATTTATACGCAAATATAGATATTATAATGGACTTTGTTTGCTAAATAGCCAATCAAGCCCATCTTTGACAAAAGAAGTGTGACCTATTCCGCTTTACCAATAAACCGACTACAATTTGACCCAACCTGCTTTATTAATAGACCGACCCATATCCTTGATCACGGTACTTGAGTTGAAGCTTATCAAGCCTAAAATTTAAGCTCAAGCTCAAGTTTGGACGCTGATACATATTGCTTGGCTTGGTTCCGTATTTTGTTTGGTCTTTATTTGTTCTTGTTTGAAAAATTTTCTAAATTCAAAGTTAAAATCCCTGGCTAAATTATATATTTTTTACATTAAAATCAAGAAATAATATATGATTGGAATAAACTTTTGTTGATCAAAATAATACTTTCACACTCTTTACAGGCACGTAAGAAAAAGATGAACTGAGTACATTAAACTAAATCGAGCCTAATAAGACTAAGACTCAAATTCAACTCGAGCCCAGTTTGACTTGAATTCATGCCAAGCTTTGATCAATCCAAACCCGAGGACTCGACAAACTAGCTCGATTTCCTTACCGCCATAGTCGGGGTTTAGTTTTTACAGTCTCATTTATAAATTCTGAAGGTGATCTTGGTTTACGTGATGATAATGTCAATTGTCAAGAGATTCCATTACTGCCAGGAGGGTAAACGCTACGCACTCATGCATGCACGCAACCGAGTGTCATTATACATAGCTTCCCTAGCTAGCTCACACTCATTACCGAAGCTCCACCATTACCAAATTAAAAGTACAATCCCCCCCCCCCCCAAAAAAAACTGTACTAATTTCTCCAACATCATTCATATCAATCATTCAGTCAATACAGAGATAATTAGTCCATCTTGAAAGAAAGAAAAAGCTAAGATCGATGGCAAAGAGGTGGATTGGGGAAGGGTACAAGAGAACTGTAGGGAGGGTGTTTGGGACTTCGTCAAAAGACTTTCCAACGTTGGAAGGCCACCCAGCCGCCCAAATCAACGCTGAAGAAGCAAGGGAGTCACAAACAACTGTTCAACGCACCGTCCGATCACTCAAGAAAGAGTTCCAGGTCTACCGTTGGAACCCTAACAATCCCTCTCAGAAACCTTTTCTTCAGTCCTACTTCGTCGACCTTTCTACTTGTGGCCCCATGGTAATCATTGTATAACGTGTAGACGGGTCATTTGGTTCAGGTTAATTTTGGGCCAAGTCGTGCTGGGTCAATGAGATTTCGGCACAGTTTGGCTCATTTTTAATTGGGTAATGATATGTGCCTTGCTACAAGACATTTTTAAATGTTTTATCTCAACTCAAATTAATATGTTTGATTATTTCAAATCACCAAATTTTTAATAAAATATTATAACTTATTATGAGTTATAAGGCTTTCATATTTGTCAGTTACGCTAATAAATATAAACAGACATCCTAAGCGGATCAACCCCATCCGCAAATGCATATTATATGTGTGGTTTTGTAAATGTGAAAGATTATGTATAAAATGATAATTTTACACAATTTATAAGTTTTGACATTCTTCTACTATTTAATTATGCCATTTTTTGAAATGTAATACGTGATAATATACATTTTAAATGAAAACAAGACACCTTTTATTAAGTGTCTTGTAGCAAGACACTTATTATTTTGCTTTTTAATTTAGGTCGATAACGTCAGTAGTTGGTCCAAATGTATGTATGGATGGGGGTGTGTGTGTGTGTCTATATATATATATATATATATATATATATATATATATATATATATATATATATATATATATATATATATATGACTCCAAGGAAATACAAAAATTAGATGGAATTTGTCTTTAAAATTTTGCTTCTTACGTTATTCTTCCCATTTATCATTTTGTTTAATTTGTTGGTGAAATTTTAGGTTTTGGATGCATTACAAACGATAAAAACAGATGATGACTCGAGTTTGAGCTACAGGAGGTCATGCAGGGAAGGCATTTGTGGGTCATGTTCGATGAACATAGATGGTCTCAACACTGTGGCTTGCTTTAAGCCTATTGATGCCGACACTTCCAAGCCGACCACTATCACCCCACCTCCTCATATGTTCGTCATCAAAGATCTCGTCGTTGATCTCACCAACTTCTATCAGCAATACAAGTAAGCAAAATTGTTCTTGCACTAGCACTTTATCTCCAAGAGGGTACTAAATCATAGGGTTATAATACACATCGCAGGTCAATCGAGCCATGGCTAAAGACGAAGAAGGCGCCCAAGGATGGGCGAGAGTACAGACAATCGCTGAAAGAAAGGAAGAAGCTAGACGGGTTATACGAGTGCATACGTACTATGCGCTTGTTGCAGTACATCGTGCCCATCTTACTGGTGGAATCCGGAGGAGTTCTTGGGTCTGGCAGCGTTGTTAAATGCTTATGGATGGGTATCGGACAGTCGAGACGAGTACACAGACGAGAGAATTCAGGCTCTAACAGATGATCACAAGAGATTGTATAGGTGCAGAAGTATCAAGAATTGCACTGCTGCATGTCCCAAGTGTTTAGACCCAGCTGGTGCGATTAACAAGATGAAGACTAGGCATTTGATCTCTGTGCGTGCTGAGATGTATAAGGATATATAGTAAACGCTAGAGCACGGGTGTAGGAATGAAGGGATTTTTGTGCCCTTTGTGGCTTCTGTCTGTCGTCATTGTCATAGTTGTGTTGTATCATCTTTTTAAGCATAGTTTGTTGTGAGTGAAGAAGTCTCATAGAATCTTTCCTCTCTCTTTCCTAAGCCATGTTTCCCCTTTTCTTTATCCTCTTTAAGTAACGATCCCTCTCTCTTCTCTATCCAGTAACTCAAGCATTTAATTATTGAATAAATCCTCCATCCTGAATACATCCATCTTGAAAATCACAATGCTTCTCATTATATGTCTTCCTAGCTCCCTCAATTTTATTCATGGATGCAACTCCTCAATAAGGCTCTATTGAATGCAATTGACGTTTTCGGAAGAGGTGCTGATTATGGAGATGATTTTTAACAGTAATAATTATTTATTTGAATTCTTTTTGATGTTGCAAGTTGATGTAGTAGTCGATTTTAAACATCTGTTGCTTGGATTGATATTGGGAAGAGGAGTCATTACTTCATTGATGAAAGTTTTATTTTATGATGATAATCGTGCACTACAGGAAAAACTGTCTTTCTCCACACTTAAAATTGTATTTACACACGGATATATGTACAGCAGGTATTTTTCATCGCACTTAAGCTAAGCGTGCCGATTGAAAGAGTAGGAAAATATTCCCCGCACTTGATAGCCGCGGCAAGAGTTACGTTTCCCACACTTAAAAGCGTGGGAAATGGTGTCTTTCCCCACTGATGTATTGCGAGTATTGTGTTGCACATATAAGTGTGGGGAAATTTAGCTCATAGTGAACATTATGCTCCTTGTCACTGTTCTTATAAGTGTTGCAACTTGAACCTATTCAACTAACTTTTAAACAACTAACTAACTTTTGAACAAATTCGTAAATAATTTGGCGGGAACTTTTTTAACAACTTTTGGCGCCTTCAATAATTTTTCAATTTTTGGTAATAATATAAGCCTTCAAAAATTAAAAAATTTGAGCATTGTAGCATATATATATATACATATATATATATATATATATATATATATAAAAGCTATAAAATTACAAAAATAATACGACAAAATCATAATAATTATTGGAATAATTGTTGCTATCAAGAATTCACAAGTGCTGTGACAGTAAAATAGAAATGAAGTATCTCGGATGCATCCTAAGAGTGAAAATACGTTCTAAGAATGTGACATAAATACATAGCCAATAAGCAAGAGTTTCTCAATTAAAATCCATGTGTAACATCTAAAATGGGAGAGGGGAATCAAGGGCCAACATTTCCTCCATTTCTTGTCCCTTCTCGTTGCACATTTCCCTTGGTTGTGACCTAAAAATACCAAATCAATCCATTAGAATAAATATCATTCCACATTATAGAAATTGAAGCAAACATCAATCATCTTGAAAATAAAAGACGTTATATACTGCAGAAAGAAGTAATAAACTTACAAGTGTAATTTCGTCCAATTTTTTACGAAGCACCATATCTAACATACTTGGTTCAGCCTTACATTTGCAAATTCCCATAGCCTACAAGGAAGATGAAAATAAAAAATTACAACTTAGAAAAAAATATGAGTTCCATGTTCTCTAAGGAACGATATTAGAGAAAGATAATTTAAAAAATGATAACAAATAATTAAAACTTTGAAAAAAAATATTGCAATTTGTACCACTCCCGCTAGGTAGAAAACAATGAGTTCCTTCTTCTCTAAAGAACAATATTGGTGCACCTCCTTAGGATGATTTCTCAGGACAGTATCAACCAATATGTCTACTTGAGCATGACTCAACTAGAATCAAAATATGTAACAATGTATGAGATACCACGACACAAGCATACCAATATGAATGTTACATGATTTCAAAGTAAATATAAATCTTCTTACTGAAGTTAAACAATTTTTTTCGTATCGTATTGCAGTTCCATGCTCAACAACTGCCTTTTGAAGCATATGTGAAGATATAACAGGAGTGTTTTTGATTTGCTTGTCTATTCCTACAAAAGTTCTCTAATAACAGACACAAAATAAATGATTGCATAACCAAATGAACATATACTTTATGTTAAAGAAAACAGAATGTTTGATATATGTACCTTATGATTTTCTGCATGGCTATGCAATGATGGTTTGCAACCCTTTATTAAAGAGCCTCCTGAGGTAGGATTCACTTTTGTTGAAAGTTCCACATGAGAACGACCACCAACATGATTAAAAGCAATATGTTTTGATTGTTGAGCATTAGGTATGACACCACCATTATTAAGAAGTGTGGAACTAGGTTGGACAGGATTAGGTCGCTTGTCGCCATGATTAAGAGATTCAATTCTAATGTTACCATTTGATTGCTTGGACAATGACTGGGAATATGGGGGGGGGGGAAACAATTAAAAGGCAAAAATGAACGAATTTAAGCACCAGAACATTTTTTTGCTTCCGATAAATAACAGTTTAATGATATATCATTTGTACTTACTAGTGTCTTTCCTGATTGCTTTTGGTGACCACCTTGCATTGAGTCGATATGCTTTGATGGCCTTGTGCTTCTTTGGGTCACATGCCCTACAAGCAATTAGCATAGAAATATAATCAAGTACTAAAATGAAACATAACATAACTTACAAACATATAATCTTTCATTACCTAGGACATTAGAGATAGAGAAGGCATCCCCAGATTTGGGTGAATCATTGTTTCTATCCAGATCAACAGGTGTATCAAGCCTTGAACCTTTTTGAGATCCATCGCATATAGGTGAATCTTGGCCTTTGTTTTTATCACATGGTTGGGCATTATTTTAAACTTCTTGGGAACCTATACTCTATATAAATAGTAAAGATTAAAATTTAAGAAAAGATTAATGAGCAAGTATTACAACTAATAATCCAAAACAACTAATAAACAATTGTGCAAACTGAGAGCATAAAGAAAGGGGAACAAAATAACGAAAAAAGAAGCAGACGACACCACAAGCAATGTAGCAGCACACACAGCCCTTTCCCTCAGCTAGAAGTGTTAGCAATTCCTAAAATTTCTGGAACTAAACAGACAACATTTCGTTTAAAACCTGACCATAACCCAAGCTTAAAGCTTTACATTAGGTATCTGCAATAGAGAAAAATAAGAAAAAGCATTCCAATAACTCAACGGTCACATGCCGGAGCTCACAACTCAACAGGTCACACACCCGGAGTACACAACAAAAGAATTTACATAAAAGCATATACAATGCACGGATTACAACTAATAACCCAAAAAAAGATTAACGAGCATGTATTACAACCAATAACACAAAACAACTAATAAACAATTGTGCAAACTGAGAGCATAAAGAAAAGGGAACAAAATAATGAAAAAAGAAGCAGACGGCACCACAAGCAATGTAGCAGCACACACAGCCCTGCCCCTCAGCTAGAAGTGCTAGCAATTCCTAAAATTTCTGAAACTAAACGGACAACATTTCGTCTAAAACCTGCCCATAACCCAGGCTTAAAGCTTTACATTAGGTATCTGCAATAGGTATCTGCAATCAGAGCACATGGAATCAGAAAAAGTTATCAGAATCTAGCACTCCACATCACCTTATTGCTTCACTTGTTAATTTGGGAAGGTCCCATAATCAATGGAACATAGATACAAGTTGCTGATTATGGATCACTATTAATAATGCAATCTCAGGTTCTAAATTCTAAGTTAAATACTTCAATTTGCTCCACTTGTACTTTCTAATGCATCCTAATGCATAACATTAATCACATACCATTAAAGCAGAATAATTAACTTTAAGCACCCTATTATTGTTCAACAACACAACATGGGCCATCTGCATTCATTCACTCAAAATACAATACTTATTTCATGGATTACAAATAAAATATCAAGGTTTCTTAGCTTGTTTTAGGGGAGGCACATATAACAAGTTGCTTAAAGCTTTCTTGGAATATATTCTTCATGCTCGCTTACCATCAAAAGAATTAATGCAACCCAATCTGTATAGAACACAAGCTTTTGTTGGCGTTCTGCTTATCACCTTAACAATCTTAGAAGGTTATTTTAGCAGTGGCACAACAGACTACGAATTGCTTGTCATATATTCAAGTTAATCATAGTGATTCATTTGATTCAAATCTGAACAAATTACTGCAGACAATGAGATTAATCCCATATTTGCAAAGTAAGCAGCAGTAGTCCATATTCCAAAAAAAAAGAAAAAAAAAACAAAAAAAGAGCATCACCTGAATTAGAGAACCATTGGCCATAGCAACTTGGAATACGATAATCAATGTGAATAAATGCAATCTGTAGGCTGCTTATTCCTATGCTACTAATCACTATATAAAACAAGAATCATTGCTTGACAACCCCATAAATTAGGGAATATGAACAATGCAACTTGCCCTATCAGATAATGATCAACTATTAATTATGTGCATTAACAACTCCTAGGCTGGGATCAAACTTTCCAATTTAGTCATTTCCCAATGTAGGACTAATTTATAGTCTGTCACCTCCATGATCCATCACTGCTTTATTCATAGTCATCTCTATCAATAACTCAGAAAGTCTCTGCAAAACCATGTTATGCTCCTTCTAAACTTCCATCATGTCTTGCATTATTTTATCACACACATTTCATTTTGACATCTCATAGGGTCACCTGTGCTACAGGGCTCACACCTAGACCTGTCAATTTGGTCGATGGGTAAAGTGTAGTCGGGCATATTTTGATTCAAGGCCATGACCATAAGGGTTGTGTGTATTTTGGTTTTGTAGATTTCGATAAGTTAAGACTGCAGTGTATTTGGTTTTTTCAGCTAGCAGTTATCCATCACGTATACTAATATAAAATGTATTTGCTTCAAATGATACACAAAACATTGAACTCTTGATAGTAAGACAAGGAATGCGGTAGAAGATCAATCAACATCAAAGCCTTTATTCAGCCTCATTCAGTGATTGTATGCCACTTTTTCCAGCCCACTTAAGCTCATTGGGTCAAATAACAAATAGCAACTATAAGCCTTAAAATAGAACTCTTGCTTTATTTGCATCATTGTCACTTATTTACTATTATCAGGGTGCAAATCTTGATCTCTTTCTTTTTTTCTTTTTTTTTGGTGAAAGTGAAAGATAACATTTGTTTTGATTTATCTAAATTAACGTTGATGTTAGACATAAAGAAGGCATACAACCACTTCATCCACAGAATATTAATGATAATAAAGCATTATTAATAGTTCATCCAAACAACTAACCACAAAAGACCTTTTAAGTTCAACCTAGCAAAATAGCAAGCACATGCATGATTAGGATAAGGTCACTAGGTAACTGTAAATTTCATTGAAGAGGTCTTGACACATCTTCATCTTTTTGCGGAATGGAGGCAGGATGACATGAATCAGAACTAGCTCCAACTTAATCTTTGTTGAGCTTGGCCAGAGCAATGGAGGCCATATTAACTTGTTATAATTTTGTCACTAGAAGATCTTATAATTTTTCTTTTAATTGACTAGGTCTTTCCCGATTAAGCATCGTTATATGTTATCATAAGCAAAACCTCCGAATGACCTCTCCTAATATTCTTATGTCTTAGTGAATAAGCATTCCAGGTGTATAATCCTTTTGATCCCTTTGTTCACCCAAGAGATTGATACAATTTGCAGTAGAGCATTAGTGTACAATAAACATGCCATATCATCCAAGTAGGTTATCAACTATTCTTAGTGCACAAACAACCACACCATATGTGTAAAAAGTAGCCTATTAGGATGGCGCAATCAGACCTATTCATTCTCTGTCTAAATTAATTTCTAAACAAATGCGTGGTATCCTACAACAAAAATGTACATTTACAGGACCTACATTCAGTCAGATGCCACAATGGAGTTCACCAACCAATACTCATGTCTGCAAAAGGATATCTAGAAACATTTCACAGGATAACCATTTAAGTAAACAGAGAGGCAACAGTACGTGACAATGGCTAAACGTTCTGGTTGAGTGACTGGCCATACAATTCACTTGAAGCAATTTCCATTAAGACTAAACGTAAAACCCAAGGACATGTACAATAGAGAGTTCAATTGAAGCAATTTCAAAGGCACACAATAAAATCCCTAATTTTTAATTTCAGACCATACAATTCAGATAAAGAGAGAAAGCGGATGATGATACTGACTCTAGATTGAGCGAATGGCCGGAATCCTTGCCGCCAGAAGTCAGGAGACGCCGGAATTTCAAGCTTTTATGGGCATGAATGGTGGGATCAATTTCAGACCACGCCGGAATTTCAAGCCCACGACCCAGCAGAAACCACCACGTGACAGCCGGAAGCTCGCCTCCGATCGCCACCGACCAGAGCAGAGGGCGTTAAACGGGGTTAGGTTAAACTGGAGAAGCAGAGAGGGGGGCGCGGGATTGAGGGTTTGAGGCAGAGATGAAAATGACGCACGACCTCCCTTTCAACTTTAACCCAAACTTTTTCCTTTTTTTTAATTTAATTTGGCGGTTTATTTAAGGAAAAACACAATTTCAATTATTTTTTCTTTTTTTTTTAAATTAATTTGGGGGTTTAATTAAAGAAAAACCACAATTTAAAAAAATTAAATAAATTGGCTACCACACTTAATATCTGTGCTAATTGTTTCATATTTACGATAGGTAATTCCCCACACTTAATATGTGTGGGCATACATTATTATCTTACTACCACTCTTATGAGTGTGGTTATATTTATCTGTACTTATTATGTGTGGGGATAGTACTGGGTACTTATTTTCTTGCTACACTTATTCAAGTGTGGTTAAATAAGCGTGGAAGCATGACCTTTTTTTTGTAGTGGTGGTGTTCGATTGTGTAGGTCAATTCTTGCGATAAAGCCACTAAAATTGACATGAAGAAAAAAAATAGACATTGTGTATTGCAAATTTGAGTATTACAAAAATTTTATTATTAGACGTTATTTGCTGTCTGTTTTCACTTGATAATTGAGAAATTTAATGTGGTTCTTGATGCCATCTCTTTTTTTTTTCTTTTTTTTTTTGCATGCACAATGTTCAGGAATTAAAAATGCCTTCCAAGAACCAAACTCTGAAATATTAAAATTCATAAAAAGTTCTGAGTCTACCCAAGTGTTCCCTTTAAGTTTCTTTCAACTCTTACCCTTTTTTTATTTTTTGAGTGTAGAAAAAAAGAAGAAGAAGTATGATCACTATTTTTCTACTAATTCATTATAACCAAATTATTTTTTAAAAATGTTGTATTTATCTATTTTTGGGCATTGATTAGGAAGACTTCTATATGAAGAATGAATAGAATGGTGATTGAGTACTTATTGAAATAATAACTAGGTGTTGCTTATTACATAGCATGGTATGAGAATGCTCCTGAATCTCACCACAAAATTCTTCATTATATGTGTTGATCAAGAGCTAGAAAAGAGGTGTTTACCAAGTTCCTGATCCTATCACACTCCATATGACAACATCTACTATACTTTATGGTACTTGCTAAAATTATTAATCCTAAAGATGGCTGAGGTCCATGTCTGCCAGTTAAAAAAAAAAATACTTCAGATTATTTAAAATTGAACTTTTTGTGTCAATCACCTATACTTCTACTTACCGCAATCTTAATTCTTTCACAACCTCCATGCGTCCTTAGTCTACATTTCTTTCACAGCCTTCGCGCATCCTTCCTCAATCCACACGACAACCTCTTGCTCATGTTAAGTGACAGTCTAGCCAACATGATATTAAATTTTAAAAAACTTTATAATATATTTCATAAACTTTTTTTTTTGAGTAAGTGCACACTACAACATCACACTATAAAAAGTATGATTATATAATTTGAGGAGGTAGGATACATAGATAGGACAATATTAGCTTTGATCAAGATATTTTGAGACTATTTGCTATTATGTTGCCTATACATAACGTATGGTTGTATGCTTTTAAAATCAATTAAATTGAATATAACAACAATAACAATAAGAAGAACTTTTAGTATGGTCTTACTTTTTGTAATTTAGGATTAAATTTTGATATGCCAAATCACTTAAAATAATATGTTTTGGAAGAGTTACTTCTGTATATTATCATTTTAACTCCAAAAAAATTTTACTATTTTTAAAAAGATTGCTCAAAAGTAATATGCTCCGTGCATAGCATGGGCCATACAAGTTGGTTATAATGAAAAAGGAGAATTATAAGCCATGTCGGTGAAGTAAAAAGTCATGTATGTTACTTATGTAGTATCAGTCTAATGTTATTAGTTTAGATTATTAGTTCATTGTAAATAATTATTAGTTGTTAACTGTTAATATAATAATATGTGTTTGCTCGATCAAAAAAAATAATGTGTCTGCGCAAATTTTTCCATCTAAAAAAGCCGAGAACGGAGAAGCGGTGGCAACTTCTGCAACAGCGGATACCAAAGTCTGAAGACGGCGAGAGAGTAGCCACTGGAGACTCCTGCCCTGCTGTGTTTTTGCTCGTCCATCTGCCTTCCTCTGAGCAACGAACACATTCTATTCTACTCATTCGATAAATTCGTACTCAAAAGCTTCATTACCGATGTCTAGGTCTCTCTTTCTCTCCTTCAGAGGTCGTTCAAGCCACGCTGCAGCTGCTAATCTACTTCAACAGTTAGTTCTTCTCTTCTCCTTTTTCCTCTTTACTCCCGCAATTTCACTTGCTGTTGTATCCTTTTTTGATCATTCGGTTCCAGAAAAATGAATCCTATTTTCGTTCGTGCTTAATTCAAATGAAGTATTTGAATCTAAACCATGTTTCTTCATCGGTTGCCGACTGATAATTTTTAGATTAAGACTTGAATTGATGTTGTTTAGATGCACATTCAGTTTGTAACTGGGGTTACTGCTCAACGTTGCGGTAGATTTTTGATTCACTGAAGGTTGTAAGAGAACTAACGGCGATTTTAGCGAACAATTTCCGTTGCTAGCGCGTACGAGGGTTTGGTGTCAGTTAGACTGCGTTGTTAGATTGTGCAATTTGAGCGTTCGTGTAAGTCTTAGGTATTCCTGTTGGAGATACTGATGTAATCGCAGAATTCCGAGCTATGCTGAAGTTGTTACAAGGATTGTGAAGGAGGATGTCGTTGAGAGCTAGAACTGATTATGTATAATGTGATGGAATTCTGTTTGATGGAGCTAAAGCTAGGTATGCTTAATGTGATGGAATGCAATTGGTTAGCAATAACACTTTACCTGCCCCATGAAACTCCTCACATTTGCTGGAATTCGCCAACTTATGGTCAAATTACATCTGCAATACACCTTAACAAGATGTATGATGTGGGTACCAAATGGAAATAGCGAAAACAAAACCCTCAAAGAGAAAATCATCTACTAGTGTTGGGCTTAGCAATGATGCACAATAAGTTAGGAAAACCACAGGTCAACCACTACTATGACTAAAAATTTTATTGATAAAAGTTGCCAGTGAAGAGGATTAAAAATGAAAATAGCTAGTGTAAATTGGTTGCGTTGGTTTTTTATTTCTCCTTTTCATGTTTCAAATGCAAAGTTTAGGGATGACGAATAGCAATTATCTTATTCTGGTACAAATACTTGACGATACTACTGCAGCAAGGAACTTTACCAATTTGAGTGGCCTGCTCGTTTTAAGAGATGTATAGAACCTTATAATTATAATTCGTGAGCTAGTAAGCAACTTGTGTTTGATCTGATTTTGGAAGTTTATCCTCGTGAGACTCTGATTTATATCAGTTTTTCTTTTCAATATATGAAAATCTGTCCATTTTTTTTAATAGGTGTGGTCCATTGAAGAGGTGCCAATGCCGTGGTTATGCAAGATCATCAGGGCTGAACAATGACAAAGTAAATGGTCGTGAATTGCTGCCAGATGCAAATCCGAGTTCTAGCTATAGTTCATTGGTGACTTATGCTATTGTATGTTCCGTAAACTTTGTTACTTAATGCATATTGTATGTTGGATGTCTCTGTGGAGTTTTGTCAAGTTCAAGCTCCTAATCTGAATTCATTTATTTAATTTACAGAATGCCTGTTCACAAGGTTTCTCATTACCCCCTCTCCCCTTTCAATGAAAATTTCAGCCTACTGCTTTACTGGGAATTGTAGGAGTGGCTGGTTATGTTCGCTACAATGATGAAAGAAGAGCCGTTGCAAAAGGTCATCTTATATTCCCTTTAACAATTGGTATTATTTGAATACATTTAATTGTTTTTCTTTTTATTTGGGTTCCAGTTCAATGAGAAACCTAATCCACTTTGTGGTTGATGAAAGTAAACTTCATTGATCAATGCTTCACTCATATCACTGCATGCACTGATTTTGAGTTTTGTGGGTGGAAAGAAATATTTAGGTTTGTTACTTTTGTTCTCGACTATCCTCAATGTAATTCATTATAGGTCTTTGTGCAGATACGCCTCTTGTACTGCCACGTGAGCGACATAGAGGGATTGACTTGTGTCCTATTAGGGTTTTTTATGGAAGGAGGTGTCTCCTTTACCCTCTCTTCTTAAGTCCTCCTCTACTAGGGTGCCCCCATGCATTGCCTATCATTTTAATTTGTTTTGATTTCCACTCTGTTGCTTCCAAGTGGTCAACTTGCTTTTAAATAGTTCTCAATTTCCCCATCAAGAGTCTTTTCAGTGTTTTATCTGCTTGTTCAGAGGGTAAACCTGCATTCATTTAAACCTGGAATCTGTTTAGTGGGCCTTTTATTTGCTTGTTCACAGCGTATTATCCACTTGAGTGAGAAGACAAGTGTAGATGATCTTTCTTGTTTAGATAGCTCAAACATGGTGTTCGGAGGCTAAGGGTATTTCATCTGATCCCCACTGCCTTTTTTGGGAAGTACTCCGGGGTACCAATTTCGATTTGGCTTTGGATTTGAGGGTGGTTTGTGTATTTGTTATTCTTTTTCCACTTAGTTTTCTGTTCTGATTGTCTCACGGAGGTTGTTATAGTTTAGTTTGATGATTTAGTGCATTTTAAATGAAATGTAGTTTTATCTTTGACTGTCTTCGTTGCTGGTTGCTACTATGAGGCAAAAATGGTTTAAAGGTTTTTGCTTGTGAAAATGGAAGTAGCAGATAATTATTTTTAGATTGTCTTTGTTTGCTCCGGCGGCTGGAGCTGATAGGATTTTTTTTAAAAAAAGAAATTTGCTTAATTACTGTGCTGTGGTGGCTGAGATCATGTGTGATTCTCTGGCCTTTGGAGTAACTAAATGCTCCCCGTACTACTGCTCTCAGTAATATGCTGGATTGGAATGTTTCTAGCATGGTGTTTGACTTTTATGCTTGGCAACACTTATTAGTAGTGTTTATCATAGTTATCCCAGGATCTTTTTTGTGGGTCTCTCTGGAATCTGGATTAGCCTCTGCTTGCTTGGTTTCCTGTATCCAGATGTCCTTATATCCTACTTAGGCAGCTTCACACTGGGAAGTGTTGTTGTGGGCTTTATGCATTCTATGTCCACTTGGGCTTTTCCCCCATCCCATACCAGCTATTGCTGCTTAAATTGATTGAAATGAGATACTTTTTTCCCCTGTGTACTACTTGGTCATTTTGCTAGATGGAGTTATCTTCATTTAGTGAATACCAGCAAAAGAACAAGATTGAGGAACAAATGTTTACAGGACTCTGTTCTATAGTATAGTTTGTAATTAGCTGCTGTGGCTGGTGAATTGTTTACGTCTAACTTGTCTATTCCTTCTCATTTGTCAGGGGAAGGAAAAAAGGAAGGGATTACCGTCAAAGGACCCACTGTTGGTGGTCCATTTACCCTGGTTAATACAGAGAAGCAAATAGTCACTGAACAAAATCTTCTGGGAAACTGGGTGCTCTTATACTTTGGTTATACTTCATCCCCTGATGTTGGGCCAGCAGAAGTACAGAAGATGGCAAAGGCTATTGACATATTAGGTTCATTGCATTAACTTAGATTTATATTTTTTTTCCTTTGCTCTGATTGATCTCTGACTTCAGTATTGTGTGTAACAAGAGTCAAAACATAATGTTAGGGTTATGCCCATCTTCGTCTCTATTGATCCTCAACGCGATTCACCTGCACAACTAAAAGCTTATCTTAGCGGTGTGTTCCTGTATTCCATTTAACTCACCACTATATTCTTATGTGTAGTTGAAAGGCGCATTAGCTAACCAGTTTTGTGGTGGTCTTATCCTGTAAGAACTGCAGAATTTGATTCAAGAATAATAGGGCTAACTGGACCTGTTAACTCTGTGAGACAAATGACACAAGAATATCGGATCTTTTTCAAGAAGGTTGAAGAGGATGAGAGTGACTATTTGGTTGAGTCTTCCCATAACATGTGAGCCTAATTCTCTTTTAAACTTTTTATTCTGATTCTTGGTTGAGCTGAGTTTCTATTCTTGCAAATGCAACCTAGGTACTTGCTGAACCCAAACATGGAGATTGTGAAATGTTTTGGGGTGGAATATAGTGCTACGGATCTGGCCGAAGCAATAGCCAAGGATGTGAGAAGAAGTGCATCTTAATTGATGTTTATGGCTCATATGTCCTCTATTCATCCTCAGGGTAAGGGATTCCTTTCTATTAAACAATCGCTTGTGATGATGTCAGTTAATGGTATATAATAAGCTTCAACAGACATTCTGTAGAGATGAGTGGCATGCTGATTTTGTTCCTAAAAGGAAATATAGTCAAGTAGTCTCCAGTGTCCAAGTTTCCATGTTGTGGGCAGGCATCTTGTCTTTTACCTAAGCTTTGATCGTACTTCAGTTTGATAATATAATGTTATAACATTCTGGCTGGCATCAACTTAGACTTGCTTGGAGTGAGAGGATCAATGTTCCACATCTACTTGTAGTCTTGTAGAAACTTGTGGATGGACCTTGTTGTCTTATCTACTAGTTTCCCCACCATGGAAACTCTTAGGCCCTTTTTGGCACCCCTGAACACCATAAGTGGACTGAAATGGAACGGGACATGATATCCAGAGAGAATGTAATGGGAGTGATTTCTTGATATCATGTGTTTTGGTTCAACTAAGATATAGAATCAGTATCATAACAATCATACTCCAACTACTACAACTATTATAACTACTACTAGTACTAATATTAATTACTGTAAAACTGTGACAATAATAATCTTAATTATAATATTATTAAAACTATGAACAATATAAATAAAAATGGTAGTAATAATAATGGTATTACTACTACTACCACAACCACCACCACTGCTGCTACTATTTGAGGGAATGAGATTTGAAATCCCTTGGCGGAGGGGGGAGTCAAGTCCCTTTGGGTTGGGGGAACCCCCCACATATTGTTCTTTATCGTTAAAACCCATACCAAACGTAAGGGTTAGAGACTTCAAACCTTTAGGTATCTAATTCCATTCCCTTTCTCCATACCAAAGACTCTTATTTTATACCTGCATTTGGTTAGTACTGCTAGATGATAGATCTATAGCTTGTATGTATGAGGTGTAATAACATAGCCAACTCAAGCCACTAACATATGCATTTGGGTTATGTGATGGACATGGTAGATACATCAATAGGGTTGACTGGTGAGCACACGAAGGTGCCTCTAGTGGTGAGCGCAACTAGGTGCCTTCCTTCAGGCCCTGCATCAGAATCAGAACCATTAAGGGGCTTTCAGAAGACTCTGTGGTCCAGGTTCTGGTTCTGCGGGTAGTTATATTGTTTTAATAATTCATTTTCCCATCTTCTGAAGCCCCGTAATATATCAATTGAGACCCTCTCATGTTATTGCAAAAACCAATCACTATTGAATCATTGTGTCTGACTACTAAAGCAACCAGCCTGAGCATGTCATAGCTAGCTCTGCAAAAGTGGATTTGTGCTGTTTATTGGTCACTGGTCTGTTAATAAACACAATGTCACAAAAGGAAAATACGCCCCCGGGGGGGGGGTGGTAAGTCCATACATCTCAAAATACATACCAAAAGCCTGAAATGCACCACCAGTTACCAAAGTCTTCACAATAAAATTCAAAGGAAGAAATACAAAAACAAAGGCCATTGCAGCTCTTATACTTCCGGAAGTTATGTAAGTGGTTACCCATAGTCCTGGATGCCTGCAAAAAGTTCCAGTCCACCCTCTGGGTCCCTGTGAGAAGTAGAACCCGAACTAGTTGGAGCAGTTCCAGGAAGTTGCTGAACAGTTCTACTTCTAAAACTGTAACCATTTGACTGTCTGGATGGGTTCCCGTGTACCCAAGAGTCCAAGACCCTGCCTTGCGCCTAGATGCCTCCTACATGTTTCTTTGTGTAGGACAAGTCATCTGTTATTGCATCACAAGGTATGGAAAATGGAAAATTACGTACGTCGTAATTGAGCAGTGAAATTTCCTGAAAACATGCATTCTGGAAACTGAAAAGGTATCGTGAAAACGGTGTCACGCAGGACAGTCTATTGTTTTACTCTATCTCTGTGTTGTCCTCTAGAAAATTAAAAAAACAGAGCTTGTCATCTTTTCTTTACATTTACCTTCTCTTTTTGTTTCTCTGGGTGCAGTCATGCTTTTTGCTCAGACGAGTGACTTATGATGGCAGGGATATTTGAACTTTGAAGCGTTGCTGTCCTTATTATACTGACATTTATTTTCTTTTTTCTTTTGTCTAATTTAAACTTAGGTTTAAAGTCTCACATTGAGGGTTTAGCTTCAATTCTCATGATGTAAGATGAGATGTTCGAGATGAGAGCCGACCTGGTTGGCTGTGTTAGTGGAGGCAAGCAGTTGTCATGAGCAGCAGTCAGACCTCCCAGCTTACGATCCTTGTTTCTGTTGTGAGCAATCCACATACAGAGAACTCAATTTGGAAGCTTAATTGAGGCATGAACTAGAGGCAGGCGAAATACAGGTTTGGCTTCAATTCAGAAGACCTTTTTTGGAATCATGTTTGTTTTGGAGCAGATGAATTGACAAGGTTGCATTTGAGTTAGAATCGAGATTGAACAGTAGAAGTATGAAAGCTTTCATACCCTGTTTAAAATTTGTATGAAGACCAACCTAATTATTTTCCTTTTCCTTTTTTTGGGACAAATGTGGGTGATCGAATTGGAAAAGATTTCCCTAAAACTACAGAAGTTACTTTTTCTGGATCTTTTTGAAGATGGGTGATAGTTGTCCGATGCAGATGGCGTTACCGTAAATGGATCTTTGTTTGTACGTCTCTATCGAGTCCAGCATGCATTTCCAGATTGGAACTTCTTATTTTAATTTTGGTCTTCTTTGCTCTGCAATCTAGATATCTGCCCAGGCCCTTTCAAGTGTCTGCCTCTGGTATATGGTTGACCTGCACGTTGTTATATGTCAAGTACGAACTAGTCTTAATGTTTCATTATTGTGATCTCTTGTTTCTTTTAAATAAGGAGTCAAATATTGGTTGTAACATGTCCCCATCAGCAACCGTGGGCCCGTGATGAATTGTGCGGACGAGATTTTGGGTTCTAGACTGCCCTGTTGCTCTTCCCTTCTATCTCTGCTGTAATTTAATGTATGCTGTACTTCATCATTATAAATCCAAAATATCACCAACTAAATACACCCAGGGCGATAGCAACCTGATGGAGGCCCCTAGGCCCTAGCTTTTAGTATCCAATGACTGAGTCGGGTTCGCTCTGCATCTCAATTCCTATATTACACTTCTATGAGTATATATTTTTATAAATTATGTAAGTGAGCACATATTTAAAATTACTTATATGACAAAAAGACATTAATAAAATATGGCATATGGTTGCATCCCCCCCTATCCCGTCTGTTGCCAACTTGGTTAGCCTTGCACAGGGTCCGAGGTCGGACAGTTTACCTATAGGGGAAAAAACACAAGAATTTTGAATGATTGGTTGTATAATTTGATAATTTTTTTGGCAATACTTCCGAGTAAAGCTACAAATACAATGTAATAAATATGACGTTTTACTCTTCTATGTTTGTTCAGGGCTGGGATAAAGTCATGTTTGTGATCAATTCAATTTTGGAGAAATAAGAATGAGGACTTATTGGAGGTGTTATCCATTGAATGGTTGTTTGGAGATGCATCCCTTTCAGAAGACGAATTTAATTTCGAACAGTTTCAGACTGGTACAGATGCTGAAGATTGTAATTATGTTGGTAACTCAGAGCCTGGAGATCTTGGACTTGCACCTCTTGGTGGGGCTCCTTGGTCGCACGTGACAATCCATCATTCCTCCTGGCTTGTGTTTTTGTTTGACCTTTACCTCTTTAATCCATCCTTCGTCGATGTACCATGATGAGGGTGAAAATCCAAGTAACCAATGATGACTACCGTCTCCCATGCCTCCCTCTCCCCCCCCCCCCCCCCAAAAAAAAACCAAAATAAAGGGAAAAGAAAAGAAAAGAACGTGCAAATAACTCCTTTCCCCTAATGTGAATTGAATTAATATTGTTGGTCTTCTACCATACGCTTACTTCGAGTGGAGTTTTTGGGAAGAGTAGACGGAAAGAAAAGTTCTTGGCTCTACGATTGATCTTGGGCTTGCAATCCTTGGGTCTAAATTCATGGCCGACTCAATTGCTTAATTCAAAAAAAAATTCCGCGTAAGGTGCTATCAACTAACTGTGGCACCCCAAACCGATACAGGTGAACAAAGAGAGTATACTAAGGTACTTGAGAGAACCATATATTTTCAAGCAAAATGAACACATAAAGGAGTAGACCTCTCCTATTGCGTTTAGTCCAGTGAAAATATTTAACCATCGGTCAACTGCATATTATATGACAAATATAACTGCATAAATATGCTCTAAATCAGATGCTCTCCAATATCTCTCACTATTATCCCGTCATGAATTAGTTAAGGAGAAATATAGTAACTATGTTTAACAAGAAAGCTATTAAACAAATGGTGCCTTCATTAATGGCATACCAAATGATTATGGCAATGTGACCTTTGAAACATTGAATATCATCTTATTGTTTTGCAGCATTAATACTCTCATATTGCTCTATTCTCAATGGTGGAATAATCTTTCTCAATACCATTCACAAAGATCCACTAGCAAATTTTATTTTATATTCATTTGCCATGCAATCATGGTATCATTAATTTAAAGCATTCTTAGCCTGAGTTCAAAGCCTATACTATATATTTGAGAGCACATACTTCAACCTAAGTTTGAAGTCTATATTATACACCTGATAACACATACTCTCTGAAGACACATTAGCAAATAAATATTTAAAAAAATAAAATATATGATAAATACACCAGGAAAAATATATACAAATAGAACGTGAGAGCACATAATATTAAGTTTACCTAATAATTTGCCGCCTGAATTACAGTTTTTGAAACTCAGACTTGCCACATCAACAAAAGTTTCAATTTTTTGAAACTTAAATTCCATCACTTCTCAAACCAATGTTACTCCAACTTAAATTATTCAATAAAATATTTTTTATAGACCTACCTCATAGCATACAACCCACGTGTTGCCTTGTATGTCATCAGCCAGTCCGGCCCAACCCTTGTGTTGCCTTGCGTGTTATTAGCGCTAGAATTGTACTGTGCCAACATTTGTGGAACGCGGATAATCCCGATGAGAATGCTCTTACACAACAAATACAAGGTTATTCGGAACTTATTTTTCAATATTTTGAAAGACATACCATATTACTTAAGGGAATACTATTGAATACATTCCAAGTATGATGTATGTTGAGTCGCTCTCTATTCCATCTAAGCACATAATTTTTGTGATACGCTTATCACAAAAATTTAAAAAAAAACGACATAGATGCCATGCCACACTAGTTTTCTGACGTGACTAAGTGGTCGGTTGGTATAAGAAGCCTAGCTGGCAGTGTATATATATACTATGAGTGCTCAGACACACGCTGAGTGGTGAATATGACAAATTCACATTCTCACTCCCTGCGATTTGAATGGCCTTTACTAAATCTTCTGTCCAGCGTTATGAAAATTGTAACAAAATAAACCGGGCCCACCCCACCACCAAAATTCGTGCGGAATGTGACCATGACAAGAATCGCATTCCCTTCAACTAAAAATCTTTTTTTTAAAAAAAAAAAGACCCTGGGCTTCCCCTATGACTTGGTCTCCAGCTTTTCTCATTCCCACTAGCCATACCCCAACCCTACAACCTCCAAAAAGGAAAAAAATTAAAAAAAAAAATATCCAAGGAAATCAATTTTTGAATTTGTTATATGAAATCAAGGAAAAATAATGCTATAATAATTAAAGAATAAAGTAGACAAGATTTTTTTTTCTTTTTCCCAAAATCATAAAATATTTATATTCTTATATATTTTTTTTTCAAATGTTGTGCGTTGGCTCCCATCTTCCTTCTATTTCGTAGCATTCTCAACATTGATTAATTTGTCTCCCTTAACCCAGAAAAGAGCGAAAGAGACAACAAAGAGGGACGGGTCAGGCAGCCGCTTCCCGGGGGGCTGCGTGCTTACGACGAAATGAAATGAGTGAGATGAACCCCCTTGTTTAATTAATTCCAAATCCTCATACTTGTTTTCATCAATCATATATATCCATTTTCATTTGTTGTTGTTCCTCCATTGTCATTGCATGCATGGGTGCTCGAAAATCCATGAGAACAAACTGAAAAACAAAAGAAGATGACGAATGAGTTGTCTCCAGACAAGAAATCATCGTTAGGATGTGGGCTGTTTAATGCTGTTTTCGGGAGGAAGAAATTCGAGCCTCGTCGATCAGCATCTACAGGCTCAATCCCAACTCAAACCAATGGCAATGTTGACATAATTTTCACGAGCACCAGGAAAATCTCAAGTGCGGGTCATAATTCCAAGAGAAGAAGAGGTGGCTTGGAGGACCTCAACAATGGCATTCCTCCCCTTTCTCCTCAACCTTCGCCTAATCACGGTGCCCCTCAAGCCACCTCTTCTTCTTCTTCCCCTTCTCCCCAGCCTAACATTGCTTCTGCAAGGCAGAAGCAATGTTACCACACGAGCCATAATAAGGGGAGGAATAATTATGAGCCGTCTAATTATAATGAAACTAGCTTGGTGCCGGTGTCAAGAAATGCAGGGGTGGTGGTGGCACCAGAGCAGAGCCAGAGAAATACTAAGACGGTTCCAAAGGATGTCCCTTTGGGGATATCCGATGAGCTAGAGAGCTTGATAGCGGAGCACCAGAGGAACCGAGGGGGTGCTCAACTTGTTCGAGTTTCTTCCGGGAATGTCATGGTTCATAGGAATTTGGGTAACTTGAGGCAGGCAGGTGGAACCACATACACCTATCCAAAGCCCACTCCTCGCGATGATCATCTTAACCAGAGTCCTAATAATAACGCTCCAAGGTATTTGACGAGTGGGATGGGGAACATTGTCAATAAGAAGCACCAACAACTACTGCGAAAGGGCGGGAAGTCCCCAGAGGGGCCTTCCCTATGCCGCGCATTGTCTTGCAGGATGGACCCTGAGGAATTGAAGATATTGGGCAATGAGGACTATAAGAATGGCAGATTTGCTGAGGCCTTGGCATTGTATGAAAGGGCTGTTGATTTGGACCCATCCAAGGCTGCCTATAGGAGTAACAAAAGTGCTGCTTTGGCTGCTCTTGGCCGGCTTCTTGAGGCTGTTTTTGAGTGCAGAGAAGCCATTAGGATTGAACCGCGATACCAAAGGGCCCACCACCGTTTGGCTAATCTTTATCTCAGGTAACGTGATCTTCGATTTACTTTAGCGTAGCCGACTTTGAATGAATTATTTGATCAAATGCCTTTTGTTTTTTACATTTTGACATTTACCAGATTAGGAGAAGCAGAAAAGGCCGTGTATCATTTCAGACAAGCAGGACCAGAAGCTGACCCTGATGAAATGAGTAAGGCGAAAACTGTGCTAGCCCACCTTAGGAAGTGTGACGAAGCCAAGAGGCGCAAGGACTGGAACACTTTGCTCAAAGAATCGAGTAATGCCGTTGCTGCTGGTGCAGACTCTGCACCATTGGTTAGTCCCTTGTCCTAAAACCAGATTTAGTTTTTCATTATGTCAAAGGCCCATATGTAGTTAATTACCAATTCTGTTTCATGTAATTTGCATCATCAAGATATTTGCATTGCAAGCGGAGTCTTATTTGAAGCTCCGCAAGTACCAAGAGGCCGACAAATCATTGGGAAACAGTCCAAATTTCAGCGTGGATCAGTGCACTAAGTTCTTCGGTCCTATTGCCAATGCTTCCATGTTGGTGATCAAGGCTCAAGTTGATATGGCTGTTGGAAGGTTAGTCTTTTGTTTCCTCCTTTAAAAATATAACTAACAGTATCGGTCCAAATTTCTCTAGGACAAAGATATCTCCACTAACAGTATCAGTCCAAATTTCTCGAGGACAAAGATATCTCCATTAAGATTTCCCCATATCCCGTCTCATCAAGATCACACAGCAAAAGATGTTCCTGTTGTTTTATGTGGTCCTCTCTTCTTTATCTGTTCTTTCCTTAGACTACGTAAGCGGCTCTTTGTCAAAAGAAGTTGATTTAATTAGCCAAAAAGGTAACGGGGTTGATTAGTTGCTTGAATCATGATTATGCTAACCGCGTATGTTGTCAGACAGCTCAAAAGGTTCGTCCAATGCCTGGAGAAAGAGGAGTTAATTGAAGATTATGTACTGCATTTAATCCTTGACCCTATCCACCCACCAACTAAGCTTTTAAAATTGTCAAGCATGATTAGGATGTGGAAAATATTACTTATTTGACCCTGTCGTCATTTAACCTTCTCCTACAAGATTAGTAGCCAACCAATCATTCATTAAACAGAGTATTCTTTGTCCAACTGTTTGCATTGTTTGCTGTAGATTAGTTTACCAGAACTTCTCATTGTCCAAAGCTTTTAGTATTTATTATGTCAAACAGCGATCCACTCTAAGCTATTAACTTGCCTGCCAGTTTTTCTGCTTTTTTTTTTATGTCATTTGAACTACTGATTCAACGCGGTTTTTGTCTTAGGAACGCGTTAAGTTTCCTTTATCAAATGCAAGGCAGTAATTAGGTGACCAACTCAGTCCTATCTTATGTTCAAGATGGATTTTCGCTACTGTGGTTACTGGTCAAAACAATTGAAAATCCTTTGAAAATGTATCCCTGAAGTTCCTCCCCAAAATCCTCAAGCTTAATTTAAGTCATTCTACATGTTAGGTTAGACATTAGATATAGCACCCTATGCTTAAGGGATGTAAACAGTGAAAGGCTTTATACAAATCCATATTAAACATGCAAGGATTCTCGAATACATTATGCAGAGCTCTGACCACGACACTATTCAATGACTGTCTTTATTGCATAAATTGTTTAATGGTTCATCCAACGCATTCTTATACAGTATGCTAAACAGTTCGGTAGAGCTTTGCAACTCACTGTTCTACTCATTTCCTAAATGTATGAGTAGTAGTGTTTTTTCGAATCAATTCTTAGCACGGTCGTGAACTTACAGAAATTTTCTAAGTAATTTATGTTTCTTCTCGCATTGCTTGAATTACACAAAGGCAGGACTTGTTAGAACTACGTTCGTATTAGTTTCATCAACATGTATTTTAGAATATGTTCCCCCAACCCTTAAGACTCTCCGCCGGAGTGTGAGGAGATCAAACTATAGCTGTGGCTAGGCAAACTGGGAAATTTGTTCTCAAAGATTGTGGGTGGGGGTTTGACAGGTTTGATGAAGCATTGGAAGCAGCAGAACGTGCGGGTAGATTAGATCCGTCCAACAGGGAAGTGGGCTTTGTAACAAAAAGGGCTCAAGCTGTTTCAGCTGCTCGGACTTATGGGAATGACCTGTTCAAGGACTCAGAGTTCTCCGAAGCTTGTATTGCTTATGGTGAGGGGCTTGAGCTTGACCCTTGCAACTCTGTCCTGCTCTGCAACCGAGCTGCTTGTTGTATCAAACTTGGCAAGTTTGAGAAAGCCATTGAGGACTGTACAGCTGCCCTCAATGTACGTCCCTCGTACACCAAAGCCAGACTAAGAAGAGCTGAATGTAATGCTAAGGTATAATAATGCTTCATTCTAATCTCAGAGCTTCAGTTTTGGTTATATTTGATAGATCTAGCAAAATTGACTTATGCTGGACTGCGGACTCAAACTAGTGACATCAGATGTTCAAACTCAAAATAAGGACAAATTGATTCTGATCTGAAATAGACTAAATGAACCCTAAATTTACAAGAACAGAACTAGTGTTTCTTGCCAAGCTTAATGGATTCACTAGTAGACCAAACACATGACCTGACCTAAAAGGATTCGACCTGACTTCCCAAACCGGATTCGACCTAAACAGGTTACTTAAAAAAGGGAATTTTTTCTAGTATTTTTAGGAGTGGATTTGGATATGCTACTGCCAAGTTGGAATTCAAGGTTCTTTTGCGTCCATGCTAGTTGCAAAAATGGGAACTTGCAATAAGAGATTATGAGCTCCTGTTGCAAGAATCGCCAGGAGACGAAGGGGTGTGCAAGGCATTGTTTGAGGCCCTGCTACAACTCAAGAAGCAACGTGGGGAAGATATATCACACATGAAATTCGAAAATGGAGGTGTCATTAAAATCCAAAGCAATGAGCATTTCAGAAACTTGACATCTTGGCCAGGTAACTGTTTCATATTACAAAAGCTCGTCCTCTCCTTAGAACATAAAACAAAATATTAATATTCACGATGTTCTATGGTTCCGTTGGGTAGGTTTGTTAGTGGCCTGGTTCTATAGCACGCCAAGAGACAAGCGAACACTACAATTCTTGGAAGATCTTTGCAAGAAATACCCAACTGTAAAATTCATCAAGGTATGTCTCTATTTTCGTTGACATTACACTGTATATCACAGATATATGCATTGATTCTCAACAAAAAGATGAGCTAATCTTTGTAATTTTTCAGGTTGAGGTCGAAGACAACGAATGGCTGGTGAAATCCGAGGGTGTAAGTTCATTACCCAGTTTCAGGGTATACAAAAGCGGCTCAAGGGTGAAAGAAGTTCCCAGAGAAGATCATGACGCCTTAGAGAGCTCAATCAAGGAATTTATAAGGTAGCACACATTGAAAACAGATTGTAAAGGGGAAATGTCATTCTTTTTTCTGCTTCATTTTGTACTGTAAATAGTTTGCATTGCATAGTTAGAGAGAAAGGAAATAGTTGGAAGTTTGTTCATCTCATTTGTGTTGCAGTGTGATTTTCAGAGTGTATAGAGCCAACGAACTTCCTAGGATTAATCAGTTGCTTTGAAAGGGCTTGTGGGCAGTGATTTCTGGATTTTTTTTTTTTTTCTGGAGTTCAATTTGATTGATTGCCTTTTCTTCTTCACCCCCTCCAATTGACATCATGAGCAAATCCATATATCTATTTAGACACCTAACTTTGGTGAACAGTAGTAATTTATGCCTGGACCTGATGGCATATGGAGATCACAGTCTTTAATGCTTTCGTATAATGCACGATAAGCAACATAGATCAACGCATTGAACCAATTCCCTCGTAGTCTTCATTTCCATAGGGTTCTGAACTGATTAGGTTCACAATGCACCAATTGGTACTAGCAAAAATATCAAAATTCGACGTGGGCTTTGTTTCACTTGTATCCTAAGAACATATTTAATTTCTTGGAGGGTTTTTATTTACTGTCATAGGTGTGGCCATTGGCTTGCAATCATGTTGAATGTCTTGAGTAGGTAGTCCACATATTTCTCTTGAGATAAGAAAATTCAACGTGGGTTCTGTTCCACGTGCATCCTAAGAACATATTTCATTAGCCTTAGCCCTTAGGTAGGTCTGCCATTTCATACTTTGGCATGGTCACTTGCTTGAATTCTTCTATCATCTTAATATTAGTTCCCGTATAGATAAGATCATCAATGTAAAGACACAAGTTGGGGAAATCATTTGGCCTTTGATTCTTTAGGTAGAGAAATGGCTCACTTGGGCTTTTGCGAAAGCCATTTTGAAGTAGATAACTGTCAATTTTGCTATTTCACGATCAGGGTGCTTGCTTGAGGCTAATATAGTGATTTGAGAACACTGAAACTTTCACTTTTACAGATGTCAGATGCAAGCTGAAACTTTGAATTTGAACTTATTCCAGGTTTGTTTCATAGCTATTGAGTCTACACTGAACAGAATTTTTAGATTATTATTTGCAGGACATACTGCCATTATAAATCTAATCATCTTTCTAAAATAATTTTGCACAAAATGGGGATGAAATCATTAAAAGATTTGATGTAATGTTCCTTCTGGATTCTTCGATACTTTACGTTCAAAGATGCCGACAATGGTACGACAAATGTTGACAAGCCACCGGTGCTAAATGAACCACGGGAAAGTGAAAAATCCAAGGATATTCATGAGATTCGACTATAGACACTTGACCTGTTGACCAATTCATATCTGTTAAATTGGGGGCATGTTTGATAAAGAATTTTTGAGTTTTTAAAAAAAATCAAAAATTAGTTTTTTTTTTTTACAAAATTAACTATTCAATTTGATTAAAAAATTATGTAAGTATCTAATAAAAAATTAGTTCGAATAGCTCACACTATATACCAATTTTTTCATATTAACTTTTTCCACATATATTTTTAAAAATAACTTACCTAGTATTTTTCTTTGCTCATGTATTTTCGAAAAATAACTTACCTACTATTTTTCTCCAAAAGCAAATACTGCAACTAGTTATTTCCATTAAATAATGAGTAAAACTAAGTACTATTTATCAAATACTTCAATTATTATTAATTTCTTCTTATCAAGTACTTGTTTAATTTCTCATCAAGTACCGGACAAAAATCATTGGATCGGTGCAATAATTGATGAATACATAAAGTTTTTTCCCATTTCCAAATTCGATGTTGTAAGAGATTTCACCATAAAAAGTGTGCATAAATTCTTCAATATTCACCCTGTAGAAATGCTTAATGGAGATATACATGCACAAGCAATCAAACACAATACAAACTGATGGGCATAATACTTATTAATAAGCTTCATCAAAATGTCACCTACTCGCATTGACTTTTGATTCTGCACAAATAAAAGTTCAAGAGAAAGCCTGAGGAGTGACATCAATGGGGAGAAGATCATGGGCGTGCCCAACAGCAGTCGTACTCGTACTCGTACTCGTACTATCGCAATTGTCGCGCTCAGCGGTGAGCTCGTGAGGGGATCTGTCGCGAGCCAACCACTGCTCCACCGTGAACAGCTCCTGGTGGCACGGGATGTGGGGTCCAGTGGTGGTGACCTCCACGTAGTTGCAGTACCACCCGTGGTGCGCCCCTGACCCATCGGATATGAGCTTCATGGAACACACGGGTCCGTCTAGGCACGGACCCCTACCCGTGAAAATGTCCAAGTTACCCCTCTCGTAGTAGTCGTGACCCTCCCCCATGATCCCACCCCATGTCTCTAGATTGTTGATCCGGATGCCATCGCCGCTCGAATCGTAGAGTTCTAAGCTGATTATGGAGTCGGTTCCTGCGTTTATGGTCTTACTCGTTCGGACGTAGACCGTGTAAACACATTTGTTCTCAACCTGCAAGTCAAATTGTATTAGAATCTCATACGTATATCTCAATGAAGTTTAATTATACATATGAAATGACTAATTAATTTGTGGTTCACTCATTACATCAGCTAACAGAGGAGCAGCAGTGATGATGGGGGAGAAGCAGAGGAGGATGGTTGACAAAGTGGGGAAAAGCAACTTGGCTTCCATTGCTGCTGTTTGGGTCATTCAGAGATTGAAATTGAAGATGGAATTTCTAGAGTAAGAGGGAAGACTTAAAAAACAGGTGGCCGGTGGAGATTATTAATGGGCTGGGACTTGGGAGTTGGGTCAATAGATGCAAGGAGTGAACGAACCCAAATTATCTTAGCAGATCTCTAGTTATTGTGTGGGCAGCATTCTCACCTCACTCGGGGTTACATTATGTTAGCCACGTTTTTTTTTTTTTTTTTTTTCATTTAGGATGGAGATATTACTATTTTATTAATAAAATGTTAAACAACATTATAAATAACTAAAATGATAACTGTTTTACTGTAAGACACTGTCTTGATTTTGTACGTTTCAATATGTAGCTAACGAATATTTAAACTTAATAATTCATAACTAATTGTAATTGTTGAAAATTTGGTGACTTTAAATTATAAAACATATTAGTTAAGGTTGAGATAAGACATTAAAGAGTATCTTCTGACAAGATATATATCATTATCCTTATTAATAAAATTTATATATAAATAATTGCATATTTAAAATATGAAGAAGAAATTCAATTTTCAAACAACTTGAACAAACTTTACTAATTAATAATCGACACTGAAATTGTAACAGCCTTATCATAAATAATTTTTATTGATTTTACACTTTTACTAAATGTAGAGTCTTATAATGCGTACTATGATCATTTAAAAATTGATCTTACCTAATAAAAGAAAAGATAACAAGCCAAAAAAATTTAAAAAAAGGGCAGACACATTGTTGGAGAAGCAATAATACTTTATAGGAGATTGTGCATGCACCAACATAGGTACTTACCAACATATTTATTTGTCATGGAAAACTTGTCTTTTATGTGACAATAGAATTTGACCTTTGTTAAGTAAAGGATGTATGTTTTTAAAAGAAAAGCTTATTTGGATTTTAAGGAACTAAAACATTATGTATGGCAAAGCTCTTTTGAATATAGTTATTTTTCTTTTCCTTATCAGATTTCGATATCAAAAGCAAGCACAATTTAGATGAGCACAATTTATTCATCATAAAATTAGATCAATATGTAACACTTCAACTCAAACCCTAATATTTGAATCCAAATATTTTACTGAATGATACAACGCTGCCACAGATATGCCACTCGAGTTGGCAGTGATTAAATATGAAATATGGTGTTGAAATAAATAAAGAAGAAGAAATTAGGACTGTCAAAGTCGGACCAACATGATAACCCGACCTAAATTTACTGAAAGGAACACGAACCTAATCCGAACCGAACTGATTTCAATATGAAGTCGACACGATTTGACCGTTTAGTGTGAAAATTTGTTATTTTTCAGTTTTGAGCAAATTTAAGCTATTTTCAAGGCCGACACGAAATTGACCCATTTATTAAATGGATTGATCCGACCCGACCCGTTTGACAGCCCTAGAAGAAATACTCAAGCATTCTCCATTGTTTTTGTTCATTGATTAAGTAGCTTTCTGAAAGTCAGTCAGTCATCCTTCATGTTTTGTGTGGATCGATAATTGAGTGTTTGTATTATAGGAGATGAAATTTCAGTTGTTAGAAGAATTACGAGGAGCTTAATGAAGAAACTTGAAAGGAAGCAATTATGATATAACAAACTGAATGAATTTTTACGTGGTCGAGTGAGTAGCTTATTGAAATAATAACAATTTATTTTTAAAGTCTTTATTAATTAACATGATGTCATTTAGAGGTTATTCTACCATATTATAACCCTATTACTACTAAGGGCCTGTTTCTTTCGTAGGTAAATTGGGTGGTTCAAAATGGTGAAGTGGGTTGAAGTTGCTTGAGGTGGGTTGAGATAGGTTGAAGTTGGTATTTTTTTAGGTGGGTTGAAATAGGTTGAACTAGGTTGATGTGGGTTGATGTTGGTTGAAGTTGGTTGAAATTGGCATATTTTTTATGTGGTGGGTTGAAATGGATTAAAATAATGACAATGCAATTAATGTGTGATAATTTATGAAGTTATCCAAATTTTGAGAAATTTTTGTTTTTTATTTTTTATTTTTTATTTTTTTGATCTTTGATTTTTAATTTTTCGTTTTTAGTTTTTAATTTTTCATTTTTTTTACTTTTTTTTATTTTTATTTTTTTATTTTTGTTTATTATTTTTGTTTATTTTTTTATCTTTATTTTTATTTTTATTTTTTATTTTTTATTTTCTATTTTTTTATATTTTCTATTTTCTATTTTTTTATTTTTTTATTTTAT
>JACYFF010031958.1:103556483-103569257 GCA_017589665.1 Selenicereus undatus
TAATTTTTTAATTTTTAATTTTTAATTTTTAATTTTTAATTTTTTTACTTTCTTCTTTGTTCTTTCTTATTTATTTCTTATTTTTTATTTCATATTTTTTAAGTTTTTAATCTTTAATTTTTTTATTTTTTTTTAATTTTTTAATTTTTATTTTTAATTTTTAATTTTTTAATTTCTTATTTCTTATTTCTTATTTCTTATTTTTTTTATTTTTTCTACATTTAATTTTTAAATTTCAATTTTTAATTTGTAATTTTTTAAATTTCTTATTTTATACTTTTTTATTTTTTATTTCCTAATTTTTTGGTTATTTTTTAATTTTTATTTTTTTATGTGTTTATTTTTTATTTTTTACGTTTTAATTTTTTTTCTTTTTCAAGTTCATTTATTATTATTTTTTATTTTTTATGTTCATATTTTTTTATTTTTTATTTTTTTAATTTCGTATTTTTAATTTTTAATTTTTTAAATTTATTTTTTCTTTCTTATTTTTTAAGTTTAGTTTTAATTTTTTTATTTTTATTTTTTATTTGTATTTTTTAATTTTTAATTTTATTTGTATTTTTTATTTTTTACTTTGTACTGTTTATTTTGTTAGTTTTTTAGTTTTTTATTTTTTATTTTTTAATTTTCTATAATTTTATGTTTTTTATGTTTTTGTGTTTTTATTTTTCTATTTCTTATTTCTTATTGTTTATTTTTTATTTTTTATTGTTTATTTTTTTTTCACGTTTTTATTTTTTATTTTTCATGTTTTTATTTTTTATTTTTAATTTTTTTCTTTTTTATATTTTATGTTTTTATTTTGTTTTTCTAATAAGAAAGAAAAAATAAAATTTAAAAATTTTAAAGTTAAAAATACAAAATTCAAAAAATAAAAAAATAAAAAAATATAAACATAAAAAAAATGAAAATTAAAAAGTAAAAAAAATAAAACTAAAAAAATAAAACATAAACCATAAAACATAAAAAATAAAAAATAAACACATAAAAACAATACAAATTAAAAAATAACCAAAAAAAAATAGGAAATAAAAAATATAAAGTAAAAAAGTATAAAATAAGAAATTTAAAAAATTACAAATTAAAAATTTAAATTAAAAAATAAAAAAATAAAAAAGAAAAGATTAAAAACTTAAAAAATAAGAAATGAAAAATAAGAAAGAAGAAAGAAGAAATTTAAAAAATAAAAAATAAAAAATAAAAATAAAAAGTAAAAATAAAAAGGAAAAATTAAAAAATAAAAAATAAAAAAATAAAAAAATAAAAAAATAAAAAATAAAAAATAAAAAATAAAAAATAAAAAATAAAAAATAAAAAATAAAAAAATATAAAATAGAAAATAAAAAATAAAAAATAAAAAAAAATAAAAATAGAAATAGAAATAAAAAATAGAAAGTAAAAAGTAAAAAATAAATAAAAATAAATTAAAAAAATAAAAAAAATAAAAAAATGATAAATGAAAAATGAAAAATAAAAAACTAAAAATTAAAAATAAAAATCAAAAAAATAAAAAATAAAAAATAAAAAACAAAAATTTCACAAAATTTAGATAACTTCATAAATTATCACACATTAATTACATTCTCATTATTTTAACCCATTTTAACCCACCACATAAAAAATATACCAACTTCAACGAACATCAACTCATTTCAACATACTTCAACCTATTTCAACCCACCTAAAAAAAAATAACAACTTCAACCTATCTCAACCAACTTCAACCCACTTCACCCTTTTGACCCATCCAATTTACCCACGAAAACAACATGCCTTAAATCTCACATGATACTTTACAAATTATTAAAATTATGAAGGAGGTGGGTTGAAGTGGGTTGAAGTTAGTATTTTTTTTTTAAATAAATTAAAATAAATTAAAATAAATTAAAGTAGATTAAAGTTGATAAAAATAAATTGATCCATAACAAAAACAGATCCTAAGAGGAGAAAAAGAAGACGTAATTTTAGGTTTGTTTTTTTCCCATCCTTCAATCACTGTCAGTCTGCCATAGATTAATGACCAGTAAGCTACTCAGTCGTGGAATAGCCCAGAGAACTTCCGTATTTAATTAAGAATATTCGTATCCGGCACGTGTGTCACGTGGCAGGAGATACGTGGCTTGAGGTGAGGGATTTGGCCTGATCAATGCAATCTGGTCAATGATAGAATAATGCATCATACGTATTTAATATGCTGCGTTTCGCTGTCATTTATGACTATTGAGCGGGACGTATTGTCATTTGTCAACCGTGGATTTTCTCTTTGTTTTATGCAGATTTTTGATATTGTGTTTCACAATATCCTAATTAACTTTTAAAAGCCATATATAGCACAAGTAAGCTCTAAAATATTTTGTCATCATCCAAATGGTGAGTTGGCTTTGTAATAATTTTTTATTTTAATCAACATTTCACCTAGTTTATCTACATGTATATTTTTTTTAACTTATTATAAGTATTTTTATTATTAAAATTCAATAACTTCCAGCACAATTCATCATCTTTTAGCACAATTAAGCACAATTCATCTATCATCATTCAGCACAGTTAAATACAAATTCATCATCATTCATCATAATTAAACACAATTCAGTACTGTTAGGCATTTATTAAAAATATCTAGTTATATTTTCTCGACCATTTGGCATGTTTCAGCATGTGTAAGTATATTTCTGCATCTTTAGCATATTTCAACAATTTTTCGCATGTTTCGGCATATTTCAGCAATAAACATCAATAAATACTTCTCCTAAGTAAAAAAGAACATGTCCTGTGACTATATGTAATAGCTAAAAGAATTAATTAAATGTTTTGTCTTGTTCAAATACAAATTAGTTCAAAGTGATTCGACACTTTCCATTAAGGTCTCAAATTTGAATTTTGTAAATGGAGAAAATATGTAATGAGAGAATTTTACCTTTTATGAGTTAACAGTCACTCAACTCCATTGACATGCAGGACTTAAGGCCTAAAAAATATGTAATGTGTTGTCAATCTAGTTGTTGGCCCGATTTGGCTAGGTCAATCACCTTAGAGGAGGTTGAATAGGGTGATGATCAAAATCACAAAATAATCAAATGCGGAAAGTGTAAATGTGGATAAAACATATAATTTATAAAGGTTCGGACACGCCTAGTCCTCTACGTACAGACGCCCCTCGCCGATAGGATTTTGAACATCTTTCTTTTATTAGGTCGGTCGATTATATACGATTCACCAATCATGGTGATTCAAATATAACAACTCAATTAAGCAATACACATTAGCATGCCAATATTCACTTAGAATTATAACATATTGAAACAATACAATTTTTAAGATAATTCAAATATAACATGATGAATATATCAGTTGATCAATCTATTTTTGTCTTCCATCAAAACATATTAATAAACACACTTTAAGTTTAAGGGAAGCTAACACTAGTCTCATGTACGTAGCTCACCTTGTCATCAAACTAAGTGTCTTCCGTAATGTGCAGCCCAATCTGTTCTCTCTCGCTATTGTAAGTCATCTTTATCCTTTTGTGTGTTTGTCAGTCCCCACTAATTTGAGCGTCGGAAACCCTTTCTTGCATCGCCCTAGGGAGAAAAAAATTAGGGGAGTTGGTTCCTTGTAGGACCCTACATTAGAGAAGAGTGGTAAGCCAAATACCCAAACTTTGTGTATCCAATATGGCACATCTTTCTCCAGCCTATGTGGCATTTCTTGTAGATATACTTCTGTTAGGAAAAAACAGAGTTTTAATATTTATAAACCCCAAGTGCAAGGTGCATCGTTGAGTACTTGGGGTGCCGTCCACAGAGAATTGTGTCCTCAATTACCAAAGTTCATTCGAACGTCGCAATCTCGGCGAAATCAAAGGCCAAGAGAAGTAAAACTAACTACTAAAACAAAGAACACTTCAATTGTAATTAAACTTAAGGTAGACTAACTAATCAATTTAAACCCTCACCTTCCTAAGTTATGCTAGTAATTCAAGGATGATTAGTTGCCCAATTAAAGTCCATGTAAGCCCTATCTCAAGGGTCATTGGGCTAGTCTAAGTGTTCTAACAACCTATTTTCATGGGATTAGGTCAATTAGACTACAAGATTAATAACCTTTGACCTAGCTAGCGACGGGACTATTTTCATGTCCCAATTTCGGCTATTCACTTTACCCACACTAGACAATTAACATCACCTTTCAGCATAAGTTAATTGCCCCTAAACACTTATGAAAGCTCTTTCAAGCATTTCATCGAACATTTGGTGGGCATGAGAGAAAACCCTAATTCTAGCATAGACCATAGGGGTTAAGACTCTAAACAAATTTAGTTAGCCATCACAAGGCTAATTACAATCAAAGAATGCAAATTTAATCAAAACTAAACATCTAAAAGCAAATCAAAACAAGAATTAACAAACTAGCAAAATAAGACAAAAAACATGAAATTTAAGAGAGAGAGAGAGAGAAGAGAAACTTAGCGATTAAATTGCGAAATCGAATCTTGTACAATGTATACAAAGATCTAATCTAAATTATTCACCCCCTAATGGGGTTTTTGAGGCTAACCTAAAACCTAGAAAAGACTAAAGGAAACGTGCTCTCAAAAAGAAGGAAGAAAGTCCCCAAAAATTGGCCAAAAAACAGTTTAAATCGCAGAAGCCAATGCGGCGCACGATCGTGCCTCGACGCACGGCCGCCCTTGCTCTCAGGCACGGTCACACTCACGGTCGTGCGTGGTTTTTGGCCGCCAGGCACGGCCGTGCTTTCCTGTGGAACGGTCGTGCGATCTTCCAACCTGCCTCCTTGGTTCCCGGGCCTTCATTAGACCTCCATTCTTCCTCAAAATGCATCCCCAAATGCTTCATTCTCTATCAAAGTTGGCAAGTTTCTCATCTCTTTGGCAAAACTCCTAGAAAATAAGGAAACTAACCAAATAAGTACATTATGAATCGAAAGAGGCAAATTTAACCATTTCTCATTAAGATTCCACATGAAATTCATGGGAAAAGGGGGTCAAATGAGAGCTAAAATGATGTAAAATAGGAGTTCATCACTCCCCCACACCTAACTTTTTGCTCGTCATCGAGCAAAATAAAGAAAAACTCTAATCTAAGAATCTAACTCACTTTCGCAGGAATTGCGGTTGCATTTAGCATATGCAACAAGCCCTTTAAATCCCTTGGTTCCCCCAAGTGGACGAGTGAGGTCTCGTGAGGGTTTGCAGAAGATATACCCACAAAATCTCAAAAAGGAAAACAAAGAGAAGAAGAGAAACAAAAATTGGAAAATAAAAATGACAAAATACAAAATACACATCAGGGTAAACTGTACACAAACGGATCAATCCAAAAGCCCCTAGTAACTCAAGTATTAGTTTGTATACAAGCATTATATGCATTTCAGGACTTTTCAACCCAAAGAATGGCATCCAGACATCAGCTTTTCACCCCACGACGCATGTAATAACCCGACCCTAACCCATATTTATTTATTTAAATCATATTTATTTTTTTAATTAATCATATTTATTCATTTAATTTATCATGTTTATGGATTTAATCACTCGTGGTTATTTGTTTAACCAAATCATGTTTATTAATTCAATTACACTCAATTTGTATATTTACCAAATTACCTTATGCCATTTAAATTTTCCGGATTCATTTATCGCGTTTAATCATTCCGACTTGAGGATATTTTATGCGGGTCCCATTTTGCAATTCAAGTTTCATTGATTGTTAATTCAAGTTTCATGGATTGATTAAATTTCAGGTGAATCGATATTAGGCCTCGATGATTATGTTTGAGCGTTAAATTATTTTTCATAATGTCACAAAAATTTAATGTTTAGCCATTCAAAAATATTTGGGCTCAAATTCTTTAAGTTCGGCCCAATTCATTTGGTCCAAATTTGCAGCCTGATTCATTTTGGGTTAAAATTTTGACCTGAAAATTTTGGTGTGATTAAATTAAGTTGATTACAATCACTATGCTTAATTATCATTAGCAAAAATTTACTTTATGAAAGGATAAATATCAGCCAAATTTATCAAAATGAGTTTAGAAAAAAAAAATCTAGCCAAAGACATGTCCATCGTTCTTCCTCTTCTCTCTCCTCCTCCTATGGTACCCCTGTTCCTGCTACTGTGTGCTGCTGCTGCCGCCACTGCCCCGCCACCAGCCCACCACCTCAGCCACCAGTCATCCCCTCCAACCACCAGCCACCACCACAACCTCCTCAACCACCTTCATCTCTCTCTATTTAGGCTTCAAGTGAGGTAAATCTTAACCCAACTTTGTTTAATTCTTGGGTTTATGTTGAATTTGATTATGGATCATGTTATCTTGATATAAATAAGAGTTATTTTGATGTTTTAATCTTTGGCTAAGCTTGAAAGCATGCAAGGGGTTGAGATCATATATGATCATCCAAGCTTGATGTGAAAATGATGAACTTTGAGTTCTTTAATTTAATGTTGTCGTCTTTGGCATGAAAAATGGATTTAAAGTTGTTGTTGATCTTATTAAATCCATTTATGATGATTTTGATGGAAACTTGAAGGTGGCATAACCTAGGATTTCAAGATCATGCATTTGTTGAATTGCTCACTGTCGAAAATTCTGGGAATTATGGGATTGTCCAAAAATTCCAAAATTTTTACTGTATTAATGAAGTTGTTTGGAGTTTGGATATGTTAATGACTTCAAAAATGGATGTTATATAAATTTTTGGCTAAATTGGTAAATCATGGAAAGTCCCATTTGTGACCAAGAGAGGTTGGTTGGACTAATTATGTAAGTAAATGAATTTATTGGGAGATTGTGAATATTGATGTAACGAAATATATTGAAAATTTTGTAAGGTCTATCATGGAGTGGTTTTTGAGCATTCTAGCTACAGTAAGGCTATTATAAGGGGGAAATAAATGTTCACGGATTTTATTGGGATTTTCAGCTCGATTTATCAGAGAAAAGCAATGAGAAAGCAATGATGGTGTGGCTGGAAAATGGCAGAAAATAGGAGAACCTTCGCTAATAAACTGGTAATGATCGCCCCAACCAAAAATTATAATTTTTTGTGGGTAGATATTTTAGTGTGTTAGCTTCCAAAGGGCTCTTGAATCACCTGAATCCAAAATCTTTGGAAAAAGTTATGGTCGTTTTACCAAAACTGTGCAGATTGGACCAAAAACTGACACACTTGTGTTTTAGCCATATTTTGGAAACCCTATTGTGGGAATCATATTTTGTGTTGTAAATGAAATTTTTTCGGGACTTATTAATCTTTCCATATTGGGGTTTGAAGTCTCCATTTGAGGTCAATGATGAAAGTTATGAATTTTCTAAGTGGACCTTGAATTAGTAACAACTTTGATTGTGCTTAGAAGCTTATTTGGTTGGGAAAACTAAGTGGTCTGACATAAGCAAAGAAATTGGAGCAGTGGGGAGAGTTTTGGATATTTATCAGATCAAGTTATTGCAGTTTGTGCTAATTTGAACCAAGGTATATCTCTCTTGGTCTCAAACCTTTATTACTTACTCAATTCGGAATGTATCAAATGTACTTATCAAGCCAATCTAGTGTACTCGTTGTTATCTTGAACCAAGCTATACATCAGCGAGTCTTAAACCCGTATCAGCAACCTATCTCAGAAAATGCCACAACCACTTCCTCATTTGTCACCATCAAGGCATTTTCCTTTGTAATCTCATTTATCTCACTGTGGTCTATTTTGCTTTAATTTTATTTACTTTATATCAAATTTAATTACTTTCACCAGTTCAGTTTTGAGGTTATATTAAAATACCCAAGTTATGTATACCATTTAATCGCTCAAGTTCTGTTACACAGACTTTTACTTACTCAATTATGTAAGTAAAGATCATATCATTTACTGTCTGCATATACTTACAATGACATTTATGAAACAGAGTCGGGCCTAGTTATCATTCCCCGTTATACATAAGTGTTATCAAGTTAGAACATATTTTTCAAGTCAAATGGCATTTACAAAACAACTGACTTTTATAAAGTCAGATGACATTTTTAAAGACTCAAGGTACGTTCATTGCTTGTATCTTTAGAAAGCAGAACATGTTTATCAAGTTACAACTCTTAATGAGTTTATCAATGAATCAGTTTATACAGTGATTTGTCATTTAACTTGTGACCCTATTAGTTATCATCTATAGGGCATCAACCCATCATTTACCCATGCGACTTTAGGCCAATTCTTGATTGGATTGACAGGTGTACACCTATATATAGATCATATCATTGCAGAGGGTTCACATCCAAATAATAATGAGCAATTCAGTTTCATATTACTTTCATTTTCGTTGTTATTGCCAACTAAATGAATTGCAAAGGCGGGTACCCATCAACAGTGTTTCTATGCTTACTTTACAATACAGGAATGCATGTACTGAGTTTTTGCTCATATTTTCGAATTCTTTTCATGTTTTTCATTTTAGGTGATGAAGTAGCACATGTTTCCCCATTTATCAAGCCCTTTTTGGGAAGTCATCCGATACTCACAGTGGATCCAGCATAGCATGAATGTTGGGATTGACCTCAGGGTCAAGTTGGGTCTATATTCAATATACTTGTATAGTGTGGAGTGCAAGTTAGCACATGGTATGATTAAGTCAATGGTATTGAAGTTGAACTATTATAGACTTTGGTCTTGAAGTGTTTTAGTTTAATAGATTTTTTGATTGTGAATATGAGTTACAAGATTAAATGGTTTCACTGAGCCTTGTCCTTATCAGGCGGCGGTAGCATCTTCTATTATTAAGTCTTCCGCTGCAATTTTTTGTAAATCATGTCATTAGCATTTTGGGGGCGTTACAATGCAAGAGAACATTGAATCCATCCTAGTGCCTGGTGTGCAAGTGTATCATCATCCTAGGACTTTGGCTTACCAGAATCGACTCAATCCACTTGACTGGCATCAACTACATCATTAAGTTATTGACATGGGAAGTAAGCATTACTAGTAGCAGTATTGTCTCAAAGGGTAGCATCCAGTACCTCATGCCTTAAAGGAAAACTTTTCATTTCCGACTCTCAAACTCTTTTTTCATTCCTAGTAGTATGCCTCAAAGGGATATTTTTAGATTTTCTTTTTTTTCTTTTTCTTTTCAGAAATTCCTCACCCTTGTAATTTTGAAGTTAAGACAAAAGCAGTGATGCACAAACGCAAGTGGGAGAGTCAAATAATGGAAGATTAAGATCCTAAGATAATGATGATATATAAATTAGGATTGGATTGCAAAAATCACAATGGACTATTGAGGTTAGAACCGATGCCTACAATGACATGCTTAGGACAAAAATCTATCATGCACATCATATTTATATACGAATTAATAGCCAAGGTACTAGAGATCAAGGCAGATCAAATAGTACAAAACTCCCCTAAAACTAACAAAAAGAAAAACTATACAAAAAAAAAGAGAAAAATTGAAAAATTTGTATGAAAATGAAAAATTTGTATGAAAATGAAAAATTTTCACAAAAGTAAGAATAAAAGAGTAAATAATGAAAATTTTTCACAAAAGTAAGAATAAAAGGGTAAATGACCCCACCCGCATACCTAAATCTCACAATATCCTCATTGGGAGTTGAGAGTCATCACCAACCACAAGTCACACAAAAAACCAAAACAAACACACACAAAAACACTAAACTGACACACATATACACAAGCTAAGACACTCTCTCAAGAACACAATATCACCAAATCAACAGCAAGACCACAAAGATATACAAGACTTGCACCACCAAACACAAATATATACCAATCCAACACCACCACCACCACCAATCACAAAACACAAATATCCACAAAAACACAAAAATTGTGATCATACCCATCAATGGCTCAACAACATCCCAAATTTCACCTCAAAATTATCATCAACAAAAATACAACCTAAAATCCACAACTAAGCTACAAGAAAAAGAAAGAAAATAAAAAGAAAAGAGAAGAGTTAGAACGATTATACCAGGTCGAGTACTGAATATACCCAAACTATGTCATAAGGGCGCAAGGAGCATCAACCACTCCTTGTCTCTCAAGATACGAGTTGTCAACTCGGATGCGCTTAACGCTCTCAGAAGCTTGTTGTGCATTGCTACATGCATCTCAGAATGGTGTGAATAAGAGAACACTAGTAAAGATGGAGCAAGCAAAGTTAGTGCCCTCTTAAACTCATCAAATGCCATAGAAAAATCAAAATCATGATCAAAGAAAGTACTCCACATGATTTTTGTAGGCATGTCCTCTAGGTATGCGCAATATAGATCAAATGAAGGGCGAAACCCGCTAATATCACCTAGGGACTCATGAAATGCATGGCAAAGAGAGGGGTTGGTGGGAAGTAAAGGGGGTGAAATAGGGGTTAAGTTAAGTGGCTCGGTGCGAATGGGATCAATATGCTCAATGCTAGGAGTTGCACTAGCCCTGATATCATTACTATACAACTCCTCAGACGAAGGCTCTAATACTGCAATATCGTCCGACCAATCAAGCAAATCATCCTCAACAAAACTAGCGCCACCCCTAGGAGACTCACCCATCTCTAACCCTGTGCACTGAGCTAAAGGGATGGGAGTAGAAAGTAAGCACAAGACACCGCCAGTAGTGTCTCTAGGTGTGCTAGGTAAGGATGGAGCGATAAGTGATTAAGGAGTCAAGGGAGGATCAAAAGCTTTCCCAAGGTCGATGAAAGGTGTAACATCAATAAAACTCGACTCCAGGGGAAAGGAAGACTCATAATCATCATAGAGACTGACCTCAAGTCTAAGAGAAGATGGACTAGGGTCGGTCTCATGCAATAGGTCACTCTCCCTCATCTTACCAACAAAAATCTCAAGTCGTTCATTCATTGTCCATATCATGGCATCAAGCTTAGCATAACATTAATTGGAAATATCATAATAGGGACAAGAACTCGCATCGTAGTCAATAGATGAACAATAAGAGCACACAGGAGGAGAATAAGCATGAAAATCATATGAAGTGGGGGAAGGGTACTCAAACGACTCACTAGCCTGCTTGTGGTGCCACTGATACCAAGCCAAGGACTCAAATAGACACTACAAGAATCCGCCTATTTTGATACGAAAAATTTCGTTTCTAAACGATAGAAGTTCGTATCTAATGGCCCTTAGAAACGAAAAGTTCGTTTCTAAAATTTCATTTCTAAATGCACCGCCATTGATGAAAAATGAAAACGAAATAGGGCTTCGTTTCTAACAGATACGAAAAGTAGATATGAAAAGTAGTTTTGTATCTAATAGAATAGTGTTCGTATCAAATCTTCCAAAATTCGTATCTATTAGAAACGAAATTAGAAACTGAAGTCAATTTCGTTTCTAATTGAAACAAAAATTGTGGTATCTATTTTGTATATCTGTGTATCAAATTGAAATGAAATTAATTTTAGTATCTAAAAATCGTATCTGATTTCGGTAGGCGAAAACTACTATTTTCAATTCTAAATTGTTTATGTTCAAGTCTGAATAGGCTTTCTGTTTTACCAAATTTTACCTATATTTCATATTCCAATACACAAGCAATATATAATGCAACAAATATAAGTGTCAAATATATCGAAAGATGCCAACCTATATACATGTATAAGTGTATATTATAACTTGATGACAAAGGTCCACGTACCAAATGTATGCCAAGATTAACCATAAGCCAATTCCTATACAAAACCTACCAAGGGCAACGCTTTGACCAGGGAGTTTCACAGCCTCATTTACAACATCTATGACCTGTAAATTAGCGTCTGTCATATACTTAGCCAGTAGCTCTGCTGCCTCTTTCTTCATCAACACAACCTTCACTCTTACGTATATATTCTTGCTATTAGTACTATCATTGCAGCTTCTTTCTACTTCTTCAGGGATAATAGATGGTAGAATTGGCATCTTCAATTCTTTCTTCTGTAGCTTCATCCTCCTCTCGATAATAACTGATGATTTTAGGACTTCTCTTAAGCGTTCTGTGCTTACAAACTTGCTTCTTTCTCCTAAGTTCATCTATATAAATGTAGTCTTGAGTTCTACTACTTCAAACATCTTGAAAAGAGAGCTCAATCCTGTAAATATTCACATGTAATTACAATCACATCTTGTCAAACAAATAAATAAATAAAATTTAGAATTTGTTCTATTTGTAAAATCTAGCTCAAGATCTCAAAATATAGCTCACAAGCTAGAAAAAGATTAGGATAAGCAGCAAATAACCACAACATTAAGTATATTCAAGCTCCACCAGAAACGGAAGAGAAGAAGCACTAAGTGGGAATATTGGAGAAGCATCTGACATAGGAGAAGATGCATCAGAAAAAAAATGATCAGGGCAAACTGAGGCTATTGCATATGGAAAAGGTCAATAATAACACTGATCATTCTATGGTGTGGAGCAAAATTGAAGAGGGCTTATTCCAATACAAAGGAGATATGATGGAAGCCCTGTTTGGCTATGTTGCAACGAACCAAAAAACATCAAATGATGAAAGCACAACTTCAGAAGCTAAGAACTCAAACACAGCTCCAAAGATCATTTTAGACTCTAGGTGATGTCAAAACATGTAACGGCCCGAACCTAATCTTCTTTCTAATTACGTTAAAGTATCTCAATTACAAGGCCTCGCTTTTAAATTCAACAAAATTTTGAATTCAGTAACTCGCTTTTCAATTCAGTTGCATATATATATATATATATATATATATATATATATATATATATATATATATAT
>JACYFF010031958.1:103569267-103584242 GCA_017589665.1 Selenicereus undatus
TATATATATATATATATATATATATATATATATATATATATATATATCAATATATGTTTAACAAAACCAAAAGAGAACGAAACAAACGAAAAAGGAAAAACAAAAATAAATAAAGAAAATTCTTAAGGGGCCGAGGCCCCCTTTTATTTCCCCTCCTTCACGGGAAGGATCAGAGAGGGAGATCAGGGGGGTGGCCCGACGCAGGATAACGCAGAGAGAGAGAGAGAGGAGGCGGGGCTATGGTGGCCACCGGCGACCGGCCGACGTTGCCTGGCCGTCCCACGCCCCAGCCGTCCACCATCTGAGTGAGCGCAGAGAGAGAGAGGAGAGTCGTGAAGAGGAAGAAGAGGACCGGCTTGCAGCCCGGCGACCAGACACGCACGCGGGGGAGGGTGAAGGAGGCCGGCGGTGTCGCCGGCAGCCGGTCGACTCACGCTCGGCCGTCCCCCTCGCCGATGGGCGCCCCATGTCAGGCTAGAAAGAGAAACAGAGGCGGACGCAGGGGGAAGAGAAAGAGGGTTCAGGTGGGGGAGGTCGGCGGCACCCCCACGGCTCGCCGGACGCCGGCAACGGGGCAGCAGGCAGAGACGGCAGAGACAGAGGCCCGAGCCCACATCGAGCCAACCCAAACCGAACCCTAAAACGGGTCCTTTAGCTTGGATTCAAGGTGGGTTTCCTCATCCTCCTACTTATGGTTAAATTGTTAATTTCAATAGAGTTTAATGATTATCGATTCTAGTTGTTCAGGTTGAATTCAATGGTTATTGATTATAATTCGTTCAGGTTGAATGTGAATCAATTATCATATGAAGAAATTGTAGCGTAAATTGAACGATACCCCATGTATATATATGTTAGTCGTATTGAACTAACGTTTATCGACGATTAAAGTTTATCGTTTATATACATATAGTTTATTGAGTATATGTCATTTGGCAATTATATGAAATTTATTGAATACGTCAAGTTTATCGATTATAAACAGTTATCGATTATATGAAATTTATATGTAAGTTTATCGAATATATATATGTACATGGAACAATTATCGATGCTAAGAAATTACTGACAATATGAGGACTTCGGTTTATAAAGTTCATTGAATATATAATGTTCATCGCGGGCTTATAACGTTAAGTTTATTGAATATAAAACGCTCATCGACACAGGCTCACTGTTCCTATAAAAATTATTAATTATATAACGTTCATTAGCTATGCATTTTATCGATTATATATATATATAACGTTCATTAATTATGCATTTTATCGAATTATATATAATGTTCATCGTTGTTGATTATATAACGTTTATTAATGGCATTTTATTGATCATTGATTATATAGCGTTCATTGATTATGCCTTTTATCGATTATATGTAATGTTCATCTCTTTAGCGTTCATTGATTATGCCTTTTATCGATTATATGTAATGTTCATCTCTTTAGCGTTAATTGATTATGCCTTTTATCGATTATATGTAATGTTCATCTCTTATTAAATATATATCGTTCATAGATTATGCATATTTATCAAATTATATATATAGTGTTCGTCGATTATATAAGTTTATTGACTATATAACGCTCACTGATTATGCATGATTATCGATTATATCGAATGTATATGTAATGTTCATCTCTTTAGCGTTCATTGATTACGCCTTTTATCGATTATATGTAATGTTCATCTCTTATTAAATATATATCGTTCATAGATTATGCATATTTATCAAATTATATATATAGTGTTTGTCGATTATATAAGTTTATTGACTATATAACGCTCACTGATTATGCATGATTATCGATTATATCGAATGTATCGAGTATACGACGTTTCTTGTTTGCATAATGATTATCGATTGCATGAAAATCTCGATGATACGTAGTTCTTGGTTACATGAAGTCTATAGACATTTAGGTTGATGATATGAAGTCCCCTCATTATAGAATAGACATGAAACCATTACCAATAGATCTTGACCCATAAGGTGAATTCAGGGATTATATGATAGACATTTTAGGTAGAAAATAGTTCCACCTTAAATTGGAGCAGAAGTGAAGCCACATCGGTCGCTTCAAGCTGTCAACAACACCACAAGAGAGAGAGAGAGATTTTTCGGAACCAGGGACGTACATTGCCTATGTTCTTCAAAAACTCTATGTTCTTCAAAAACTCACAGTGTTCTCAGCAATGAAAAATCAAAACAAGATTCATTTAATGAACCAAGTTCTCAATGTTTTGTCACATAAACAAGTGGCCCCGCCAATTATCATCAGGGCTTATGCCCATCAAGTATCAAGGCGTATGCCGACCAATACACCCGCGCGCGGCGTCAGGGCTTATGCCCATCAAGTATCAAGGCTTATGCCGACCAATGTACCCGCGCGCGGTGTCAACTCAGGCTTCTTGATCGGCCTGGGGGTGTAAGCACCTAAAGTACGATCGTTTCAAGATGTACATCGACCAAGGGGTTCACTTTCAGATAAGAATCAACAAATCAATGTTACTTATACATTCTCTTTCTCCTGTTTGCAAAACAAAATCTTTTGAAATGCGGCGCCCCACCATTTAACCTTCAAGTCTGTTTTACTGCATAGGGATGTACGTATGAGTTTCGAAGACAAAGCTCAGTTTTTCATTCTTCTGCCAGTAGGCAGGGAATGCAAAGTTCAATATTTCATTTCTCTGTCAGAAGGCAGAGACAAAGCTCAGATTTTTCATTTCTCTGCCAGTAAGGAGAGGATTCAAAGTTCAAGTAGGCATAAGTTGAAATTACATGTTTTATAACTCTGTTGATATGCAGTAGAGTCAAGAGAAATATGGTTAAAGGAGACTCCCAATTCCTATGATAGCTTACAAAATGATATACATTAAGTAAACAAGCATGTGAGGTTCAAAGGTCACTTTGCTTCATTTTAATAGTTACCAATCACATGACGTAGTTATATGCTTCATTTTATAGTCATCGTTCTATGTTTTCTTACCTTCCTTACAGAAATCTATTCATGCATATGATCAGCTACTGTGCAGTATAGTAAGGATTGTATCGCAGAGGAACATGACGGTTGTAACGACATTGTAACGACTGTGTACGATTTACATTATATGAACTAACACCAGTTTCGCTCATGTATTAAGCATCACGTATAAGATTTTAGCGATAGGAGAGCTTTTCAAAAGTCGAGCAATTATGAACGACGGTCGTAAGTTTTTATTGGAATGAAAATATTCTTTTAGGGGAGGGGGTTATCAACTGTATCCTTTTCGCTCACTCCATATGTCATTGTTGCCCTCCAGGTTCCTGAAGTTAGCCAAAATGAAGTCATTGCAACCCTAGAAGTAAAGTGATGTGCTTGTACGTGAGTTGCAAGGTGTATTATAATGTAATGATTGTAAATTAAGTGTTTGTGTGCTTGGTTTGCATATCATTTAGAGTCGCTCTGTATGGCCGTATGGGCCACCATCTTAGTTGCCAGGGCTGTATTTTTCGTTGTTTATTTGGTTCACATTGAACTGCATTGGTTATAGTGCTCCGGGCGGGTGGCCCGTAGAGCTGTGAACTCCGGCGGGTGGTCGTTGAGTTGGTTTTTATTGTTTTTCAGTGCAGGGGATTTATTGTAAGGCTGAAAGCCTGGGAAAATGGTCAAGTTTTAGGGGAAACTCTGTCCGTTTTGCCCCAAGATTTAAGAACAAGATGGTAACACTCCTGACTTTAGGATTGGGGGCGTTACAAAACATAACCATTGTGATTCGCTCTTTGGCCATCTCTCACGAGGAATTGATTGATGGGCTCCCAAAAGGAAAAGGCCTAAGTGTCAAAACTCCTTAGAACAATTTAGCTCATCGTGATATGTTGTTAACAAGCCTCAAGTTAGACTTAGACAATCACAATGGACCAAAATCATTGCTTAACTATATCAACATTCAATGTGATGTAATATGAGAAATGACAGTGAGTAACTGGACTTTGGCATTTGTCTAGAAGTTTTTCACATACTAATCAAGTCAACATTGCAACACACACAAGAGCAAACCTCTACAAAAAAAAAATCAATTTCTCTTCAAAAATACCATTTCTTTGGGCTATGGCAACAAAAGGCATGTACTGAAACATATGCAAATTAATTGTACAATAATTCTGAATGGACTGAATCCTAAATTTTGTGATAACATATATTGATACCTATATAACAAAGCATACTCTTTGTCGAGATGTAGAAGTGACCATCCCTCCAACCACACCCCACAGTTCTCACGCAAGTTGAAAACAAACTGAATCAAAGTATAGGAAATAGAAGTTGTTATGCGTTTATAGCGATTCCACAATTCCACACTTACAGGTCATAAACAAATCAATTCGGATTTGAATCTCAATTTTTCAATGTTCAACAACAAAGTCAGAAACAAATTCAACGAAATCATTCAATACATGCTAAAGCCCTCAGTCGTGAACAACAAATCAATACTAGAAAAATGTTACTTTTGGAGAACTTTGAACGTAGACAGAGAGAGAAATCAATAGCAAACCCTAAGTTGTAATCAATGCCAAAATCAAATGACACATATACACAAATAGAGAGAGAAAGGGAGTTACTTTTGCAGATCTATGGGTTGACCCACTCAACATCCTCCATCAGAGCCGACGACATATCCTTGGCCCTTCTAGAACCTTCTCCTCTAGCGACAACATTACTAGTGGTTCCGATGTTCAAAGGCCAAGAGTAGGAGGAGAGATAAAAGAGAACAAAAGCGAGGAAAATGATGGAAGACGATGAAGGAGGTGCCAGGGTTTGAGAGAAGGAAGAGGGAAGAGGAAAGGTGGGCGTGGGAAAGTGCGCAGCCATATCTAATTTAATTAGGCAAACAATCAAAATTTTTATCTGAAACTAATTTTGAAATGAAATTCTAGATTTTGTGTCTGTTAGAAACGAATATCTTAGTTTGTTTCTAAATTTCGTATCAATAAGAAACTAAAATACTTTCGTTTCAAAATTTTGTATCTGAATAATTTTAGAAACGAATTTTTAGATTCGTTTCTGATTTCATTTCTATATAGGCGCATTTTTGTAGTGAGATCCCACATATCATCAACATCTAAGTAACACGTACCACCATAACACATGGACTCAAAGGTGGCTCGGATCTCATGTGTTATCCCCTCAAGCACAACATCACATATTTCCCATTTCGCATACTCAAAAAGCACATATTGAGCACGATAATCATTCAACCTAGACAAGTATTGCCAAAAAGGTTCATGCTTAAACTGAGGTAAATGGAAATAGCCATCTTGAATTTTTTTGAAAATTTTGATTTTTAAATTTTTTTTTTGGATTTTCTAAAAGGCCTAGTTTCAAATGCTCAAGTAAACCCCAATATTGAAAAACGTCAACTCTCCGGCAACGGCGCCAAAAACTTGTTAGGAAAAAACAGAATTTTAATATTTATAAACCCCAAGTGCAAAGTGCATCGTTGAGTACTTGGAGTGTCGTCCGCAGGGAGTTTTGTCCTCAATTACCAAAGTTCACTCGAGCGTAGCAATCTAAGCGAAATCAAAGGCGAAGAGAAGTAAAACTAACTACTAAAACAAAGAAGACTTCAATTGTAATTAAACTTAAGGTAGACTAACTAATCAATTTAAACCCTCACCTTCCTAAGTTATGCTAGTAATTCAAGGATGATCGGTTGTCCAATTAAAGTCCACCTAAGCCCTCTCTCAATGGTCATTAGGCTAGTCTAAGTGTTCTAACCACCTATTTTCATGGGATTAGGTCAATTAGACTATAAGATTAACAACCTTTGACCTAACTGGTGACGAGATTATTTTCATATCCCAATCCCGTCTATTCACTCTACCCACACTAGACAATTAACCTCACCTTTCAGCATAAGTTAATTGCCCCTAAACACTTATGAAAGCTCTTTCAAACATTTCATCAAACACTTGGTAGGCATGAGAGAAAACCCTAAATTCTAGCATAGACCATAGGGAGTTAAGACTCTAAACAACTTTAGTTAGCCATCACAAGGCTAATTAAAATCTAAGAACGCAAATTTAATCAAAACTAAACATCTAAACGCAAATCAAAATAAGAATTAACAAACTAGCAAAACAAGACAAAAAACATGAAATTTAAGAGAGAGAGAGAAGAGAAACTTAGCGATTAAATTGTGAAATCGAATCTTGTACAATGTATACAAAGATCTAATCTAAATTACTCACCCCCTAATGGGGTTTTTGAGGCTAACCTAAAACATCGAAAAGACTAAAGGAAAAGTGCTCTCGAAAAGAAGGAAGAAAGTCCCAAAAAACTGGCCGAAAATCAGTTTAAATCGCGAAAGCTGACGCGGCGCACGACCGTGCCTCGAGGCACGGTCGCCCGTGCTCTCAGGCATGGTCACACGCACGGTCGTGCCTGGTCTCTGGCCGCCAAGCACGACCGTGCTTTCCTGTGGAACGGTCGTGCGATCTTCCAACCTGCTTCCTTGGTTTCCGGGCCTTCGTTGGACCTCTATTCTTCCTCGCATCCCCAAATGCCTCATTCTCTATCAGAGTTGGCGAACTTCTCATCTCTTTGGCAAAACTCTTAGAAAACAAGGAAACCAACCAAATAAATACATTATGAACCGCAAGAGGCAAATTTGACCATTTCTCCTTAAGATTCGACATGAAATTCATAGGAGAAGCTAAGGGGGTCAAATGGGAGCTAAAATGATGTAAAATAGGAGTTCATCAACTCCAAAATCCAGAGTCTAGTAGTTATACATAAGCAAAAGCATCGTTCTGAATGGGATGGAGTTGGAGCTTGCTACATTTAAGTAGAATCTTACCTGGCAGTTGACTACCGTACCAGTAGGGAAGAAGGCATTGACCTCCAAGTGGGTTTACAAAACTAAGTATAGATCTGATATAAGTGTTGAAAGGCACAAATCCAGAATTGTTAATTAATAGGGGATTTGAGTAAGAAAATGATAAAGATCACAAGTATACTTTTTTTTGCACTAACCAAGCTCACCACTATTAGATTGTTCATAGGATTAGCTACCACTAAAAATTGGATTTTACATCAATTGGACATCAATAATGCTTTCTTGCATGGCTATGTTGATAAGGAAGTCTACATGCTGATCTCCTCAAGGATATACCAAAGCTCAATCAGGTGAAGTGTGTGAGGTTGAATGGTATTTGTATAGTTTAAAACAAGCTTTGATCCAAGCAATGGAATATTGAGTTGACCAAGTTCTTGGTTCACAAAGGATTCAAGCAGTCCAAGAGTAATCACTCCTTATTTACAAGGCAGGTTCAAGGCTAGTACATTTTTGTACTTGTCTATGTTGATGATCTTTTAATCACAGGTGAATGCAAGGCATAGCTGATTTGAAAAGGGGCTTGCATCATCAAAGATCTTGGTTGAGCTCACTATTTTTTAGAAATTGATATTGCTAGGGCCTCTAATGGTACTTTTTGAACAAAAGAAAACACATTCTTGACATTCTTACTGATGTTGCCATGACAAGAGTCAAACTATATAGTTAGATTTTCCTTACCAAAAGCCCTATTGTATCTGCTGAAACAGAAGCTTTGATGTTTGATCCAGGGCAATATAGAAGGCTAATAGGCAGGTTATTATTCCTCACTTTGACAGGGTTGGATATCTCCTAATGTGTTCAGCATCTTAGTCAACATTTGCAGCAACCTAGACAACCTCATTACCAAGCTGCCTTACATATCTTGACGTACTTAAAGGGAACAGCCAACGACAGACTTTTTTACCTTTCTCACAATGATTTACAGCTCAGTGCCTTTTGTGATGCTGATTGATTCAGCTGCAAAGACTCAGCCACATCTCTTACTAGTTTTTGCATTTTCTTTGACAACTCTTTAGTGTCTTGGGGAACAAAGAAACAAAAAACAATTGCTAAACCTTCAGTGGAGGCTGAATATAGAAGTATGTCATCCACTACTTCTGAATTGGAGTGGATTTTCCATCTTATGAAGGATCTACATTACTCCTCAATTAAAATTGTATGTTATTGTGATAACAAGGCATCAATGCACATTGCCGCCAAATCCAATTTACCACAAATGAACTAAGCATCTTCATATTGATTGTCATTACACACAAGACAAAGCTATGGAATGATTCCTACATACTGCTCATGTCCCATCCAGGGTACAACTGTATGACTTGATGACCAAGCTCTTGGGAGAAATTCAGCACAACCATACGTGTTCAAGGTTTGGAATTGCTAGATTGTCCCCAAATTCCACCGCGGGGGGGGGAGGGGGGGGGGATGTGAAGATTATTGGTTGTACTTGGGCAATTAGCGGCTAGTCCACAGCTTAGTTAGTTATTTCTCTTTCCTGGTTGTTAAGTTAATTATCTTGCTGCAATTCTGAGAATGATGACGTTGTATATAAACCTCACTGGTGTTGTGCACAGCCTTAGATTGAAGAATAATGAAAATCATCAATTCCGTTCTCTCACTCACTTCTCTTGTTTTCTTTACAAATTTGCCACCACTTCTGTTTGATTAATAAATAATAATGTTCACGTGTTGTACTTTATTAATAGTCCACATATAAGAAGGTCTATTGAGGTTATGAAAATAGGATTGTTCTACATTAAAAATGAAGATACGTAATAAGTTATTGAGTTTTTTTTTTTTAATCCATATCAATCAGCTTTGAGTTGAAACTCTATAAACTTGTGTGCATTAGGCATACATTCTCTAAAATTGTCATTTTTATCATTCTTATCTTTTTTTTTAATGTATTCATAATATTAATAATTATTTAGAGACACACGAAAATCTAATTAAAGACAACAAAACGTGAAATAAACAACAGGGCAATTGCCTTGGTTTTGAAGGTGCAAGTGTAACGACCTGAATCGATGGCCTGTCCCCGATTCTTTCTCTCTCTCACTCTCTTAATTCATCCATGCAAATCATATTAAGTACGTATGATCCGTTTCCAGCTATGTGTCTACAACCCCATGATCATCAAAACCAAAGGGACAATGAAAGAGAATAGCAATGTTTGCGGAGTAGGAGGAGGTCTAACCCTGTTCCGTTCTACCCTTCCCTCTTCTTTCTCCTTCATTTGCGATAATACCGAAAAAATTTCCCTCCTCCCTGCGGTAAGCCGCTCCTCCCCATTTCATCTATGGAGGAGCGGGTCCCACCCAGGCCTGCCGCCACCACCATCCACCACCAAGATCTCGAGGACACCGACTCCCGCTTCCGCCACCGCCACCGCGATCATGAGTACTGCACCAACAATCATGATGGTCAGGCGATGCAAATAGTCTCTAATTCTAATGACAATAATTATAATCCAAATTATGTCCGCCCTGTGCAAACCTACATCGTCCAAATCCCCAAGGACCAGATCTATCGGGTCCCCCCACCCGAACACGCCAAGATCGTAGAGCGATACCGCGACCCGGCCACCAACAGGGGGCGGTCACGGTGCATGTGCTGGTGTCTGTCCGTTTTCTTCTCCCTCGCCTTCATCATAATGGCAATTTCTTGCGTTGCCCGTTTTACCCTCAGCCCCAAGCCCCCCACCTTCTCCGTCAAGCACCTTGTGGTCAAGCACCCCAAGAAACCCGGGGCCCCCGGTTTCCAGATTACGGTGGAGAGCGACAACCCGAATAGCAATAACGATATCGAGTATGGAACAGGGACTGCCGCACTTTATCACAAAGACAAGGAGGTTGCCGAGGGGGATTTTCCACCGTTGGATAATGTTGGGCCAGGGAAAGTTGGCAGCATGGATGTGGTTCTAGAAGGGTCCAGGAAGGCGGAGTTGCCGGAGAAGCCGAAGTCGCCGTTGACATTGGATCTCGAGATGAGTATTCCGGTGATGATGAAGACATGGTTGTTTACTAAGAAGAAAGACATGAACATTGAGTGCGAGTTTGAGGTGAATTCTTTGGGAGATGATGTTAAAGTTTTGTCACAAAATTGTGCTAATTAAAGAGGAAGAGAAATGGAACAAATTAAATGAAATGAAATGGAAGCGTGGTCTCCCCACATACTTATCAGTTCTGGCCTCGTGATCATGGGCATTTGTTTCTGAAAACTGGTATCCTTCGTTCTGAGGTTAAGTTGTGTACTTCTTCTTACAGATAAGAAAGAAAAGAAAAGAAAAGAAAAGACAGCAGGAGGAATGTCTCTTTTAATTTCTTTTTTGTCCATATCATTTTATTCTGATATTTTGTTGAGTTCATGTATTCTCCCCTGCTGGGTACTGTTGCATTATAAATGTATTCGAGTACTGATGAATTTCTCCATTTTGTGTCAGGATAGTCAGGCATTAGACAAAGTTATCGATAGGAAGTACTCTTCCTTCACCCATTCTCTTCATTTGTATCTCTGCTTATCTCCCACTTACTCGCTCTCTTTCTTGATGTTATTCGAATTCTTTTGGGTTTTTAATTATAAGCCACAAAGGACGGTACAATACAATTATAATGCAATACAGATAGAGAGAATTCAATCTATGACCTAATGTATCCTTGTCTCAGTTTTAACCTCTAGATCAAGACGTCATTGGATGTCGTTAGTTGAATTCTAACCAGTTCGATCTCCACGGATAGACTCTTCCACAACATAACATGGACTGTTTATTTGGCAACAAAGCTCATCACCCAGAAAAAGAGCAAGAAATAATAGGGGGAAAACAAGAAGTGGGAAAAGATTCGACTTGAGTTTGATCAGTCAACAAGTAGTTCGACAGATACCATGCTAATGTTATTGTTGTTCCCTGATAATTTCCCATTAATAATGTTGTTGCTGTAATTTCTGAATCTCATGAATATATAAAAGGCCCAAATCATATATAGTATGGATGAGGAATGCATGGTGTCCCAAAAGTCAAGCTCTAGTGTGCAGGAGGACAGGTGCATGTATGCCCCTTAATTCATTGTTTAAGGGTGGAGCAAACAGCACTGAGAGTCATAGTCAACTAGCTAGATTGGCTAAAACCTGAAGGAATTTTGATTATATAGGCTTTTTGTACAGCTGAGTAACAAAAACTTAGATTTTAGTTCATCATATTTGGAAAATTGTACAGCTGAGTGTGCATATGATATTATCTTTCTTATTTATTCATGCCAAAAAGATGACTATTAAATATACATGGTGTGTTACTGAAAACCGAATCAAAATCCTATTGAAACATCTTGGTCCATCTTTTCAGCTTGGGGGATGGGGGCGAGGAAGGGCAACAGTTATATGGTCGGGTCAGGCTGGTAGCTTCAGCATGATTAGGTTGGTAGCATTCCGGCCAATGTGAGTTTCAAATTTTAGAACTCCACTATAACATATTAGCAAAAATTTTATCTTTTGGAACTCATATTTCTTCACTTTTGCAACCCATAAAACTTCAATTTGAATTACCTAATAAAATATTTATTATAGAACCATCCTATAACATATTAATCCTTTTTTTGAAACAACATATAACCCTTTTTTTAAATCACCAAAATAATAATTTTTAACAGACAAACCAAAGTTAGAATGTATGGAGCAACGATCAGAGGAGACTACTCGCGTGGCATGGAGAAAGAAACGTTGGTTACAAAATGAAAGGGGTGGAATGAGTGTACATGGGTGGGGATGCTTTTATGCATGGGATCGATTAAAAAACCGTGGGTTTTAAAAATTTAAAAGAAAATTGATCTCATTTTTCAAACTAATTTCGAAACCACAACAAAAATCTATAGTAATACGCAACAAGGACCGAGAAATGGGCCTGGTTTTAAAGTTCCATATGTTACCAAGGCCAGATATCCAATGGTCCAAACAGACTATGATGGGTTCAGCCCATATGCGAACCCAGCCCATTCTGAAAGACAAAAAAAAAAAGAAAAAGACAGCCGAATAATCAGCGGTCCTAATTTTCCTATTTCAACACGGCCGGTCCAAAAAGGGCAGCCCGGTGCACAAGCATCCCGTGTTCACGCAGGGTCCGGGGAAGGGCCGCACCCCATGGGGTGAATTGTAGACAACCTAACCTGACTTTGTCAGTGGCTGATTCCACGGCTCGAACCCGTGACCTTTTGGTCACACGGAGACAACCTTACCGTTCCTATTTCAACACGGCCGGTCCAGAGGCATACAATTTTGTGATTCATTCGTCTCTCTCCATTAACAAATTTTGAGCATTACTGAGCTCCTTCCATTGCGGTGCGGCTTTATGCGTTCAAACTCCTTTATTAATAAATTACAATTTCTTTTCCCTTCTTTTTCACTTTTACAAAGAGTATTTCAGTCTAGCTATTATATTATATTATATTTCTAAGCCATCTAGATTGCCCATTGATTTGCATACAATTTTGTGATTCTAATGTCGCTGTAGGGTAGATTTTTATGTGGATTGTAAAACTTGAGGAATGTGGATTTTTATGTTGATTAAAATAAATTTGTTCGGTAATACAATATAGAAATATTTGCCTCAGAATTCCAGTCACGAGGGCATCTGGTTCGATCCGGGGGATATCAATTCAGTATCAAAATATAGTAATAATATATATATATATATATATATATATATATATATATATATATATGTATGTATGTATATGCCAAAATGCACGTAGACATCTATCACTTTGGCGCGACCCTCAACTTCCAGGAGCAATATTTCCAAGCAAAAACGCATCTACAATTACAATGACAACAACACCACCTCCCATTGTGGGTCTCACTTTCACACGATCTGGAGAGAACTAAATGTAAGCAACCCTATCTCTACCGGAATCCCTGCCCGTACAGATGTTGAATCCAAAAGACCCACAGAACAAGATTTTGTGAAAACATTTAATGGAAAAAAAAAACTAAGGATACGCAACAGGGAATAAACTAAGAAATACTAATAAATTACATAGCTGTAACTATGTAAATATAAGTACAACATAAGTAAACATAAGTACAACACAAGTAAACTAAGGATACCAAGCAAAAACGTGTGTAGTTGTGTTCAATTTGCTCTGTAATTAATCTGCATGCATGGGTGTATTTATGTGTAGACTTGAATTCTTTCTCATGCACATTTAATCATATACAATTATATAAATGTATTCATGTTACTTATGTAACATGTATAAATCTAAACCGAAATAGACCAAGCGTATTACAATTAATATCACCTGTTAATCACATGAATGTATATATGCAAATATGAAGATTATTTTGCCACCATGATCAATTTAAGGATGCACTAGAATCCCTTGCGCTATTATAAAAAAAAATTAGTATTATAATTATTAGATGCTAATTTTATAATTTTTTTTTTATCAAAACTAACTATATTGGCTTAATTTGATAAGAAGTACAGCAATAGAGTTCGAGCATCTAACCAATAATTGTAATGGAGACGTAAGACACAGCAAAATGCAAGCAGTAATTGAGGATATATCGATCGATCATAAACAATTTGCATCTTTTACATATGGGCATCTAAATATATACATCAAGAACGCGGTGATTACCAATCATACAAGGTGAGAATATCAATTTTACAAAGTGACATATCTTTAGTTGGAGAATCCATCTTGGTGGATGCCATTCTTCCACGTCCAGTCTCGTTGCCAAGTTGTGTTCATATGGGTGAGTTGTTATTTCTTCATGCACCTACGTAAACTATGTACAGTGGAAATACTTAATTATTTAATTAGGCTGTATAATTAACGAATAATTAATTAAAAAGTGGCATTTTTTGCATTTTGGGATTTGCATATGCACGGATGTAATGGTATGATCTTCTGCGATCGAACTCCCCTCCTTTTATTAGATTAAAAATAAAAAAGAAAAAGTAGATTCCATACTCCCCTGTAAGACCCAGATTCCTTATTCCTATGCCACATTATTGGTCTACTTCTCTTTCACAACCTACTCCCAGAAACCTTCCTGATTCTATTGCTTTCTTTCTGCACTCCCTTTTCTCCCTTCTCTCACCTCATACCTCAAAATAAAAATTAAAAAAAAAGAAAGAAATGTCGAGAACAATACAACGACAACAACTACAATGTACTCTGTGGGCGTCAATTAAATTAGTAAAGTCTCTGTGAATTGTTATCCAAAATCTGAGTTCCAATTCTATCAATATTGAAGGTGATAACAAGATAGTGATTCAAGCATTGAAAGAACAGATTCAAATCCCTTGGCAAATCTCGAATATTATCAAAGATATTCATATATGGCAGACTCAAGGTACTCATTTACTTATCAACCACATTTTCAGGGAAGCAAATATGACAGCTGATTGGCTTCCAAAATTTGGATACTCAGTTACAACGTCATTTTCTTCAGATACTTGTTTTTCGCCATCTCTTAGAGCTATTTTGGCAGATGATATAGTTGGGCGTACTCTTGTGAGAAGAGTCACTTAACATCCTATTGGTTCTATTTACCCTTGTAAAAAAATATATATATTAACTTTCGCGCCTCACTTGAATTTAAAAAAAATTGCAATTGTAGAGTTTAAAAATATTCAAACATAAATACTTTTACATTTAAATTTATGCTTAAAAAGTGATTCCAATAGAGAAAAAAAAACAATGTGAAAAAATAGTCACATTGGGAATTATGTGAAGAAAAATCTGGGGAGAGATGGGCAAGATCCGGGCATCTAATGGGGTAAGCGTGGCCACAACTTTTACATATGCTTAATTCCACTAACCTAGCTATGTATATGTACATTTTTCAGGGCATTTGCCTAGCAATTCATAGTGAATTTTTCTATCATCCTCGTTCGTGGTTTTTTCCAATTCAGGTTTTCGATGTAAAATTTTAATGTTCTTGATGTTGATTTATTATCTTGTTGTTATCTTGTCTTGCAATATTATTTTGTTACCTTCAATTTCATCTTCTTCGATCCTATAACTTAATTTCATTAACCTCGCTATTTTTAAGGGCATTGCCAAGCAATTTATAGGCCAGTTTATATATATATATAT
>JACYFF010031958.1:103584342-103624879 GCA_017589665.1 Selenicereus undatus
ATATATATATATATGTTGAATGAAGATGTACATTCTTATATAGTGATCCACTCTCTGATAATGTCCGGCATTTAAGTTTTATTAAACGTAGATTTGCATAATTATTAATTAAGGCGGGGTTCAAATCCTATGACTTTGTACACGTTTCATCGATGTGCTTTCATGTGTCTTTGGGTTTATAGAATAATATATATTGTTCACCTAAACTATGCTATCTAAATTAATTTGCCTAGTTACTTCGAACCAATGTTTATGGTGTCTACAGTTATGCTTATTAATTAATATTTCATAAACACAAAATTTAAAATTCAGAGTTTAAAAAATCTTCAAAGTTATTAACCATTTCTAAACTTTAGATATGAATGGGAGCCTTACAGCAACGGTAAAGTTGTCTCTGTGTGACCAAAAGGTCACGAATTCAAGCCGTGGAATCAGCCACTGATAAGGTCAGGTTAGGCTGCCTATAATTCACCGCTTGAGGTGCATGCGACCCTCGCTTTGGATACGAATTCATATTTTGAAAGTATGCCCACCTGAGGTATATAAGAGGAGTTAGATATAACATTCTTATCGCTACTATTATTAAGATATGTCAAATTAAAAACATTTTAAACACCGACTACACGTGAAAAGAGAATTATATAAATCAACTTACTTATAATCCACTATAATCAAAATTTTAAACTTTTTGAATTCTTCTAGAATGTGGTGACAATTGGAGTTTGGTCAATTTGTAGAATTTGACTATGATAATTGATTTTGTCGAGTTCTATGTATTATTTTGTGCTTCTCATAAATAGATGCTGCTTAATGATGTTCATACAACTGTAAAAGCCAGCATTCAACCAATAAATTTATAAATTGACTTTAAAAATTAGAACAAGTGCAATTTCCACTCGGCTTTTTTTTTTTTTTTCTATCGGGGGAAAATTAAAATGAAAATGCAGATTCAAACAAATAAATTAAAGTACCAGTTGTGGTGTACCATGATTGATGAAGTAATAAAAAGATAAAGATATATCTTATGAACAAGAAAGGAAAAATAATTGAATTGAAGCTCCTCCACCAATCAACCCAAATTTCTAGTATATTTTTGAGCAATTATTGATCAAAAGAATCTATAAGAACACAAGTGGTTGTAGAATGAGAAGGCACAGACAGCATGTGTACATTATTGCACTTTGATGGATGTGAGTATTTGGTGAAGGAATCTTGGTATATAATTGTTATATGTTCATGTATAGCCTCCTATAATGCAGGAGAAACCTATGTACCTGGTCAGATATGGCCAATATATTGACATGGATCAGTCACCACAGTTATGGGTCAAGCAACCTGTCGTGCTTTTCCGTTGGAGAATGACAAGTCATGTCTTAAGAGACTAGCTATAAGAGACTGACAAATTAAATTGAGAAAAATATATATAATTGAGTTGGCGAACGTTATTATTATTTATAAATTGTATAAAATCAATTTCTTATCTATACTTTCCACAATTATAAAATTAAATATATGATACGTCTTTGTAGGTAAAGTTTTGGTCTGATTAGAGTATTATTTTGTATCTATTAGCGTACTTGATGGATACTAAAAGTTTCACAATTAATAATTAACTGTAATTAAGCACATAATGTTCTTAATGCAAGGAACACGTCAATTTGAATAGCATTAAGCACATAATGTGATGTTTAATTGGACATACTCTAATGATAATATACTGTAATCAACTTAATGTGCAATACAATTGTGATTACTTTTATGTGGCGTTTGATTGAAAGTAACGCAATCACTAGCAATAAAATCAACCATGTAATGTAATTGTAAGTGTAATGGAATGAAATAATAATTACATTATAATGTTCGATTACAAATTTTTTGAAATTGTAATGGGATGAATTCATTTACAAACAATACTTTATTTTGCACATGACTTGAAGTACTTGCAATTCAATTCACTTTTATTTTATCTACTTTAATTGTTTGTAGCTTTGTTGTCTTATGATCATAATTACAATGCTTGACATGAGACTTTCTTCACTCTATTTCCTCTAAATTACAATACATAACATTGTTCAACTTTAGCAAGTAGAGAGAGAAGAAGAAGATGTTGTGTGTGTGTGTGTGTGTGTGTGTGTGTGTGTGTGTGTAAGAGAGAGAGCGAGAGAGATGATACCTAGAACGTACAAAAATATAGTTACAATAATATGATCATGATTTTGGTTAAACTTTACCTAATATTGGAAGGAAAGAGGGGGTCGGGGGGCTTCAAACCTTAAAAATTGTGGCAGTGTAGTACTAAGAGATGGGAACCAGAGGAGAGACAATGGAGAGAAGAGAGAGAGAGAGTCCCTAAATATAATCTCTTACGATTACGTAGATTTTGATTCAAATGTATGCAATAACAATAGATTAGGAAAAGCCAAGTAATTGTATTTGCATATATTGAGGTAAATATGATTACAATGCAATCTTGATTACATCTCTCAGTGGTAACCAAACATGGTAATGAAATCATCATTACTATTTTGATTGCATTACCACTTTAATTATATAGAACCAAACGAACCATTAGTTTGTAGTAATTATAATTACAAAATAGTTTCCTTATTACAATACTCTCATATAACCAAACAAGGTAATGAAAACACAATTGTAATCTTGTTTGCATTACTAGATTGATTACATCTAATCAGACATTACATTAACTAATTTAAGTAACTATTGTAGACAATTGGTGTAAGGACAAATAACTGTGGAAATGATTCAAATTCAAGAAGCCAATCAATTTGCTGAGGCAAATCAAAGCAACTTGTTTTCTTTTCCTTTCGGGGAGGAGGGGATAATGTAATAATGATGGCAATGAAATTGAATTGTGAAAAAGGGGTGTGCTTTTGACTCAGCATAGAAGGGGATAACAATTCTCAAGGGGACAACCCCATCCAGATAGAGAGGTAGGGCTCAGCCTTCAAAGATAAACTAATTTCATCATTTTTTTTTTCTTTCTATGTATTTATTAACTAGATGAGTGCTTGTAGAGGTAGATCCCGTAAATACGATACGTAAATTGAGAAGAGTTGTTGTTGTTGTTATTATTATATTTATTAATTCTTCCCCCTCCTTCCAATACATGTTAGATAAACGTAAGAGTAAATTTACGGATAGATACTAGAGGCATTGGTCCCTTGTAGCTTTATTTGGATATATTGTCTTCCATTAAAAACTGAAATTATCTTAACGAGACAGTGTAAGAGTGAAATTTATTATCCTAAATAAAAAATTAATATATTAGACGGAAATAAGAATCATCCATATAATTAAACCCATAAATTAATTACAATTTTTAATCAAATATAACGTATAATATGCCGATACTTGATAATTGACTTGAAACTTTAAAGTTTTGTCTTACTCTCTTTCACTCTACAAACGTTGTGATGCATCCTAGGAAAATTTTCTTGCATCCACCACTTATCAATCTAGATTGACCTCGAATAATCAACATCAAAGCCATCAAGCATCAACACGAACTGTCTTTTAGTTAAAAAAAAAAAAAAAAAACAGTGTTTGGTTTTACTAATTTGCCCAATCACTTTCCGAAACGTTTTCGGGATTAAGGATTGTATTTGACTCATACTAAAAAGAAGGCAAGAAATAGGCTTCTGCTTGCGTATCTCTATCTCTCTCTCTCAGTCTCACAAATCTCATATATATGCATGCATTTTGACTATTGACTATTGGCATCAATCCAACCGGACCTAACTGCATAAAATCTTCGCCGTCTAGCAAACCTCAGATGGCCATACAAATTACCACCACACTTTGATAACTTCTAAGGTCATTCTCACCTACCGGAATGAGTTCCAGTGATGAGGCTCAGGGTTCCATAATTTATGAAACTAGGCGGTGGCAGCGGTAATGAGAGCACTCCCAGCCAGGAACACGCGTTCCTGTCTGGTGGGGTCCCCGGCCACATGTTCTCTCCTGATTTGCTTGGGTTGCCATTGCCATGCGTGGAGAAACGGGTAGGCGTTCTGCCTCCCGTTTCCCTTTTTTTTTTGTCATTTTGTACATTTTGTATTTTTTCTTTTTTTTTTCTTCTAAAAAAATATTATTTGGGTTATTAAAAAAAGATTATGTGTGATAAAGTGGGTCCATTACAAATATTTTATTAATTGATTTAACTTGAAGTTCCATGGGTTGGAGAAGTGAAGGAACATGAGTTCCGAAAAGTTAGAACTTTTGCTGACGTGGCAGGATAGAGTTCCAAAATATGAAATGCTGGCTGGGAATGCTCTGAAACGCAAGGCACAATGCGAGGAAACATGCATAGACGTTCCTCAATTTGTTCCTCTTTTATTGTCTTTTTGTGATTTGTTTTTTGCTTTTTCTTTTTTTTTCTTACAAAATATTATTTAAGTGATTTTTGAAAAAAAACATTGTATATTATGAGGTAAATCCATGATAAATATTTTATTGAGTTATCTAGGAATGAGTTCCATGGGTTTGAGAAGTGAAGGAATACAAGTTCCACAAATAGAATTCGTGTTGATGTGGCAGAAAAGACTTCCAAAATCTGGAACTTAGATTGAGAATGCTCTTAGTCAACATAAAATCATAGTTCCGTCTCCCATAGTCATTAAATTTTAAATTTAATAGTAGTTTTGTTTTTTTGCTGTATGAAACTAATATATGCACCTTGCTTAAAAATTACATCTTTCTAATATAATCGATTCATCCATTGTGTAATATTAAGTATATTCTATTTGTTTTTGACAATATCTTCTTAAGATCTTCCTAAATCTAATTTACTTTTCTTAATTTGTACCAAAATCTGCATATAATTCTATCTTTTAACAATTTGACTTTACTTATTATTTTATTTATCTATTATCACTCTTAATGTGCCATAGGACATTATATTTGTATATGAATCTTTTACATTTCTTCTGATAGAAGAGTCTTGCACAATATTTCCAATGCATGGGTAATATGCTAGTCTTCTCGTAAAATAATGATCAATTATGATTCAACATGACCTCCATATGTCTTAATTAAATGCTATAGTATAGCTGGCCTATTTTTACCTAGTTATAAGTGTTTTCTTTTGGTGGGGCTTAATAGGACGGAATGGGGGATAAGGATTATAGTGCATGAAGACCCATATATAAGAATTTGATTGGTGTTATTTTTAAAATTTTAAGTGATAGATTATGTCATTGATGATGGAGAGTCACATTTGTGGCACGTGAACTGTTACATTTAGGATGTTGATGAATTCACAACCCTTCCCCTTTAGCTTGGTAGACGTTTTATGTCATTTGAGTGATAGATTATATGAATGGAAACATCACTATTTGTTTCCCTTTTGATGCTTTTATTACATTATTTTTACTCTAAAGAAGACATTATATTTGCAAATGTATATTCTTTTACATCCCTTCTCAAGTGTATTGTATAATGCATGTGTAATGCATATCCAATGTACAGATCGATATTGTGGTAGTTTTATCTTCAAATAACGAGCAATTGTCCATTCCACACGACCCCCATACAACTTAATTACATGTTACAGCAGTATAACCAACCTTTTTTTCTTTTAACCTAATTGCAACCATTTTCTTTTTGGTAGGGCTTAATAGAAGGTAATGAAAGATAAGGATTACAGCACATGAGGACATAGATTTAAGGATTTGGTTGGTCTTATTGTTAGAAGTTTAAGGAATTATATAGGTCTTAAGTTTTGAACCTCACTCTTCACCATGATGGAAAGCCACGTTCGCGTCACGTGAACTATTCCACTTCAACTATCTGACAAATTTACAAGCCCTCCCCTTTCCCTAGTTTGGTGGAAACGGCTAATATTTCTTTTTTGACTAACTACCAATTGATAACAGTTGCAATAATAGAAAGTCTCATACCAAAAACTTAACTAGTTACAATGATGTACAAGCCAGATTAATATGGCCAAAAGTTACATATAAACTCCTCTTCTTTTTCTCATTTCTATCCTTTTTTTTTTGAAATGTCTAATTTACTGTCGTTCACGTCCTTTGCTTAGTGTTACTAAATTATCCCAAGCAAAAGATTGAAATTGAAAACGATCTTCATCCCCCTTCTCTACGCAACTTTCAGAATCGGCTGAAGAGTCAAAATATTGTTGCAAGGAACCCATGACAAGGGGCATTTTGGACAAAATTTCACCCTCAATTAGTTATCTTCTCAATGAGAGTCTCCTCCACCTCACCAAACGTTGCAGGAAGTCCATCACCTGCCAAATCACATGACTTGCTTTTGTCAATACCCTTAAAATGAACTAAGAGTGTTTCAGCTCCAAAAAAAAAAAGACACTAAATGGTTCGTGTAATCACCTCAGAGGGCTCCTGCAAGTAATAAGAAGCATTGGTTTCTTTTGCAAGTTTAGAGACAAGAATTCCAAAACCTTGTCCTCTGTCCCTCAAAACCTGACCATTATTACACCCGAAAAAGACAACAATCCTTATTACTAATTGGAAAAAATGATGGGCAATAATAATAAAGAAACTTAATCAAGATGGAGCATAGGATACCTTGAATGCATCTTCATCGGTTCGATCATCACCAATATAAACAGGGAAAACATCAGTGCAATTAGCCAATCCTGTTCATCCATTAGTTTAATTATCATTAATTTATTTCATCATCTGTAGCCTGTCATATCATAATGAATAATTCCTGCTTGCAGACCACCCCATGTTTCTTCTTGATCTTGATTAATTAGTTTAATATGAATATTACTCACATCGTTATCTAAACTAATAGTACATCAACAACCGCCAAACAAAGGTCACTCGCTTTGTCACCAATGGGAGACACGCGGGAAAGCCGTTTTATAATACAGTTGCTAACAAACATAGTTTTAAAATGGGGTTTGGTCTAACAAGTGAAAGTGATATATATTGACGGCTCCGATTCGTTTAACCCAAAACTTCAAGTTAGTTAAATATCTCTAAAATACATCTTTATGTTTTAAAAAAGTAGGTTAAATTGATGTAGTTTACGAGTTGACACGACTAGAAGATGAAATTGCAATGAACTTACCAAGTGATTCTAAGAGGAACTCAAGCGCCTTGCCTTTATCCCACTTGATAGTGGGACGGATCTCCAACACCTGTTATTTTTCATATAAAGAATAATTGAGCTCCATTTGCATGCTTTATTCTCGAACTTCTTTTTAATATTCTTGGTTTATTTTTCAAAAAAGCAATCAACTTTTTAAGGAAATTTCGTTTACCTTACGTCCTGAGGTGAGACGAAGTTTAGGGTACTCCTTGAGCACTGATCTGACTTCATGAGCTAGTTCACTCCATTTCTGCACCATCATAATCATGTCATTTTTCTTTTACTTTGTGATATTTTAATTGACTTGATTAATAGCTTAATAATTAGTCCAAGGTGACAAACCTTTTCTTCAACACAACGAAAATGAACAGAGAGACAAAACTTGTTATGCTCCACCTTAGCTCCCATGATCGATTTGGTTTTCTCGAGTAGTCTTTTGTAAACCTGAAGCATTTGTAACGTGTTACACTACCGTTTCTCTTAAACAAAGCCGAAGAAGAAGAAGAAGAAGAAGACGACGAGATGAACCTCATGAATCATGGGAAGGAATTCACTAGCAGGCTGGAAAAGAACAGCTTGGCTCCCCTGTTTTAAAAAACCCGAAAACAGAGCATAATTAGGCTTAGAATTTTGCAGTCGTAAACATGATTAGTGATTCAAAGTAAAAATGTGGTGGAAAAGAACATACTTTGAGGTATTTAGAGCCTTTCGCTGGACCTTTGATGTCCATGCCGTGACTTCCAGCATAGTAAAGCTCGGCTAATCTAACAAAATTATACACTTTGTCTCTGCATCTTCCACTCACGATGGCTGTTGGGAAGTACCTTGCTAGCTTTCTCACTGTCTTCCTCATCTGTTTTTCATTTTCATTCAAATCCACCCCATGAATGGAGTAATTAGATAACTTACATAAACAGTGAGAAGAAGTTAAACACAGAATCAAATAAATACATGACATACAGCTTCAGACATGTAAGCTCGATCGGGGTCATCAACAATAGGCGACAGAGTGCCATCATAGTCGAGAAACATCACTATTTGTTTCCCTTTTGATGCTTTAATTATCTGCTCAAACATCTTCAGTGCTGATGGCTGTTTTATCTGTTTAATAAACCCATTTTCACACCCATCAATCCTGATTTCTGACCCACAGCGACGACAAACAACGAAGTGAACAGAGACAGAAAGACAGTGGTACCAGAGCGAGATCATCAGAAAGGGATGGGGTGGAATGGATGTGGGTAGGGGAAGAGGCTCTCATAGACTCGACCCAGGAGCTAAGACGACCTCCTCCACCATTGATTTCAAGGTCTTTAAGCAGCTTTCTCTCATTCATGGCGATGAATTTTCCGGGTATCGGTGGAGGCTTCAGGGCCCCTCCCCCTCCGCCGGAGAAGATGGCGGAATTGGAGGCGGCCACCGTCATAGTAATGGCTGCTTTGGGGTCGGAAACTACCAGCACATTCTGCCTGATCATTTTCAGTGTCTACACAAAAACAGGACAAAAAACAGAGGAAGCAAGAAAATGAAAATCATTTGTTATTTCCCAGTCGAGCAGAAACATCCAAAAGAACACTGAAAACTAAAGTTGGACGGTAACAATAAATCAAAAGAGAGATCAGATGGCATGATATTGATATCGTTACCTACAGACAAAAGAGGTTTCTCTCTGTAAATGTACGTGCAGAGTAATGGCTCTTTCTTGAATGGGTGGGATATGAAACCCAGAAAACCAATGCAGAGGGGAGATTTTGCAATTTGTGTAATACAAGACAAAATTCCCAATGCGTTTACCCAATCGTTGAGAGAGAGAAGGCAAGGGCAGAGGGAGAGAGGGGTGAGAAAGACGGGAGAGGAAGCGGTTGGATTTATAGAAGTTAAAGGGGGCACAAAATGACAAAGGGAGGGAGGAGGGAGAGAAGCGGGGTCCCAATCACATAGAACGAGTAAGGCAAGGCCCAGCCAGGGCCAGGGGTGCCCACTTCGATCAACAATGTGAAATGTGAATGTGAATGTGAATGTGAAAATGATATGCGGTTATGGTGAAAAACAAAGCAATTATATGCCTTTAATAAATTTCATAATTATTATGTCATTGACCTCAAGATCATCATTCAAAGGCTATAAATTTTGATTTTGATAGCAGACGTTTTAAGTATCTAGAGTAACATTGTCATCTACATTATTTGCTATGTTTCTAAAACCTGTGATTATGTTTTTTCGGCCAAAATGTCATTATACAAATAATTTTATGTCGGTTGACAAAGTTAATGTGTTGTAGTCTTATTCTACAGATAATTCTTAGTTGTTAACTTTTTGGATTAATTTTTAACTGTTAATTGATTCGAATAATCAGTTTAAGAAGAAACTAAATACTACTTATAAAATGAGGTATTTTCAATGTACATATTTAAATAATAGCGAATTGATCTACTATTATTTATAATTAATATTAAAAAATTAACATTTCAATATATTCAATTGTCAATGATTCATTTTGGATAAAATGTCACAATTGATGATAAATTTCTTTCATCGTTAATTATAACTTTTTAAAAACCACTAACTGAATAGGTTTATTGCGTCAGATTATAATAACATCTAATACTTTTATTTTTTGTTTTTTTGTTGCTTTTGAGAGGGCAAAAGTGTGATGTTTTTATCTTTAACAATTTTATCGAAAACAATCGAACTAAATGCAGCATACACTATACTAAAAGATATTTCTATCTTGAATGCCAATTGAACCCAATAAAAAGTAAAAACAGGTGACAATTCAGGAATCACGTCAAGTGTCGAGTCCACGGGCAGGTGGACCACCCTTGAAAACTTGACCGCCGTCACCGTAACGTCCGTTCGGCAGCTGTGATTATCTGCATCTGTCCATATGTCAAACATTCGTTTGCGAGCTTGTTTCGCACGTGACACTCATCCACTATCATCTCCAATGGTGAGCCTGTTTTTTGGCTCATCAATAAAAATCTACTACTATTACAGCAGTTTCTTTTATACTCATCCTGCATCATACAACTTTTTTAAAATCCAAAAAAAAAACATTAAAAATTTAAAAAAACAAACAAGCAAAAGAAAAATGGGATACGGCTCGCGGGCTCAACCGTTGCAGAGTGCACGGCAAATTAACCCAACACCCAAAGCTCGCGAGCCGTCTGTTGGCGATGCTCTTACACTATAGAGCTCAAGTTTTATTTCTATTTTCGAATGTGGAGCTGAAATTAAACTAGTGATGTTCCAATGCCCATGCATGCTCACCGAGTTCTCATTTTTTAAACTTCCTCCTCAGTACATTCATGAAAATTGTATTGTAATGCATGAAAATTGTATTGTATTATACAATCATACTATTCAAATGACAGATTTTAGAACTTATCTGTCCTACTATTTAGCTTTTAATTTCTTAACTCCTTTTCAATTCTTTAGACTTGTTTCAACTTTCCTTAAGTATTCTTTGTGGGTGTGTTAGCAAGGTAATATATATCATAAACAATTAATTCTTACTCCTTTCCACCATGTATTTAACAATTTTACTTATAATCCCTGCCAACTTATTTTAATTCATTCAACTTTCAGGGTTATTCTTTTTCAACTTATCATAAGTACTTGTCATTAATATTCATCATTGATCAACATCAATCAACAATTATCAAGGCTGGTCAATAATTATATGTATTTTCTACTTACAATGTCAGCTCTGATCATAACTAATGAGTACTCATCAACACCGATTAACAAGAAACCATTTCTTACTTTTCATTCCTTCATCCATTTCTTACTTTCCATTCCTTCATTTTAGTACTCATCCTTTGCTTGCACTTCACCCTCTCTTTTTATGTCTTATCAGTTTACTACTAAAATGGGATGACTTATCAAATAAAAACAAGCTACTTAACTTGTACGTCCCACACCAGACTCTATAGAGGAAGAGAAGTTGGAAGGAAAGATTTGCATACCTATACTTTAAGGTTGACTTTGTTAGCTAGCAAGCAAATGACAAATTAAACTTCCCTTTTCTTCAATACTAGATCGAAGCCATATTTCAGTTCTCTAACTTGCCGTGTTTCAAATACCCATCATCAATGATGATACTTCAATCATGTTTTCGAACAGAATTTTATGTCTCTTTCTCCTTTTTTCCCCCCCTTTTTTTCTCTACAACAACCCCACTAGAATTCTATTCTCCTACTATATGGACTGTGGAGCTGTATCCAGCATGCGTCGGTGGGGTTTTGGGTCCATAACATCTCTTACCACTAGGCAACATTTCTCTTTCTCCTTTGTTCTGTCATTTTTCCTTTTTGTCTTGGCCGGATTTATGAAGAAGAATTTTTTTAGTTTATTATTATTTTTCTTTTAAATACCACATACATACCTACATAGAGAGATAGAGACACGCACACACACACACACACATATATATATATACAGATGTCGATCTACAAGGAGCAGAATGAGTCGATTATGCAATCAGGGAATAGATCCGACAGTGGACCAACTATGCTATGTACCTATATGTATAGGTAACTGGGGTTACTTCGTATAAGAACCAATTAAATCCCCTAAAACATTGACGCTCCTTGTGATGTGGACTCTTGAAACATAAAGGGCCTCGCCGATCCTAGCTAAAACCAAAACCATGTTCTAGGTTTATGAGCAAAAACCAGCTGCTTTTCCCTTTTCTCTCTCTTCTACTTCTCACGTTGGAGCTGTAACAAGCATGCATGCATGGCCATCTCCAGATTTAAATTTGTCCTCAATTAGTTTACTAATCTCACTCCCTAAAAAATGATTATAGTATAATGCAAATATCCTTGGAAAGAGAATAATTAAGCTAATTAATTAGGGGTTCACCCTAATTATACTATACTAATTAGCCCCTAATTTAAATCTAGTTACACTTTATTAGTGCCGTTCAGACATAAAGTTAGAAGCAAGAGGCGTATAAATTAACGTTGCAGCTCGTCGAACACCATAGCCTCTTGCTGTTAACATTTCTTGCTTCAATAGTTTCGGTGCAACTACAGAGTAGGTTGATATTGCATAGGTCAAAAGTTTGAGTCCCTCTTGGCAAAGTTTCGATTCAAAAAACTACGGAGTGTAAAAAAAAAAAGAGTAGCCCTACATTATTTCTGCCTCCTATATTCTTAATTTTCTGGAATTATGGTTACCCAGTCATTAATCGTTAAATTACACTCCATGATCTCAACTGCCCATTACTTATCTAAATAAAGGACTAGTTGCTAACAAATCTTGGATCTTGGCGCTTAAACTTGCTACGTATGCTTTTGCCCACCAAATTTTGAAAAATAATTGAAGGTCAATTATACGAAAAAAAATTGTATAACTACAATTCCAAAATGGAACAAAATTCAATTTCTGAAGAGGCCTTAGTTTGATACAATCATGCTACATGTTTTATTTATTTTAATTGTTAATCGCATTGTTAAATTTTAAAAGAATCTGACCTGAAGCAAATTAAATGAGCACTCTAAGTAAGTAAAGTCAAGTACTTATTGGCTCTTATTGCTAAAATATATTGAATCAAGTTGAAACATGCTAAAACATGCTGAATCATAGTGAAACTTGTTGAATCATACACTGATACTTACTGAATGGTCCAAGAAAATATCAGGCATATCCTTTCAACTTATCATAAGTACTTATCATCAGCATTCAATAACTTTCAACACAATTCAGCACAGTCTTAGCATTAACAAGTACTTATTAAAAATACATACTTATAATTTTTTCAGCATGTTTTAGTATATTTAAACATATTTCAGCATATATCAGCAATATATAGACACCAATAAGTACTTCTCATAAGTTGAAAAGAGCGTTCAATAAGTATTTAACAGTGCTAAATTGTACTAAGTGATATTGAATTATACTTAATTGTGTTGAAAAGTTGATGAATTGTATTGAAAGTTCCTAAACGCTGATAATAAGTACTTATGATAAGTCGACAAGAATATGCCCTTAAATTGTTAATGTGGAGTAAGCCCACTTTAATAAGGGTCGATTCTTTTTTGTATTTGGGAGGATTTAACTAACAGCTTACAGCTTCTTACAGGTTCTTGAATCTCCTTACAGTTCTTTACGTCATTGACGTAATCCTTATAACTTCTTACATTTTCTTACATTTTCTTATATCTTCTTACATCCCATATAGATTTTTGTTTAACATTCATTAATTTATTTTTGTTCTAGCAATTACATAAATATGTATATATTTTTTTATTATACTACCAATATACAGAATTTGTGAATATGTTATGAACACAATATTAATTTTAATATAAAAAGTAGAATTTAACGACGTAAATTATATTTGAGTTTCGATATGAACAATATATGATATTATAAATTAAATAAGTGAACATGCTTTTAAAACTATAATACAAAGCTTTCGTTCATGTCTAGGTCTGAATCATACATAAAAACTCTCAAACTATATGTAACGAAAGCATTACAGTTGTTTTATCCCTAAGGTTATCCATGACAATCTTATCGTAATCATTATACAGTTGAACATTTGTGGTCATTCCAAATTTGGGTCCCTTATTGAGATTGATATGCGCTTGTTATGCAGAGTAATAAAATTATGAAGAATATAACAAGAAACGATTATCTCAAGTTGTTGCTCATGTCTCATTTAAAATTGTTTACTTAAAATAGGATTTCATTTTAAGAGTTATATTCAATTTTGTGAGATTTTTTTTTTTTTTTGGCTATACTTTGCTTATTGGAAGATCAAACTAATGTAAATAGAAGAAATCACCTCAAGTGTAGAAAATTCTGATTGAAAAAATTTGTGGAGTTTAATATATTTTACTGTGGTTTAATTTACATGGTTAAAGGTCTATTTTCAATAAGTATATTATTTTAATATTATTGTTTCTCATACAAAATGTTCATTGTAAAAGAAACAAATTTTGCTTCAATAATATTAAGAAATAATTTGCTTACTGATGGTATCAAACTTATTTCGTAAATATGACTAATATATTTCACGTTATTTCACAAATCATACATTAAACACCAATAATATGCATACATATCTACAAATTATACTATACAACTCTTCAATAATTGAACAACTTCTTATATCTATTCTTACATCTTCTTACAGCTCCTTACATTTTCTTACAACACCTTACATCTTCTTATAACTTATAGTTGTATCTTATCACGAAAAAGAACAGACCCTAAGTCCCACACGCCTCCTCATATGTACGCCACCACTATCAAAAATCTTACTTTTTTCGACAGATTTGCTATGCATAGAATCTCCGACAGATTTTCGCGAACTATAGGTTGTCCGCGTGGATTCCTACAAACCTGCTGAATAAATTTTTTTCCCGACGGACTTCCATCAAAAAAATACATTTCCGAAGGCAGTCTGACGGACGGTGAGACTTGTTAAAAAGGAAAAACACTTTTGATTGCCACAAAAATTTCCGACGAACTTTTCCATCAGAAACCTAAATAAAACTTCTAGATCCAGTTTTGCATCATTCATTTTGTGATTTTCGTTCAAGGTTCATATAGAGATGCAATCCTGCAGTGCCTCCACCATGCTTGCCTACCGTGACCTTCCTCCAACTGTCGCCGCCCCTCGCGTTGCCTACCCCCTGCCACCAAGCCTCCATCACCATTTATGGTCAACTTAGTTTGAAATTTTCAAATAAGTAAATTCTACCTAATTTTGTAGTGGATTTAATTAGTAGTAGATTTGTTAAATTTGAGATGTGATTTTATAATTATGTGATTTTTAAGCAGTAATTAAGCATACATGTTGAATAATTTGTGAAAACATGGTAAAGGACATATGTAAGTGATGGTGGTAAAAAATGTGAAGTGTAAGATATGTTATTAGTTAGATTGTACGTAGTTGATTAATTATTTAATATGTTATTTGTTGATTTTGATTTGTGAATTTGATAGCTTGCATGTAATTTCTTATTTAATTGTTTCGAATTAAACATGTTAAAGAATATAATTTTTAATTGATGTTGCATATTAGCTAACCTTTAATTACGTATAATATAATGTTAATGATGAAAGTATGAATGATAATACTTTAGTCAAATAATTGTTTGAATTATAATATGGTTTAATTAGGTAGTAAATAATTAACAAATTATTAGATTATTATAATTTAAATGTTAAAATATTTTATGTTGTTACATATAATTTGGATAATGAAAATATATGCAATATTCATATTTCAAATTGTAATATTTGTGGATGATCAATATGAAGGAGTTGGGTCACAAGACAAAACATATAGTGAAAGGAAAAAAACACGTTATTGTTGCTGTGATTATCATTATTATCGTTGTGAATGTCGCAAGTTCGAACTGCGGTTTCGCTCATTCAAACAAGTTTAAAGGCTAACTTAATTGTCATAATATGTTATTCGTGTCCATTGTATATTGAATATATAACGACATAGTATAATTATAAATAGATCATTTAGCTATTAAGCGAAATATAGTAATTATATACATGATTATAAATAAACATTTTTATGGTGAACAACAGATAATATGGATGGACCAACCCATTGGAAGTGGTTGTATACAAGATTTTTATCGGGTAGAAAATGGCATAGGCAATAATTTTTAGAAGGAGTAGAATTATTTGAACAATTTGCAAGAACTAGAATGAAGTTCACAAATAGTGGCCATTATAGGTGTCTTTGTGTTAAATGCCAAAACAGAGCTTACACAGCACCTGATATATAGTGTGAAATTACACTAGTATCAAAATGTTTTTCATAAAGGCTATTGGTATTGGTTGTCTAATGGGAAGATAGAGCCTCGTGAATATGGTAATGTTGGAAATGGCAACCCACAAAACTTGTATGAGCACACGGTTTCAAGTCTTATGTACTTTGATAACACTGAACTATTTATGACTCATGTTGGAGCAATGGTGAATGATGTTATGATTGCTAATGAAGTCAACGCACGTGAGCAACCAAATACACAAGCTCACGCATTCTACGATATGCTTGAAGTGGCTCAGAGGCCTTTATGACATGGTTGGACTGACCAAATTGAATTATTAAATGCTTTCAGATTGATTACTATCAAATCTGACCACAACATGCCTCAAATTTGTTTCAATGAGGTGAAGCAGTTAATGTATGAGAGTAGTCCGCCAGGCAATCGTGTACGGAAAAATTACTCAGAATAAAAAAGGAAAGTCCGAAGTTTGGGACTAGATGTGCAAACGATTGATTGTTGTTGGCTTATTGCAGTGGTTACATGCTTTACTTTAAGGAAGATTCAACACTTGAAACATGCAAGTTCTGTGATTTATCAAGATGAAAGCCAAAGAAGTCAGGATTAGAATAAGCCAAAACCATCTGTGAAAATATTCTATATATTCACTACAAAAACATATCTGATCTGCGACGGAAATACCGACAGAAAAAGTCTATTTTTCCGACGGGAAAAGGCAATTCCGACGAAAAAGACGACGGAAAACGTCACGTCGGGATTCAGCTCGTCGCAAAAACTTTTCCGACGGAATCCGACGGCTTGCGACGGAAATTCCGACGGAACATCCCGTCGGACCACCCGTCGGACACCCTGCAGCTCAAATTTTAAATTAAATTTTAAAAAAGGGGAGAGGGAATTTCCGACGGAATTTCCGTCGGAAATTCCGTCGGAATTTCCATTTTTTTAAAAAAAAAAATTAAATAAAAATTTAATTCAAAATCCGAAAAAAAAACATTTTGTAGAAAATTTTGCTTCAAAACAAAAAAAAAAATTAGAAAATTAATACGTACGTAATAATATAATTAACAAATATGAAATTTTATATATATCTGTCAAAAAAAACATGCTCAATTAAATATTAATTACGACATACAACATTATTTTTAATGTACACAAATTACTAAACTATTTAGACTCTGATAAATTTGTGGGATCATCATCGTTGTCATTTTCGGAGTCCTCTTCATCGTCGGGATTCAAGTTGATCTGGCAAAAATATAAAAAAAAATTGTTAACATAACTAACATATTATAAAAAAATTAAACAAACCTAAAAAAATATACATGTCTAACATCTTCAACATTTTACAATAAACAAACTTCTTCCACTTCAATTATTCACTTTAATAAAACATCTTATACAAGCTTAACATATTTAACATTTAAAATTAATTAGATAATTATTTCAGATTTATAAAAATAAAAAAATACTATTAACATGCTTAACAAACTGAAATTACTATATACTTAACATATCTAGAGTATGCAAAAATATATAAAAAAATTCTTAACATTTCAAACAAATCATCAAAAATTTAAACATACCTCCAAAAATATGCATGTCTAACATTTTCAATATTTTATAATATACAAACTTATTTCACTTAAATTATTAACTTTAATAAAACATCTTATACATGTTTAACATATATAACATTCTAAAAATATTATTCAAAATAAACAAGCATGCTTCAACATTAACATTCTAAAAAATGAACATCACATATCAAATATAAATTAACATAATTTTAAAACGCAACAATTTTGCTAACCTTCCAAACGCGAAAAATCAAGCGGTGGGGCGGCGGTAGGGCGGTGGCGGTGAAGGCGGCACGGCGGCGGTAGGGCGGTGGCGGCACGACGGCGGTAGTGAAACTTGAAAATTTATAACGGTAAAAAAATCAATTAACTTAATTATTTTAACTTTAAACAACAAATTACCATAGACAAATACTTACCGTTTAATTTCCGAGCACCAAAATCTTCAAATACCTCTTTCTCTCTATTCTTTCTCCTCCCTCTCTTTCTCTTCAAAACTCCTTCTCTCTCTAACCTTACAAATAACATAATAAAACTCCCCCTCCCCCCAATTTAAACTCTCGAATTTTTGAAACCCCCCAACCCCCGCCTGCTGCCTCGAGATTTGCGCATTTTTTTTCCGTCGGAATTTCCGACGGAAAAAAATCCCGTCGGAATTTCCGACGTCCGTCGGGCCCCGCCGTCCTTTCCGTCGGCCCTCCTGATTTCTCCCGACGTCCGATCCTCGCCTCGCTTTTTCCGTCGGAGTCCGGCAACGTTTTTGTAGTGCTACTTCCCTTTGACGCCTAAGTTACAACGTCTTTATACCTTAAGAAATCTAGTTGAACACATGAGGTAGCATCATAACGATAGGCGTGAGGATTGTGTTCTTTGTCATCCTTCAGATGGAGAAGCATGGAAACATTTTATTCGCACACACTCAAATTTCCTTGCTGAGCCTCGCAACGTCAAACTTAGTTTATGTGCAAATGAGTTTAGCATATTCTCACAATATATATGCACGATCTTATTCAAATTGTCTTGTGATTGAAACGCTTTACAACCTCCCTCCATATATGTGTATGATAACACCCTGGATGTTCTTAACTTGCATTATAATTGGCCCAACAAATTCTAAGAACAAAATAGATATGTATCTGCAACATTTGATTGACGAGCTCAAACGTCTATGAAATGGGGTTCAAACTTATAACATTTCAATGAGGCATAATTTCTTGATGAGAGTTGTATTAATGTAGATAGTAAATAATTTCTCAACTCTTGGAATGTTATCTAGATGGAGCACTCATGGTGTTTTGAATTGTCTAATTTGCATGGATAAGTTGAAGGCAACATATTTTAAACGTGTAGGTAAACCATCCGGATTGACTACCACCATCAAGTCCTACCCAGACATCATACGTTTCGAAATGCACTTTGTAAGGGAACAGTCGTAAAAGATGGTCCTCCATATAGGAAAAATGGGGAGGCACTATACCATGAGGTTGAGAATTTTCCAAAAGTAACCACTCATTGAGATTTCGTATTATTAGGTTTTAAGGAAAATCTGCATAATTAGACCAAACAAAGTATCTTTTGAAAGTTGTCTTATTGGAAAGACCACTTGCTACATCATAACTTAGATGTGATGCACACAGAGTGGGGCTTTGCATAGATTTTCCGGCAGATTCTTCTTCGGATTCTGACGGAACCCGGTGAAATTTTGAAAAAAAATTGCAAATTTTTTTAAAAAAAATTCCTTTGTCATACGAACCATTCCGTCGGAATTTTTTTCCAACGGTTTTCTACTCAGTTTTCTGTTAGAATAGGGATCCAACAGCTTGCAGAATCTCATCAGAAGTGTTCAACCAAATGTGTCAGCCCGTCAGAGTGCCTTCTCGACGGGCTTTTTCTAACGGAAATAACCACTTTTTTCGTCAGAAATTTTGTCGAAATGACATTGTTAACAAGGTCCAACATGTGAACATTAATTAAATAGGGACGACGGTGGCAAACCCAAGAGGAACCTACTTTAATATCAGGTTAAAGTTCAGATGATTGGGATTGAAAGAAATGAGCGATGCATGTAAATTAAGTGAGGTTTTAACCCAAAATCAATCAACACTAGATAAAGCAACCCATTAATGTATAAACATTCTCAAGGCTCCTTAAATTGTCAATGTATAACAATCCCACTTTTCCAACTCCAATAGGTATATTGGGGTCCATACCACTATTAATATCTTATAGTGATAAATAATGAAGGTCGACTGAAAACTCAGAATGAAAAGCATAAATGCGATATATAAATTTACATTGGTTTATCCATAAATGAAAAAAATTTATACCCAAAGTACAATATATAAGTTTATATAAGCTGGTCGAGAACCATAAAATTTATTCAAATGCATACCTAAAAAGTCGTGTAAAATTTGAGGCATGCAATTTTAGATACAAGAGCACAAACCGATCAAACATGAAGAACCAAAACGAATGCTTCCATCCCATGCTTTGAGTTAAAAAAGTTTCAACGTATAATCCAACTCCGTACTTTTTTAGCAACTTTCAAGTAGGAATGACAACGGATCAGATTCGAATCAGATATTAGAACATCCGAATCAGAATAAGTTTCAGATCTAAAATTCCAAACCAAATTCGGTCCGACGGATCGGAGGGGACCCCAAATCCGATCCAACTCGGAGTAAATCGAAATCGGATTTAATCCGATCTGAATTAATTTTCTTTCCCGACAATAATTTTGTGCTATTTTTTTCATCCGACCTTATTTTGTCTATCTATCAATGTGATAACATGCACTTTCTTATCACTTCAATCAAATATTTGAACATTTACCATAAAATTAAGCGAAATTGACAAGTGACAAAGAGACAGATGACATCAATTGTTTAGTCGGCATTGGAGTGGGACTAAGAGTCTAAGACACACGCGCACACACACACATACACAGAGTGTCTGTCTTGACTAAGCAACTAATTGCGGGTAAGTGCTAGAAACTTAGGGTTAAGACATGAGGGTGGATTTTATATTTGTAAAATTTTATATTTGAATTTCAAACAAAATAGTCAGATCAAATTGAAAAATCGAATTGAATAGTGTCTTATTTCAAAATTCGATATGGGTCTAACTCAAATTTGGATTATTTTTTTTGAACTTGGATTAGAATATTTTTTCTCATATCTAAATCGAATTATGTTGCCATGAACCAAATCAAATACACCTCAAAATTGGATGTAATTGTAATCCCTACTCTCAAAGGGCCAATTATCTCCATATCTCGACTGATGGAGCTGGCTAGTCATAACTCAATCAGAAGAAAGTTTTGGTGTCCAATTAGAAGAAGTAGACAAGGGCGCAGAGAAACAAAGCATGATCAGACAAGCATTGCAGGGCTTGTATTGACTACTGAATGAGATTTGAGAGTACAAATTCGTCTTTTTCTTAAGCTCCTTCTTGAGCATATAGGCAACATGTACATAGGTGTAGGGACGTACTTAGTTTATTTATCCATCGCTCTTTCAATTGCACTTGGGATGGCCGGGGGCCCTTGTCGACGAGGCTTGCGATTGTGGTTTTGCATGGATTGTGTGAGTTGAGTCTAACCATCTCTTTCTATCTTTTCAGAATTGACCAATTCAACTATGGAGTCTCGCACTCCTCTTTCAAAACTTTACTGCATTGTGTTGCAACTTGCATATAATGCTATGTATGCATTCATTTTTTTGTTTCCAACGCACTCTGCAGCACAATTATTAGGTGAAATGTGGTGGATATTGTATACTGAACCTATATCTATATTTAATTTTAAAAATCCATCAAAAATGTAAAATTGAATATAATTCAATGTTGGGTTATGTTTGATATTGATGTTTGAGAAATCCTTTTTGGAGATGGTTTTGGAGATAATCCAAGTAGTAGTGCTCCCGAAACTTTATTTCTCGGACATAAGAAGGGGATTCATTTTAGTATTTCAGTAGCGCTCTCAAAATTAAAAGTGTTTATATAAAAAAGAAAAGAAAAGAAGTGAAAGCAATTAGCTCAATTGGTAAATTTCTAAAAGTTGTTGTCAAATGCTTAGTTCGAATGTGGTTTATATAGGTCTTTGTGCTTCCTTCACAAGGGAAAAAAAAAAAAACAAAAAAAACAGGAAAAAAAAAGGAGAGGAACCCAATTATTCCCCGGCAGAGATGTGACAACCAATGTATGAGGCATATATATTCCATTTTTTTTTAAAATTGTCCTCGCAATATAAAATTTATTGAATCAAAATAATTAATAAAAATATATCATTTTCATAGTAGGTTAACAATTCTATAGTAACATAATTATTGTTTCCTTTCTATTTTTATTTAAAATCAATCTAAATTACTTTTGTTTTCATATGATAATGATTTGCCATTTATAATTTTTTTTATGATTCTCGAACACGTCACACGTCTAATTAATTTGTGATGGATATTTTTTTTAGTAGTTAAAGCCCTGTTTTTTTCGTTGGTAAATCCCAATTTACTAACTTCAACCTATTTCAAACCTTCACGAACTTCAATACGAAAATACCAATTTAAACCCATTATTTTTAACCAATTTCTACCAATCATATAAAAAATATACCAATTCAACCTACTTCAACTTATTTCAATAAAAAAATACCAACTTCAACCAACTTTACCCATTTTTCAACCCCTATTTTCCAACGAAAAGAACAGGCCCTAGATGGACTATATTTTAATTTAACGTAATTTCATATAACTATATTATAATCTTACATATTACTCTACAAGAGATATATAAAAACTCACTTTTCAATCATAGATGAATATTCATGCAGTCAACTAACCCAACACAGTCTTTATACATGTTATCTTATAGAGCATTCGTAAATTGTCCTATGTGATTAAATTGTTATATGACAATGAAATCTTATTCATTTACAATGAGATCTAACCTTTAAAAAAATAATAATAAATTAAAATTAAGGCAAAGTTTGATTCTCTTATCTAACTCTACTCTTTTTAATGTTGAAAAATAAAATGAATCAATTTGAAATACAAAAAAAATTCAATTATTAAACACCAAGTTAACCGTATGAGGACTTACTCACAAAATAAAATAAGTTAGCACATAGCAGTGTAAAACGATGCGGTAAATAATTAAGTGAATAACATATAATAAATTCTAATTAATAATATTGATGCTAATTAACATGTCTCAACTAATATCCACTAATTGCAATTTGTCAAGCCATTATTTTGTATCATTTGAGATGCCACATGTCATTTAAACATTGGTTGTATCCAACTTTGTGTGTGTGTGTGGGTGGGTGTGTACACACAAAAACATCTACATATTCAAGGGAGGGCAATCGTGGAGTAGACTGCCCGGCGAAATTTGGACTCACTCTTTGTTTCACAGTAGCGTGGAATCAGGTCCTGTATAGAGATTTTCATTGTATTCTGGTTGAGGATAATTTAGGGAGAATCCTTGAGAAAAAAGTGCATATATATATATATATATATATGTATGTATGTGTGTGTACCCTAACTTGCTCAAAGAAATAAGTATCTGTTAACAATTTAACTATGACAACTATCTCTATCCACCATTAAACTAACTATTATTAAATAGTGTGCCTAAATAAGTGCTGGGAATATATAATTATCTTTCATGTTTTATACTGGGGGACTGCCCTGCATGCAAATTGTTTAGTTTTATAACTATACAAATTGCATTAATTATTAGTATCAAAAGATTATGCGTTCTTCTCATAGTTAATTTTCGTGCCAGATTGTGTCCAACCATTAAGTGATACGTAATTCTGTTATTTAATTTGAGCATCTCTAGCTTTGGAATGTGAATGCCACAATAAAACTATAATATAATACTTTTGAAATGCAATTTGATTGCTTTGTAATTTGAGTGACATTACTATTTCTGCAAAATTGTTTATGAAATTTTATATATATATATATATATATATATATATATATATATATATATATATATATATATATATATATGGAAGCTTCCATGCATGCAAATTTTAATTAGTGCGCCCCAAAATTACTATTATGGAGGTCTGCGTTTATACTAATCTTTGCACTTCTAGATAGAGAAGAATCCGATAAATGTCATCCTGTAAAAATAAAAAATAGTTGTAACTTGTGAGCATTCTTATTTGGAGCTCAAATTAACCCAACAAGAAACAAAATAAGTTCTTTGAAAAAAAGGGTAATTTCATGAACACTTTCACATCGTCAGTTCATCACATATAGATGCAAAATAACAGGCCATAAGAGCAAGCAACTGAGGATGCATGGCATCAATAACCTGCCCAGGATCCTTGTCCATTTGTGCTTTTTTTTTTGGGTGTAGAAGAGGGGCTATGCCCCGAAAAAAAATTTCTATTATTAATTAGAGTAACGCGCACAAAGCAAAATAAAAAAATAACCGTTTCTTTAAACAGCAATTAGCTAGTGACAAAGGTACTTTTAAAAAAACAACTATTTTTTAAAAACAGTTATTAGTCCAACAACAAATCAAGTAAAATCAAGACTTCCACACTTAATTTATACTAAAAGTCTAAAAGGCCGATTAGTGTCACCCTGCTCCGCTTCTCTCGAAAAACCTTAGCTTCCTCACGGAAAACACTAACCTTCATCTACTCCAACAAAGGGCTGTCATCAGGCATAATTGCTGGTGATAAACCCCAATCTTCATACATTTTGAAATTTTATTTAGTTGTACGATATTTACTAATATTTTTGTCTATTTTTAATAAAATTTCTCTTCAATTTGTGAGAGTTTGGTTGTTTATTTTTCTCACCATTAGTGTGAGTTTGGTTGTTCTCACCTTTAGTATGAGTTAGGTTGTTCTCAGCGTTACTGTGAGTTTGAGTCATTGCCTTTGTGCAATTCATTGTAGATTTGGAGATTTAGAGTGAGTTTCTTGTTGAGTATAATTTGAAAATTATTGCATCAGATCTACGTTTTTTTATTAAGGAATGAGTCAACGATAGAATTTTATGTGGTTTTATTATGAAGATTTTCCTTTCAAGTGCAATCCATCACGTCAATTGGACATCTGATCCATGAAGTTATACTATAGCTCGCCGATATTTGGGAAAGATGCATTGACATCAAAGAATGCGGTTGGTGGCAAGAATATTGCTACAAGTTCAGAGCCGATCGACAGTATATTTATCATTAGCTTTCTAGAGAGAATTATTTAATTTGATGTTTTATATTTACTTTTATTAGGAGATGTTTATTGTTATATGCCATATGACTTTTCATTAATAAATTATTTCTTTTTATTATAAAAAAGTCTAAAAGGCTAAAAACTAGGAAATGATTAATTTACAATTATGCCTCAGTCTTAAGTGAACACTTTCCTAACGTGTATAATCAATTGTTTGGAAGGCGCAAGGCGCCCGTTGGATTGTTTTTTTTTTTTGGGGGGGGGGGGGGGGTTGTTAAAGCTTTATTAGTTAATAAAACAGAATGGAGTGCCTAGGGTTAGAACGTTGATAATTGCGATGACGAAACAACAATTTTTTTATTTAAATGTTAAGAAAGAATGTTAAATGCCTCTTTTTATAAAAGTACGTCCAACTACATCTTCAAGCGTGATTTCTGAAGAAATGGAGGAAAACAAAAATTTGAGGAGAACGATGCTGTAATAGAATGCCACGTTTTGATAATCAATCTGTTGTCATATTTTTCTCTCGAAAAATGTGGTTGATAACGAAATGAATGTTTTGATTCAACCAAGCACGAATATCTTTGACGATATTGGATATTTGCCAAGGGACCTAGATGTTTCCTTTCAATGTTTGAATCACAATTTGGTTGTCGTTTTCCTTGACAATTTTGTTGAATCATGCTTGAATTGTTACATTAACTCAATCTCTAAGAGCTCTAACATCAATGACGAAAACAACATATAAGAACATAAAGTGGTAATCTATTCATACAAAATACTAGGACAAGTTTTCTTATAAGCTATATAGTTCCAATTCAAAAATGAGAACAAAACCCCTAAACCAACTAGAATATGGGTGTTTCGTAAACAACTCTTTGGAGAATTGTTTAACTAAAAAGAGTTATTTGGACCAAAATTAGCAGTTTGACCTAGTTAAAAAGTTAATTTAGATTTTTGGTAAAATAATTTTTTGGAAGAGCTTTTTGTGTGCAAAAAGCTTTTTGGAGGATTAGTTTTTTATCTCACAACTTTATTAGAAATAGATAATTTCATCAAATAATTTTTCTTTAAACAATTAATTCAAACAACTAATATAGAGACGTAGAATGGCCGATCAAATCCTCGGACACGGACTTTCCTCTTAGGCCCTGTTCTTTTCGTGGGTCCATTCTACAAAACCAACCTTAATCCACTTCAACCCATTTCAACCTACTTCAACCTACTTCTACTATTTTAACCAAGTGTTATCACATAAAAAAATTCAACCCACTTCAACCAACTTCAACTCACCTCAACCTACTTCAAGTTATCTCAACCCACTTCATTCTTTTACCCATCTCAATTTACCTACGAAAAAAACAGGCCCTTAGCCGCCACGTCCTGTTACATATCCTTGAAATAGGGGTCCAATGAATGAAGACGGTCTGTTCTTACCAACTTTTCCTTTTTGTTTTAAGGAAAAAAGAATGTAGAATATCGTTTTCTAAGGGACACTGATCTTGACTGGACATCCTTTTACTTAGCTTGTTTAGTTTCATTCAGAGACACTTTAATAGTCAAAGGAAATCTCTTAAAACGATGCAGAAGTCGATGCCACAACAACCTAAACACAGAACGGAAGCAGCCATGAAAATACATTTATCACAAGATGGCATCTTTGAACAATGCATGTGGTTCAGACGAACGTGTGGTCTCGTCTACAGATGTACAGCAAATACTGGTCTCAATTTAATTAATTAATTAGCACCACGAAAATACAAGAAACCTCCTTCTCTTCTAGTGATAGCATGTTCACATTACCTAATTTCCCTGCATGTTCATTGCATTTATATTATGTTGACTTGATTGATTAAAAGCAACGTCTGATGAGGGCAGTAATTTGTCTAGTACAAGCTAGTCAAGTTATTAATTAGTCGCATGCATAACGAATTAACAATAAATATATAAATACGAAGAAAATTACTCTATCTATCGTCAATTAGTTTTTGATTGAAACCTTATCTGAATTTATATACATAATTCTTTACTAAAGACCCGATTAATATACTCATTCCTTGGGTGTTTTCATAATTGGAATCAAATACCTTTGTATTTTTACATTTTGTGTCTTCACAACTTTGATTAATCACTCTCCCAGTCTCCCTTTTTAGGTCTAAGTCTTTTTCTTCTCCCCAAAGGAATATACCAGAATTCATCATTCAATTTCCTATGTTTATACTTGGAACATACCTTCTCTAATTCTTTCCGAATTTCACGTGGTGACTTTAAGTATTTAATACGCTGACACACTTCTAAATGGATCAATCTTTGTAAAATTTCATATGTTTGTCGTGCATAACTTTGTCTACTTTGTTTGAATTTAAAAAAAAAAATGTCTTTCATCATCAAGTATGCCAAATAGACTGTATGCTTTTATAAGTGTATGTGCCTTGACTCTCCAAAACATTTAGTTTCGAAAAGTTAACTTATAATCTTCAATCAAACATGTCATTCATACAAATAACCTACCTCTTAATCTCTTCGCGCAATTTACTTGTGAAACTTGACTATACCGGGATTTTACCTTCCTTGTTTTCTCCTTATCGTGCTAAGATTGTACTTTGACAAATGCGTGGAACATCTAGCTTCAATCTGCTCTGATTGATAATTGATCCACTTGTAGTGGATTGCTCGAAATAAATTGTGGTGGCCAAAGATGGCTTGTGGTTGCTTGGATTAATTTCGAGTTTGGCCCAAGGTGATTGGTGACTCTGATACCACTGTTGAAAAATATTTTTCAAAAATGTATAAAAAATAGGAGTGGCGTGGTTATGTTGTGAGAACAGAATATCTAAGCTAAAATTGGAAAAAGGGAGAGACAGGAGTTGTAGAAATGGATATTTTATATTACTTGATGCTTGGTTTCTTTTTTTTTTTTCTTTTTTTTTTGGCTTATTTTTGCTTGTTACAAATAAACCCCTTGAGGGTATTTATAGTCATCCACCTTCTTAATGAACAGTGGAGATTAATTTGTTCCTATGACAATTATTAAAGTTCTGCAACCTTTCATCATAATACCTTCCTAAATATTTAAATATTATGTTACACGTATATAGGATATTTTTCTTAGAATTATCTAGATGTTTATAAATGTAGATATATATTATTAATCCTCCTAGATAATATTTCTAGAAGGTTTTAGAAGGTCTAAAACAATTATTAACATTAAAATATTTCTAGATTATTAATTTCTAACAGAATTCGATAGGAAGAACTTCTTCGATACTTGAGACATTGACATATCTTGGTGAAATGAACGAATCTAATTCATTGCATGCATGATGCATGCCCTTGCAAATTTTCTCTTTTTTTAGGTGTGCGGTTGGGGGGGGGGGCATCGAGCTAAGTGATTACATGCAAATATGATGTGAGTAAACTTTTGGTTCCTTAGCTCTAAAAAATAGAAACGGTGCAAATTTCGAACAGATACAAGAATAATATAACTTCAATGATGCTACGTGACGCAGAGTAAGAACATAAATCATCTCTCTAAGTTTATTACGTTCATAATTAACTTATTAGTTTTGTAAGTTAATTTTAAGTTATTGTTTGGATAAGTTTCAAAACTAGTGTTCTAACTATGGTTAGATAGTCTCGTATGTATATTTTTCAAAAAGTTATGGAATGCCTTTAATGTCAAGTATATTTCAAGTTATGAGGCAAAAATTGAGCACGACTCACTGTAAGTCTAGATATGCACGACTTTGATCATGAACTTGATTGAGTCATCAAATGGGTGATTAAGAGGTTAAGATTTTATGAGAAGTTAGTGGACACATTCATCAAATTCTCCTTTGAGTATCTTCCGAAAATTCCTCTATTTGGGATAGTGGATGATACCACCAAGCAAGGATGAATGCAGAAAATTTTCAATCTTGCATTTGGGCAACTCATCACTAGCTTAGATACTTCTAAGTTTAATTTTTATGTGCTTAATCAAATTGCTGTTCGAATGCTATTGGTAGAGTGGATGTGTTGAATCCTATTGATCCATACTAACCGTATAGATGTTTCATTTCTATCAACCCACTTTTGTAACTTGGGGAGAGGCTACTAATTTTGTGGCTATAAATTAGCCTCTCCTTGTATTAACATGTAGAATAAACTTTGATTGAGAATTAATGAATGAAAGTTAGAGTACTTTTCTATCCTGCAAAGAAATTCTATCTCTTATTTCAAATACTTGTATATTTGGATGGTGATTGAGTCAATATTTTAAATTAATTATTGGCCTTTTGTTTTAGAAAATCAATTGGCTGGTCGTTAGGATAAGTGATAATTTGAGCCTTTATCTTAATCATACTCATTTTATTAGCATTTTTTCCACGTTCCAAAAAATTAACAAAAAAATTTATTGATTTTTCACTTTCTTTGCTGAAGGATTAGCTTGGTTCAAGGACTTGTTACGTAATGGCTGTTGATGTTTGATCACTATTGTGCTTAATCGCCCTCATTATGCATCAAATTGATGTTAGAGCTTCCCATCCTTATCACTGTGAGACACGAAAATATATTTTTTGGAGTACATATCAATTGAGTGGCACCGTTTTATAGAATAGAAGTGTTATGAAGAGATAAATTTCTTGAATAAGATCATCATAAATCGGACCTAGTATTTCAAAAAATCGTTTTTCAACGTCTTTTAAGTAGAACATCGTTTTATGTAATGCCTATTCAGTACTTTAAAGGGAAAAATAAAAATCATAATAATTTTAAAAATTTTAATTTTAAAGGGAAAATCAGTTACCAAAACTGAGTCTTAAGTGAAACCACAACCAAAATGCGAGACTAAGGCTCTGTTCTTTTCAGTGGGAAATAGGGGGTTTGAATGGGTGATTGTGGGAAAGGGGGGGCAGGAGTGGGTGAGTGTAGTTTTTTTTTTAAGTGTGGGAAAAAATGAGTGAGTGTGGGTGAAAGTTGAATGTAGTTGAATGAAGTTGAAGTATTAGTTATTAATATTTTTTTGTTTTATAATGTAATAATTTTATTGTGATAGTAATTAATGATGATGAAATTTTTTTGTTTTCGTTTATTCTGTTTTGTTCTGTTTTATTTTGTTTATTTTTTATTTTTGTGTTTTTGTATTTGCATTTTTTATTTTTTATTTTTTTATTTTTTATTTTTTACTTTTTATTTTTTATTTTTTATTTTTTATTTTTTATTTTTTATTTTTTTATTTTTTTATTTTTTTATTTTTTAATTTCAAATTTTAAATTTTTTAAATTTTTTAAATTTTTTAAATTTTTAAATTTTAATTTTTTAATTCTAATTTTTAAATTTTTTAAATTTTTTAAATTTTTATTTTCATTTTAATTTTCTTAAATTTTTTTTGTTTTAATTTTTATATTTTTTTCTATATATTTTTTATTGTCTTATTTTTTATTTTTGTATAAATTTTTTTATTTTTTATATTTTTGGAATTTTCCGTTGGTTGTTTTTCTGAAATAAAAAAATAAAATAAATAAAAAATACAAAAAAAATTATAATTTAAATTTTTTTAAAAAATATAAATAAATACAAAAAAATAAAAAAATTTAAAACTTAAAATTTAAAACTTAAAAATTAAAAAATTTAAAATAAATAGAAAAAAATTAAAAAATTAAAAATTAAAAGATAGAATCAAAAAATAAAAAAAAGAAAAAAAAATTAATGAAAAAGAAAAAAAATAAAACTGTTCCATAACATTCGAAAAATTAAAAATTTCAAAATTTCAAAATTAAAAATTAAAAATTAAAAAATAGAATTAAAAAATTTTAAAAAATTTCAAAATTAAAAAATTAATGAAAAAGAAAAAAACTAAAACTGTTCCGTAACATCCGAAAAATTAAAACTGTTCATAATTGCTACCAGATTATTCGTACACACAATTACGTAAATTATACAAAATTTTCAAATATGAGAAATGGTTGTTTTATGTGGATATGGGAAGGAGTGGGTGAATGTGGGAAGGAGTGGTATTTTTTTTTAAGTGTGGAAAAGAGTAGAAAGAGGGAGGAAGAAGTGGGTGAGCGTTCTCAACGAAAAGAGCAGGGCCTAAATTGTCACTGTCAGTAACTAATGGCACACTTGTACACCACGCCAAGTTGAGATTCATTAAAGTAGAAAAATAATGTCCAACAAGATCGAATAAAGGCGAAAACCACAACTATTTGTTTCACGTGACAAATGGCAAATCAAATATGCAGTTGCTGATAAAAAAAGATTTAATTATCATATCTAAAAAAGTGACAGTTGATAGTAAGGTGTGTTTGAACAAATCATTATTTCAAAAAATCATGCATTTAAAAATGATGGAAAGAAGTCTTTGGGCAAGTAGTAATTGAAACTTAATTACCCATTTCCCAAAAAAAAAAAAAAAATTATAGTCTAGCCTCTTTATTATATTTGACCATATATTTTAAACTATACTCGATATAACTTTGTTCTCTAATGATTTTCAAACACCAATCCCCTTAGATTCCTCCACCAAAAATAGAGAGGGGAGATAAATAGTATTACTGAATAAATTATAATAACTTCTACGTGCCTATTTTTTTAACTTTAACGTTTGTAGACTTTAAATTTCTACGATTAATGTTAATTAGTTGTCTTTTGATTAAAAAAAAAAATTTTTTGGTGCGGAAGAGGGACTAAGTCCCAAATAAATTTTTATTAATTGAGTTCATTTCGGGGCCAAAAGACCCCTACACTATCCGCATACAAAACCTCTAGTATCCTGAGGAATGGGGTATCCAACTCACAGTAATTACACAGCATAAAAATTCCTAAATTTGCTAGTGTATTCGCTACTTGATTTTTCTCCCGAAAACAGTGTGAAATTTTAACTACCCAGTTTGGCAACTCCTTGATTTTCTTGCACTCACTTAACAAAGGAACATGCTCAAGACACCATTTGTAACTTCCTTGATGCATACCAACAACAACCTAGGAGTACAGTTTTAGTCAGACCGTATTGAATCCCAACTTCCTCGCTAGTCTCAAAGCCCCGAAGGCTGCTTTGATCTCAGCATTAACTGAAGAACAAGAACCCAGTTTTTCCATGAAGCCCCCTAGCCACTGTCCTCTTTCGCCGCGGATGACCCCTCCCCCTCCTACCTGTCCGAGGCTACCTCTGGAAGCTCCATCGGCGCTGACCAGAACCCATCCCGGAGGTGGGCCAACCCACGCAATCATGATCTCTGGTTGCGGGAGCAGCCGTTGAATACTCCCCTCACCTTCCCGTAACAGTGATCCTCTCACTTCCTCAAACTTATTCCTGAGGAACCTACTTTTGTTTGTCCATGGGTAAATTTGATTTAAAATATTTTGAATTTATCTAATTTTTAAATTAAAATTTGTCAAATTTTATAAATATTTATGAGTTTCCATATGTCTTAAATCTTAAACTAAACAAAAGGAGATATTCTAACAAAGAAAACATGCAACTAGTTCTTTTTTCTAATATAATTATAAGGGTATGTGCTTTTCATTAGTTTTTTCAATTTACTAACTTCAACCCACTTCAACTTAATTCAACACACTTCAACTAACTTCAACTCAGCTCCTTCAAAATTATATTCTCATTATTTTAACCAATTTCAATACATTTCAACTAACCTTAATACACTTTAATCTACTTTAACAAAAAATATCAATTTTAATCAACTTTAATATATCTCAATTAACTTCACCATCTTATTAATTTTAAAAACAACAAACCCTTAATATCAGTATTATGGTTGTTGGTCTTTGTCATTAATTTCGTTTTCGCCTTTTTGAAAAGGGCGGCGTGGCAAATAATTGGCACATGGAGGGTTACCAAAGTTATTGAAGTTAGTTAAAAGTTAATCAAGGGTCAATTCAAGCGTTCCACGATAGCTGTTTGTTGACTCAGCAGTGTTGGATGTATGAGTAGGAGAGAGAAAACCGAGGTCCAAAGGCCACAGCCAAGGGTTGGACATGCGCGTGCAAATGGGGGAATGTCATGCCACCTGAAACTTAACTCTGTGTCGGCCCACCGATTCAGATAGATACTTGGCGGGCCCATTCTCACTCCCACCCAACTCCGGCCTACTTCTCCTCTCTCAACTTCTCAAGACAATGCTTCCAACTTCTAGACCCTCACTTGTCACGCATCAATCCAACTCAATGCAATTTTGCCAAACCTTATAATGTCACGTCTTCTGAATGCACATATTGTCAATTTTTCAGGAGTCATATAAGTAATGTCCGTATTTAATAGCCACTCACATAATATATATCTTGACATAATTCATCCATTACAAAAACATAAAAAGCATGATAAAACAAATGAAGATTATTACACTAAAGTAATGTTCGATTGGATTAACCAATTTTGTAATATAAATAAATTTGTAATTGTATTTTTATTATTTTATTTGGTTGTAAATGAGTATTGTAAGAAAACAACTTTTATGTAGTTATGATTTCTATAAACTATGTAATTATGACTGCATTATAAGGTTCATTGAATTGCATTATATTCAATTAAACACTACATAAATTCTTATACGCCCCTCCTAGTATGGGTTCCGCTTTTGTAAACTTTGACGACATAAATTCCTATATATTGGTGTAATTATAAAGGATCAAAAACTTAATTAGTATGTTGACCAATATCACAGGTCATATGTGACAAAATAGCTACCGATAAGATATAAGTAAAACATGATATGAAAAAAAATTATTAAAATGTTTATAAGTTACTAAGATACTTAGACTCAAAGTCCATTGTATGCATAGATCTTTGTACTTTTATCTTAACCATAAAATAATAAGGCTACGTTTGGTTTTTAGAAAATTTGGTGGAAAGAAAAGTTGAAGGAAAAAAATATGAAGGAAAAAAAAGTAGGGAGAAAATCAGTTTTTTCTCTTACTTGGATTGAGGAAAAAATATAAGAATTTTGATGAGAAATTTAAATCTTGATGTACTTGAATCATGTTGATGTCATCTAAGTAATGTGATGTTGGAAATTTTTCTCAAATTTTCCTTACAATTTTATGAGGAAAATTTTATCACTTGTTTCTAACAATTTTTCCATCTAATTTTCCTTCATAATTTTTTTTGTGATTTTCTCTAAATCAAACACAAGAAAAATTGTAACTTTCTTAATTTTTTTTTCTTTTCACTAAATTTTTCAAAGTCCAAACAGAACATAAAAATAATGGAACATTTAGAAATTGTAGCTATCAACATTTACATCAATTCATAAAATACATATATATTTAAGTACATCAACTCATAACTTTCATAAGTGAATTTTCTTACCTCCAAAATTTATGCAAACTAGTTTGGGGAATTAAAAATTTAAAGGAAGAAAAATAAATGAAAGAAGCCTACTCCGACACAGCTTGTGAGTTGTGTCGACCGGGCCTGAGAGGTGCAACAATTGTGCAAACGGCCGAACCGGCATACCTAAGCTGTCGGCTCTCGCTTTTTCCTTTATTTTGTTGGCTCCTTTTTTTTTTCTTTTTTTTTTTGTGGGTGGAGGTAAGAATATCTATGTTGTCGTTATACAATAACCACCTAGTAGCGACTTGTTCGGTTGTGAATTGTGAAGGGTAAGGCCTCCAAAGCGCGACATTTGTGGTTTGGCCCTACGCAGATTTCGCAGCCAATGAATACAATTTCATCAAGTTAAGATTTGATTATTTGTTTTACATAGAGACTTGGAATTAGTTGAGACATCCAGTACACAATCACGTAGGGCTTGTTCTTTTAGTTAGAAATAAGGGTTGAGAAATAGATTAAGTTATGTTGAGATTGGTAGAAATGAATGAAATGGATATTTTTTGTTGAAGTTGAATGAAGTGGGTTAAAGTTTGTTGAAGTAGATTGAATTTTTTTATATGATGGATAGAAGTTGGTTAAAATAGTGAAAAACGAGTTAAAATTGGTTGAAATGGGTTGAAAACTTGAAATGAATTTTTTTTTACTGAAGTTGGTAAAATAAGTTGAAGTTGATAAATTGAAATTTACCAACGAAAAGAACAGGGCCGTAGTTTAGTAATCCAAAACATTAGTAGAGTTCGACAGCATATAACAAAGACATGCTAGCTGTTTGTTTACTCCAACGAACAACATAGTTCCATTTTTCATCCCTTGCCCATATATGTTACTTTTAAGCCTCAAGCTTTCAAGTGGAGAAGATGTATGTTTAGAAATCTCAAAGTGATCTAAGAAATCAATTCGTAATTACGTGCAATCATTCGAAAATGCTGGTTGAATAGTATATAGTTTTTAGTTATCATCAATGGTCATGAAAGATGGATACCAACATAATTTTTTCCATTGTTGATCAAAAAGACGTTTTATAAATTGTAATAGAAATATAGCTAGAAAAAAGTACACTGTAATTAACACCTTAATTAGCTAGAAAATCAGCCGAACTGTTCACCTCTCAATAACAATGATTGATCTCCACCGTCCAGTCCGGGTCTATGATTAGTAGTTGGATTTCTTTGACCAAATTAAAGTACGGATGACTCTTCCCTGATGGTAGCTCCCACACCCTCTTCATAGAAATTCGAGAATCCATGTTCATAATAATGTTGTGAAGGCTCTAGTCTTGGCAAGTTTTATACCTCTGAGGAGTGCAAGGAGTTCAATTGTGCAAATCCCAATTGAGTCAATTGAATTGATAGTAAACCACAACAATCATTCTGCTCTATGACCCTGGAAAACCGCTCCGCCACTAACATGGCTAGGGGTACCGTTAGAGGCTCCATCTACGTTTAGATTAGCGTAGTTTAAAGATTGGCATTCACATCCAACAAGCACTTCTTTCGTGCTCACAATAGTCTGTTTGAAAACTATGTCATTTTTTTTGAAGAAATATGAATTTGGTCCACCATACAATATATATATATATATAGGATTTTTTCACGTCTTTCGAACTCTCAACAAGTGAGTTTTTTTTTTTTTTTGGGTACTCAATTGCGTATACATCTTATCCTCTAAGACTGTGCGAATTTTAGAGACACATTATCCTCACAAGGTGAATAATCCAAGCTAGTACGTAGTAAATTAAAATAATCCAAGCTAGTAAGACAAATGGAAATAGGAGAAAGAGACTTAGAATTGAGAGACAAAGGGATAAATATTGAAGTCATTGCGCAACAAAGATAAAACAAAACCACGAATGCATGGCCTGTGTCAAAGCTTCCACACCATGCACCTGTCACCTTTTAAAAACATTTTTATCATCATCATCATCATCAATCAATCAATCAGGATATGCTTCTTTATCTGATCTTTCTTTGGATGCATCATCTATCTCTAAAGTGGATAAACCGTACCCCAAAAGAATTCAAGCCAAGGCAGGCAAAAAGGGCAGGATGAGAATCCTTTATGGTTGGATGAGGTACTGCAATCGATCTGCAATCTGCAAAGATGCAATGTTACAATATGTTCAAGTATACCATTTATTTTTGAACTTTCAATTGTAGTCTACAATATAGTTGAGGGAATTGTTGAACGTGATATCAAAATCTTTTTTAGCGAGTTAAGAGATTTCATGATCAAATCTTAGCAACTACTGTACATTAAATCGTTGCACAATGTAAGCAGGGATCGTTGCAGCATCACGCTTCAAACCAAATGAAATTCATTTAAGGGTTCTGTTAGAGTATAAAATATATTCTCGCATATATATACTTTTCATCTATCAATTTATGCTTTAGCTCAGAACTTGAGATAGTTCTTGGCCACAATAACAACTTAACCTCATAATTGCTTTGCAGTTTCTTCTGTTCACCACTTCCTAATGAATTCCGACGTATCTTAGCCGATGATGACATGGACATATCCCTTGAGAGAAGGGTTGTTTAATGTTTAGTCTTGTACTTAATCTTTTCAAAAAAAGAGAAAACTCTCATAATTCCTTAATGATTAGTAAGATTGTAATCCATCAACCATATATATATATATATATAAAAGATTCAAATTTACAAAAGAACTCAAAACATTAAAAAATCAAACCTAAAAAAAAAACAAAGAGAGAGAGAGATGGGACATCATTGGGATAGATCAGATTAGGGATAGAATCAAAACAAGGGCTACTTTTTTTTGTTTTGGGGGTGGCCTTATTACAATCGTCTTTTTTGCATTACTTTTATTTTGTTGAGAGCCTTTTATTATTCTCTACTTTTGTTAGAGTTGCATGCGTACGTGTAGATATAATTCACCTACTTTTTAGTTTAACCTCTTCCAACGGAAACAGTTGGTGATGTGATCGATGTTGTTGGAGGCTTTAAGTTTTGGCTTTCCTACATCTCTCTGAGTCGGCATAATGCACTTCCACGTCTTTTACCATCCACTTTGCCTTTCTCTTTCTTTCCAGCTCAAGTGTTACCTAATTAATTAATCTTAGCATCAATTTAATTACAATCTTAACATAATAAATGTATAGCTTTTGAAACCATTTTAACATAGGGGACTTAATTTGACAGTATATTAGGTGAAAATCCCCGAGTACTTTTTGTATTTGGCTGCATATATAAAAGATATAAGCATCCTCAATTTTAATTATTGGATCGATAATTTTTGAACTGTTTGTTAAATACCTTACAAATTCTTAAAATATAACCATAGCTGTCATAAATGGAAAGTCGTTCTACATTATAGTTCTCATCTATGATTGATATCTCGGTATGTTAGTCATTAAATATGGATTATACGCTCGTTCGTTCCCTATTTCGAAGTTTGATGAGCTTTTAATCCCTTCCATATGGATCAACTGGCATTACAAATTGGAATTATTAGCTACCTAGTCAAAGAAGTAAAGCAAAGCATTGAACACCACATATATATACAGGATCTTTAACCTATTGGCACAACAGTGTCTAATATGACTAATATGCTTGTTTTTTTTCTTTTTCTTCTTAAGGTAGGAACTTGAACATAAGTACAATGATTTTATCTCAAAAATTGGATTTCCGTTTCACCTCTTAGTACATGTAAGTTGTTAGCTTCCCTTAAGCCTAAGTTGCGTTTATTAATATGTTTCGATGAAAGACAAAAAGGTATTGGTCAATTGATATATTCATCATATTATATTTGGATTATCTTAATAAATATATATTGCTTAAATAAGTTATGATTCTAAGGGGATATATGCATCTAGTATTGCTTAGTTGATTTTATATAAGCTGCCATAACATCCTTGGGATAGTTTAGTATTCATATTAGAATATATAATCTTTATGATGTTATATTTTGTGATTCAAACGTGATTATGTGATCTTGAGATAATCATGCTTGATTTGGTAAGATTTTTAGGAATCATTTATGAAAATAAGGAATTTAACCGTTGCTGGCCAGATTTGCTACTCTGCATGATCCTCAAGGGCTTGCACTATTTTACAAGGCCTTAAAATTAGTTGAAGATACTATTTCCTAGTTTGGTAGCAACGACTACTTACCAATTATCTTTGGCTATAAACATTGAAGCATCTTCAAGGCTGAGGAATATGGAAAAGTAGAACACAAGCAAAGAACAAGAACTAAGAGCGACACTTGTAAATATCATTATCTTGTTCAATTAATTTATTGAGTTGTATTGTTTTAGTTGTAATTGGGTGAGATAGTTAGAGTTCAAGAGTCAACTCTGCCAAGGACTTGTTGAAGAGTCAACTTGTGGCTTGGAACTCAAAGTGGGTGTACTCTAGAGTTGTGTAATTTCTCCAAATAAAATTGGGTTAACCCTAGAGTTAGGGAACTCTAGGTGGGACTAAGCCTAGTTGAGGCCAACTTAACCTCGTTAAAAAACACTCTTATCTTGTCTAAATTTACTTTTTTGCATTTCTATTTCGATTAATTTGTGACTTTGATCATCACATCATTCACCCATTCTGAGGTGATTCAATAACCTATGAGTTTTCATAGGTGTCTTGAATGTGAGGTGTGACTATATACGTGCACAATGAGGCCTTTGGAGTTTGGACATGGGCTCCCATCCCTTAACACAATCAGACCTATCTATATACGAATAGACTGCTTATGTAATCTTTAAAAAGAATTCTTGTTTATTTTGCCAAAAGAGATCACGTATCTCATATCGTCTAGAACATACAGATTCTAACTATACTAAAAATTTGGCCGCGGAGTCGGTCAGCAAAGTAAAGGGTTGAGTCAAGTATTAGTAACTAAAAATCAGGGATCAAATCACATGGGCAGCTAATTAAGGTTAATTAAGCAAAATAAGAGGTGAAGATGAAGGACAACGTCATAGTCAGTCTGGTCTCGAAGAGCACCTCATTCCCTAATTTGCCGGTGGTTTGATGCGCCGACCCAACCCACCTGTCCGACATCATCTCTAAATATATGCATGGATTAACCACATAACGTCATACCTAAAAATCTTTCTTTTTTTATGTAACGTTGAAATGGAATTTAGTGTTTATTCTCAAACGATGATCTTGCATGTTTTATCAATTATATCGGTAAATATTGTCCCAGAATAAAGGAATAATATAAGATTAGATTTATATATTATTCCGCTTTTCATGATTCCCGAGTATCGATCAATGTCGCTTTACTAAATTCTCTAGTCACCAAAATCTCTCTGGGATCGAACAATAGATTAACACTATTTGACTTGACCAAATTCGTTTAATTAAACTATATTGGTCAAATGTGATAGTCTTAATTTATGCATTATTTGCTAACAGTTAAATCTCAAAATTTTAAAAAAAAAGGGGGGAAATGGTGGTAGTGCTGGTATTGGGTTTGGAAAGTGCGAAAAAGTGTTACTTAGAGATGCAGATGCATGAGGATCACCGTGACTCTGTAGGTGTGGTTCATTATTTTTTCTTTGCCTCGAGTGGCGAAGCCCACGTTTTAGTAATGATTAACTGGCCCATTCTTTCTTTGCACTTGATGTGGAACAGACAAGTTTGGGTCAGTGGCCCAATCCAACTCTTTTACCTCTTTTTTTTTCTGTGAGTCTCCCCCAATCTGTTGGGCCGTGGACCAACTCTGAGTTTGGCCCAACCAGCGGTACTCTAAAGAATAGGGAAGTGAAAGACTCTGATTGAGGATATTCATATCTTAGCATCTTCATGTTCCATATGGTCTTTAAAAATTGGGAAGTAAATGCGATTATTCATAGCTCAGCATATATTGAATTCATAAGGGTATCATCTGATACAACTAGTTTAATTACTCGGAGCTTTTACTAGAGAATTGTACACAAGTTTTTTTGCCTATATTAGTATTCCCCTTTTTCTATGCATAGGGGTATCATGTAGTACAACTAGTTCAATGCATTTTGGTTCGTGGAAGTATCAAATTGTATGAATCAGCCTCTTTACTAGTAGGAATGTCTGTAGAGGTAAGGTTGCCTACATCTGGATCTTCCCAGGCTCTGCAAAAGCGGGACTCACACTGGGAGGTGATGGTGGTGGTGGTGTTGTTGAGGTATCAAATTGTATTCTAGACATAGAACACATGTAACTTTATCAATTTTCATATGGGTCATCTACATATTGGGAGGATTGCAACATCATCAAAAGGTATGATATACTTCCTTTAGTATCAAATTGTATTGTTGAAAAATAAGCAAATCCCCCAGTATCAAACTTTTATCCTTCATGTTGCTTTGGGATTTGAGTTGTACATATCTATTTGCATTAGTATTTGGATAAAGTAATTGTTGAGCCCCATATTATAGGGCATTCTTCATAATAGATCTTAAGGGGCAGAGAAAGTCTCTACCAAGTAATGGCAAGTTATAAAAAAAAAAGAGACAAGTATGATTTATGCATGTCCAACAATACTAAGATCCCAAACAAACACACACACACACACACAAAAGGAGCGGGGGGGGGGGGGGGGGGGGGGGGGGGGGGGGGGGGGG
>JACYFF010031958.1:103639369-103675573 GCA_017589665.1 Selenicereus undatus
AGATTGTTTTTTATAATTACCGTTGGATTTATACAAAAATCAAATTAATTTTAAAAAATCTATCTATCTATAATCTAACTATATCCATAATATCTATAATCTATCTCTCTATATAATAGCAATCTTATGAGTCTTATTGTTTATCTAAATTCTCAAAAATTAGAGTTTTTAAATCGTTAGATTGAGATTATTTTTAATAATTATTGTTGGATTATAAAAAATTAAATTAATTTTAAAAAAATTTATCTATCTATAATCTATCTATATCCACAATATCTATAATATAATCTATATCTACATCTATATCTATATAATTTATAATATTATAAGTCCAATCTCAACGATAAAAATATTTATGCATTAGATATAAGCCATCGATTTTAAAGTTAAGATATCTATTTATTTTTATTTAAAAAAATTTCCCATGATTTCGGATATACATTATAAAAGATAGATGAAAATTTAATTGTCTAGGGAAAAAAAATTCTATCAACAAAAATTATATAGAAAAAAAATTAGGCAGTTACATTTATTCAGTAAATCTAAATTGCGAATTTAAAGTTAAAAACAACTACTTTATCCAAGTAAAATACCCATTTATAATTTTTATTTTTTAAAAAAATCATTCATAATTTCGGTTATGTGATAAAGGATATATTATAATCCTATATCTAAAAAAATATCAAGGATATATTATAATCCTATATGGTAATCTTTAGAAAACTCTAGAACGCTACAACGAAAGTGATTTGTGGGATTTAGTGTAATCCTAACTATAAAAATTATTGATGCATTAATTCTAAATTGTTGATTTTAAAGGTATGATATCTCTTTGTTTTTATTTAAAAAAATTCCTATGATTTCGGATATACATGATCAAAGATAGATGATAATCCAATTATCAAGAAAAAAATTCTATTAAAAAAATATCGGAAAAAGCACCAGGTAGTTATATTTATTCATTAAATCTAAACTATAGATTTTTAACGTTAAAAAAAAAATCTGATTCAATTAAAATATCAATTTATAGTTTTATTTTTTAAAAAATCCCTCATAATTTCAGTTATATGTGATGAAGGATATATGGTAATTCTATTATCTCAAAAAAATCCCAAGCAGTTAAAAAATGTGATAATATTTGGAAAATCTTATAATGCTACAACGAGTATAATTTGCGAGATTTACTATAATCTCAACCATAAAACATTTATTTATGCATTAGATCTAAGTTGTTGATTTCAAAGCTGAGATGTCCTTTTATTTTCATTAAAAAAAATCCTCCATGATTAAAAAATATACATGATAAAAGCTAGATGATAATGCAATTATCGAGGCAACAAAATATATCAAAAGAAATTATCTAGGGTAAAAATAGTTAGTTATATTTATTCATTAAATCTAAATCATAGATTTTAAAGTTAAAAAAATACCTTATCCAAGCAAAATACTAATTTATAATTTTTATTTTTTAAAAAATCCTTCATAATTTTGATTATATGCGATAACGGATATATGATAATTCTAATATCTAAAAAAATGCTCAACAGTTAGAAAATATGATAATCTTTGGAATACCCTAGAATGTTGCAATGAGTGTGACTTGTGGAGTTAGTATAATCTTAACCATAAAAATTATTTATGCAGTTAAAAATTATTTATGCATTAGATTTATAATTTTTATTGTTAGAACCATCCATCATGATTTCGGTTATGTGATAAAGGATATACGATAATCCTATTATCTAAAAAAATATCGAGTAGTTAAAAAACATGTAATCTTTGGAAAACCCTAGAATGCTGCAACAAGTGTGATTTGCATGATTTAGTGTAATCGTAACTATAAAAATTATTTATGCAATAGATCTAAGTTGTTGATTTTAAAGCTAAGATATCCGTTTATTTTTTTAAAAAAAATCCCCCATAATTTTGGATATACATTATAAAAGATAAATGACGATCCAATTATCCAGGGAAAAAATTCAATCCAAAAAATTATCTAGGGAAAAAAATAGACAATTATATTTATTCATTAAATCTAAACCGTAGATTTTAAAGCTAAAAAAACTACATTATTCAAGTAAAATACCCATTTATAATTTTTATTTTTTAAAAAATTCTTGATAATGTCACTTATATGTGAAAAAGACTATATGATAATCCTATTATCTTAAACAAATCTTAAACATTTAATAAAAATTATAATTTTTGGAAAAACCTCAAATGCTACAACATGAGTGATTTATTTGGTGTAATCTCAACAGTAAAAGTTAATCACCTATTAAATCAAAGCCCTTGAGTATATCTATTAAAAAAAGGTACATTCCCCAAATAAATCATGTCTTTATTATTGCTTTTTAAAAAAAATCCTAAAGAATATATAATAATCCTATTATCTACAGGGTAGCCATCTATTAAATATAGATAGAGATGGGCATGGGACGGGTTCGGGGCGAGTGGAGCCGTACCCGCACCCATACTCATTTTCTAAAACCATCCCCATACCCACACCCGTACCCATCGGGTTTTAAAAATTCATACCCTACCCATATCCATCGAGTTTTTTGAGTTATTCAGGTTTTATTTTGGTACATATATATTGTAAAAACTGACACCTATCGGGTTCATTAAGTTTAATTTTTAAAGGTTCAAAACTAAATGAAAAATACTTTTTTACATGGATTTCCCCCTTATTAAATTTCTGCTTACATATTCAAAATTAAAATAATACACGTCGGGTTTATTAAGTTTAAAAAATAATACTCATAATTGAAATGCATTGTGTCCCTACAAAATATCAAATTTGTAGGTGCATAAGAGTAGAGTAGCTGTCAGTTGAATCTGAGAGCACAATATGTATTTAGGTACAGATTTGGGCCTTTTTTTCACTACAACCTACTCGCTTCAGCCCCTGAATTTTTTTTGAAAAAAAATCGGGTTTGGATATGGGGCGGGGTTAGGTATGGTATTCCTATACCCGATCCGTACCCATACCTATACCCGTTTTTGGCACACCCGCCCCATACCTATTTTTTCTCCATTTTTTGTACCCAAACCCACCAAAATAAAGATGGTTCGTTTTGAATTTTTCGGGTTTGGGTAGAACTCTCATCCCTAAATATAAACCACTAATTCTATATCTTTAAATTATCCTACATGATTCAATTAATTTTTTGTTTGACTTTATTTATCTCAGTTGCTATTTATGAAGTTCACAACTTTTTATTTTTTCCACTAACTACTTATCGATAAATTTTTTAATTTTTTCAATGATACATATTTTTTAAATATTTGTTTCATCATGCATCGTGCATAGCACGGGTTTATACTAGTAATAATAATAATAATGAAAATAAAAAATGTTTATTATTTCTTTATAATTGTGTGTATTATATTATGTGTTAATAATAAGGTGTTATATAAGGTTTTATGACTTGTTCAGTAATTATAATTTCGTTTCATTAAGTTAAAACTTCTAAAATATAAATGTATTTTATAATAATGAACTAATAAAATTTTTTATATCTATTATAATCTCTTAATCTCTCTTTGATAATTTGATGATCATTATTAATATTGACTATGTTATCAAATTCAAACGAAAAGATAACAACGACGACAACGATAATAACGACAACAACAACAATAGTAATAATAGAAATAATCATGAAAATTGTATTTATTATTTTATTATCTCTAATAATACACGCTCAAATTTATATTTGTATTGAAAAATACAAAATATTAATAACAATAATGATGGAAATTAAAAACGTTTTGGTCCGTACGAACCACAATGGGCAATATAATATAATTAATGAGGGAGGGGGGAATCGAACCTGAGACTTAATATGTCTAGTAAATAGTACAATAGAATGAGAGAGGGGGAAATCGAACCTGAGATCTAATGTGGTCAGTAAAGAGAGAGAGGTTATTGTACATGTTATTTATTAAGGCGGTTGTCGAAATAAATCTAATGGCTAAGATTGTTTAAGATTTTGATCGAACGGTTGTGAAGCAACATATAACCTAAATTTACTTTCATGTTAGCATTTTTTATTTTTTCACCACTCAGCCCCTTATATATTTTATCATTTATAATATAAAGATAAGTGGTTGCCATCAATTACATTTATTAATGATAAGCCCTAATTTCATTGGTTTTGAACATCTTAATTAGTTTATAAGAGATTTATTAGTAGTTCTATCTTCTATCTAGTTCTCTCTGATTTATTTATTTTTTTTGGATAAATTTTCTCTTCATTGTATGAGAGTTAGGATTGTTGCTTTTGATGCCGACTTTGTCTTCTCACCTTGGTGTGAGTTTGTTTTCTTGCTTTAGAGCATTCGCAGTGGGGGCCAAAAAAGAGGAATACGGGCCCCCACTTGCCATGTGTCCATCACTCATTTGCTTCTGTTAGAAATGCCTCGCGTGGAGGAATACACTAGCGTTCCTCCCCGCGTTGCAAAATTGTTTGTCCTTTTGTGACTTTTTTTCTTTTTTTCTTTTTCTCCTTTCTAAAAGTATTATTTGGGTTATTAAAAAAAAGGGATTGTGTGTTATACAGTGGGTATATGACAAATATTTTTATTGGATGATTCAAATTAGAGTTTCATGGATTGGAAAAGTGGTGAAATGCCAGTTCCAAAAAATTAAAATTTTTGCTCATGTGGCAAGCTTGAGTTCCAAAAATTGGAACTATAACTGGGAATGTTCTTAGAGCATTCACAGCCGACCGTGAAAAGGGGGAATGCGGGCCCTACGCTGCCACTTGTCACCACATGAGAGGAAAGAAGGTGTGTCACGCGGGGGAGAACGGGCAGGTGTTTCTCTCCGCGGGCCACCTTTTGGTTTTTTTAAATATTTTTTTGTTTTTTTCTTTTTTTTGAAGTAAGTATATAATTTTTAAATAATTTAAAAAATAGGTTGTGTGTTATAAGGTGGGTCCATGACAAATATTTTTATTGGATGATTAAAATTGAGCTCTATAGGTTCGAGAAGTAATGAAATACAAGTTCCAAAATTATGAAACTTTTGCTGATCTGGCAAGCCAGAGTTCCAAAAATTGAAACTCTGGTTGAGAATACTCTTAGTGCAAGTTTGGCGTGAGTTTTTCTTCTCACGGTAGTGCACGTTTCCATATATCTGGAGGTACAAAGTTGTGGAAGAATATTGTTGGATTTTATTGTACAAGGTTTTCTTCTTTTAGTTGGGGGATGAATCAACAATAAAATTTTTTATGCTTCCATCGTAATGATCTTCCTTTTAAGCATAATCTGTCACATCAAATAAATATCTACTACTTCAAGGAGTTATACTGTAATTCGTTGTTATTGTGAAAATATGCGAAGACATTGAAGAGCAAAACTAGTGGCTTGAAAAATTCTACAAATTTTGAGTCAAACAACAATATATTTACCATTAACCTTATGAGATGAAAATTTATGTTGATGTTTTAAATTTATTCTTGTTAGGTGATTTTCATTGTAGATGTCACATGATTTTTTATTAATGAATCCCCTTTTTTCTATATATTAAAAAAAAAAGAGATCCAATTCTCTATTCGTCTATCAACTAACTTGTGAGAGATACAAGATTCAATCTTTTAATTTAGGACACATTATTAAGGGAAAACAATGTCACTTAGCATGTATTTTGGAATGAACTAAATGCCAATGATCCTAAAATTCAATCTTTTAAGTGTATCTAATCAAGTAAAGTTAACTCTGATTTACTCAGAATTTATGCAATTTTGGGATTTAGAATAGAATTGACTTGATTTTGATGCAAATTCGAACTAATATGCACAAATAAAAATAAAAACAACTTAAGTTCTCACGGGCAACTCTTACTGAGGGCAGAGTGATTTCACATAAGGTGATAATTGCCCAAGACCTTTGTCATATTGCATACAAAGGTTGAGGTTTCTCTAAGATGTTTGCTTAAAATTGACCGGAGGAAGGCTTATGACACCATTGCTTAGAGTCTTTTTGAGCAGTTATTGTTGGCTTTGAAATTCCTTCTAAGATTCTGTCACTGGATGAAGATTCTTATAACTACTAGCAGGTTTTCGTTGACTTTTTAATGGGAAAATTTGAGGGAAACAGAGGTTTTAAACAAGGTGACCCGATCTCCCTCTTAATTTCATCCTGGTGAATCTTTGAGATGAGCTGATAGTCATTTGCAAAGCTGACAAATACATTTTGAAGCTCCTTATGGGTATATTCCAACAATTTTTCTGGTACTACTGGTCTCTGTCCCAGTTCCGCTAAATCTGAAGTCTACATAGCAGGGGTTAGTAAGAAAATACAGGATCAAATATTAAACTTGGACTAGTTTTATTAGGGGAGATTTCTTGGTAAAATATCTTAGGTACCTCTTTGCCCTAAGAAATGGTATGCAGCTAACTATGACACTAGCTCTTATTAAGAAGCTTGTTGAGAGAATCAAGTAGTATTCTACTAGAAACTTGTCATTTGCTAGTAGATTGCAACTGGCCAATGTTGTCCGCCCCGTTTGCACTTCAGTCCTATCGGCAGTTGGCACCCATCTTTGGTTTACCTCAATTCTTCATTAAGAAAGCGGAGGCTATTTGTAGAAACTTTCTTGGGTGTCAAAGCCATGCTTTCAAGAAAACCCCTATTACATGGGATGTAGTCTACATATCTAAACTTAGTAGAGTTATAGGTATCGAAAATTGCAGAGTATGGGATCAGGTTGCCATAGCAAAGCATCTCTGGTGCATAGCGCTACATAAAAATTACCTGTGGATAAAAACAGGTTAAACAGAGTTTTATTTATCTCAATAGATCTAGTATTTGGAATGTTTGTTCCCATAGTACAGTCCGCTTGGCATTGGAATAACCTGTTGAGGAGGATCAATGTGCTTACTGCTAAACCAAATTGAAAAAACTGTTTTGTTGACTATTACAGCATATCCTATAGTAGTTGATGCTCTGCATGGGTTATCTGAGATGCACAAAAATGATGGCACATGATAACGAACGGATAAAGCCCAGTCTGCAAAACATGCATAGTAAGGTGCGCCACAAAAAAATCATAGTTAATGAACCGAATACGTTTATCTTTTACATCCATGAATAAACAAAATAAAATTGCCAGTAGTAGGATGTTCAGAGAAGCAAGCACCCGCCATATCCCCTGTTTTTTAAGATTATTACGCTACGCCATCCCAAATCAGTCTTCTTTTTGACTTCTATTACACAGTTTTGATTCAACTTATTCCAAATCCAAAATTGAATTCATCCATCATTCATTTATCAATCACAAATTCAAAATTCATACAACACCCATTGGATTATTAGATCACAAAATGGCAATGGCGCAGGAGAAATCACAATCATGGAATCAATCCGACGAATCAGAGGATCAGGCCACCGTTGCCAGGCGAATCAGGAGGTTGACGTTGCACCTAACCCCAAAGCCACTAAGCAATGGCGGAGAAGCGGCATTGGTGGTGGCGGAGAGGTGCGCGGGCGGGAAGAAGGCGGCGGCGGCGATGGCGGTGGACGAGGCGGCGTTGTCGGTGTACATGAGAGGGAAGCACAGGGACATACAAGAGAGGGTTTATGAATATTTCAAGGCTCGGCCGGACCTCCACACTCCCATTGAGATTTCAAAAGATGACCACCGTGAGCTCTGCCTGAAACAGCTTCTGGGTTTGGTCAGATCGGCCGGAATTCGGCCGTTTCAATATGTCGTTGAGGACCCGGCTAAGTATTTTGCCGTTGCTGAGGCCGTTGGTGGGATTGATATATCTTTGGGTATCAAGATGGGTGTTCAATACAGGTACCTCTGTTCTACACCTTCCCTGTTGGCTGTTACCACCTTTTTTGCTCTTTTTTTTTTAAATTTTTTTTATTGTTGTTACTCCGCGGACATCAAGGAATTTGGTGTTTAGTGTTGGTAGAGGTAAGGTTGTTTACATTCTATTTTGTACAAATTTTGCCAAGGTCCAATGGTGGGACTGGGAATTCGCACATCGCAATTTTGCTGTTCATAACTTGATGCATCGTAACATTGGACCGACCAAAATCAGACATGGGACCGTGGTTTTTTTGGGAAGGGTAAATTTTACACATGCAGATAATTTAGGGGAATCAAACCCTAGTTATTGTTGTGGAAACTAAGCGTCCCACTACTGGGACAATGTCAATGGCACAACATGAGCACTACTGCACTATGTTATTCATTGATTTTTTATTTAGTTTTTTTAAATGAAGAGCTAGCCTGTCTACTGGGTTAGTTGTAGGTGCCTGAGTTGATATCTGCCTGAGTTCTAACGTCTTCAAACCCTTCTTACCGTGGGATCCACTTATGCCCGTGATTGTATTGTTTGCCATCTTAAGGAATTGGATTTCTACATTAATACCTGGTTGTTTGCTATGGCTCATTGGCTCTGAACAGTCTTTGGGGTGGTTCTGTGATCAATCTTGGAACAAAGAAGCACAAGGACAAATTCTTTGATGGCATTGACAAACTTGATTATCTTGGTTGTTTTGCCATGACTGAGCTCCATCATGGTAATCCTATCTTTTGTTATAGTCACCGGTGTGCTTACTTGTTTGCAGTGTTATTATGTGTATCTTCTTATGCTGATGTCTTATTTATGGTTTGTGGATGAAAGGCTCAAATGTCCAAGGCCTCCAAACTCTTGCAACATTTGATCCCATGACAGATGAATTTGTCATTGACACACCCAATGATGGAGCCATTAAATGGTGGATTGGAAATGCTGCTGTTCATGGCAAGTTCGCTACTGTTTTTGCGAGGCTAATCTTGCCAACTCATGATACAAAAGGTGTCACAGATATGGGTGTCCATGCTTTCATTGTCCCCATAAGGGATTTGAAGACACATGAGGTTCTCCTGGGAATTGAAATACACGACTGTGGCCACAAGGTTGGCCTCAATGGAGTCGATAATGGAGCTCTTAGATTTCGCTCTGTCAGAATCCCTCGAGACAATCTGCTAAATCGATTTGGAGATGTTTCATGTGATGGCAGGTATACGAGCAGTCTACCCACAATCAATAAACGGTTTGCAGCAACTCTGGGAGAGCTAGTAGGAGGAAGAGTTGGCCTTTCTTATTCATCAGTAGGCGTGCTTAAAATTGCTGCCACAATAGCCATTCGCTACTCTTCGCTAAGGCAACAGTTTGGTCCTCCAAAGCAACCGGAAATCAGTATTCTTGATTATCAGTCTCAGCAGCACAAGCTGATGCCCATGCTAGCATCGGCCTATGCATTCCACTTTGCAACACTGCATTTGGTGGATAAATACTCGGAAATGAAGAAATCTCATGATGACGAGCTTGTGGGTGATGTCCATGCCCTTTCAGCCGGTCTAAAAGCATATGTGACTTCATATACAGCGAAGTCGATAAGTGTCTGCAGGGAAGCTTGTGGTGGCCATGGTTATGCTGCTGTGAACAGGTTTGGCAGCTTGAGGAATGATCATGACATATTTCAGACATTTGAAGGTGACAACACAGTGCTTCTACAGCAGGTTTGATCAAGCTCCTGTCATGTGTCCTTTGACTCTAGTATAATTTTGCATATCTGACAAGATGAATGTGATGCAGGTTGCTGGTGATCTTTTGAAAAGGTACCAGGAGAAGTTCAAAGGCGGCACTCTTTCAGTGACATGGAACTACTTGAAGGTCTCTATGAACACGTATCTTTCTCAGCCAAATCCAGTCACTGCTCGGTGGGAAAGTGAAGACCATCTCCGAGACCCGCAGTTTCAGCTGGATGCCTTCAGGGTGAAGCGACTTTAGTTTCTGAATTTAATTGGTTCTAGTACTTTTTAACAGAAATTTAAGAGAAATAATACTGGTATTAATGTTTGTCATCTTTGCTGCAGTACCGAACATCCAGGCTTCTACAAAGTGCTGCAATGCGACTTCGCAAGCACTCCAAGACTTTGGGGAGCTTCGGTGCTTGGAACAGATGTTTAAATCATCTCCTGACTCTTGCAGAGTCCCATATTGAATCTGTCATACTAGCCAAATTCATTGAGGCTGTGAAAAGGTTCAGTCTTCCTGATACCAGTTGCTTTATCCTCTTGTGAACATATCCTGCCACTCTTGCTAGAATTCTGTTTTCTTAGATCTCTTACATAAATCCTTGCTGGGGCACTAATTCTGGCACTTCCCTTCTCCAGCTGTCCTGATGAGAAGAGCCGTGCTACTCTGAAGCTTGTATGTGATCTATATGCATTGGATCGCATATGGAAGGACATAGGAACATACCGTAATGTGGATTATGTAGCCCCAAATAAAGCCAAGGTCAATCTTTCTTTCTTCATTTCTCCAAACATCCCCTCTTTTGTACAGCAGCAAATGTAGCCTCAGATAAAGCTTAACAGTGCTTAATCAGAGTTTTAATGGTGGGATTGTGCAGGCTATCCACAAGCTGGTGGATTACCTCAGTTTTCAAGTAAGGAATATAGCTAAGGAGCTCGTCGATGCATTTGACCTTCCAGATTTAGTCACCCGTGCCCCAATTGCAATGCAATCAGAAGCTTATTCACAGTACACACAATATGTGGGGTTCTAGATTTAGATTTATTCAGAGCATTCACTTTGTTCATCTAAGCCATTTGTCAATGTTAGAAGATAGAGGAATTTTCTCCTGAAATATAAACAGTTGTTACTTGAAACTCAGAATGATTCCTGGAGGTTTCAATACAACTAATTACATGAACATTTCAGTATCTGAAAGGTCTGGGATTTGAATATGCAACACGAGCTGCCTCATTTTTCTGTCTAATTTCCTCATACAGTTTCAAAGAGGCCTCGGAGAATTTGGTTAGTTTATCGAGCACCTTTGACAAACTTGTATGGATGCAACTCAGGTTTCCAGATTTGCCATCGCTGACCTCTTCATCTTTTCCTTGCAAATCCCCATTGCTGTCTGAACATGCATTCTCTTTTTTCTCTTCTATTTGCTGCTGGTTCATCAGATGCTGGAGATCAGATAAGAAATTCTTAATGGCATCAGTGACTTCAGTTGAAGGCAATGCTTTAATCCCCACTGACCAATCGCGACACAGAACGAATATGGGTGGGGCCAAGACACGCCGAGGGGAGAAAGGTCTCTTACTCCCTCGAGAAGAACGTTCTTGAGTCTGCATTACACAGTTCTGCAGCCAACCGTTGAGAGCTTCCACATATGAAGTATGACTGTTCATCCAGTCAGCAAAGCTCAAACCAAAGCACTCAAATTCATACTGGAGTTGAGCCATGATTTGTGTTCGTGCATCTCCTGCGGGGGTCCCCATTGTTGTCCTAGCATGGTAAGCCAGTGAGATTGTTATGTACTGTGCATGATGACATTCGAGCATGGCTTTCCACATCCTGATAAATCTGCGTGAAACCCATCAAACCATTAACTCATTTGGAATCTTGTGGAGAGAAATGATGAGAATCAACTTCCTCGATTACAGTATTAAGGTAGTCCTTGGGTTTCTTTATGGGGTCAAGGGAGATGGAAGAAACCTAGAACAGACTTGAGGCATAGAGCCATCCTCTTTCCTCGCCTGCAATTCTTGTGCATAAATAGAACAGGAAGGGATGAGTAAGTTGTATCTTACCCCTGAATTAATTCGGTCAATTGTGGATGCAACTCTTCATCCCTCATTTTCTCAATGCGCTTTGCTATAGAGTCGACAGCATGAAGGGCCACTCTGATGCGTGAGTGTAGATCTTTTACAGCTGCTCTAGTTTTGTCAATAACATGAGCACTAAGATCCTTTGCAAACTGATGCCGAAGCTGGGCACATTTCTTGTCATATTCCTTCCTGATGCCTTCACTGGCCTAATGACAATCAAATTAAATAAGGCTTACATGCCTAATGATCTTAAACATAATTAAATTTTTACAGGGATTTTACTTCTGCTTAACATGGTGAAGGCTGTCAACCCAAGCTTAATCCCATGTCAACCCTTTCCCTTTCTACAGCAGAAACTACCCTTCATGAAGGTCTTCTGTTATTTATAGAGGGCGGCATTTATAAACAGAAGGCTTACTCGATGAATGTGAGAATTCTGGTAGCATGTTCATATTTATCTATGATATTATATAGTAAAAAAGCAAACATAAGTAATAGCAAACAGATTCTCGCAAACTTGTTCAGTATTTTGATTGAGATACTAGTATACATCATTATTCTCAGCTGGTTCTAAATCCCAAACTGGCAAAGTCCACCATTATTTCATCCCTTTCAGTTGAGCAAACATCACTACATCCAATTGCGAAGGGTAGCCAATTCAGGCAATTAGCTGTTATTACATCTCACCATTACCAACTGTACTTTATGAAACATTAATTACTCTGGAACATACAAATTGCATCATAGATGGCCTTCATTTGATCGTTGTTTTTCATGATAGAAGTCGGTCCATATTCTCAATCTCACCTAAAGTCAAACAAGATTCAGTGAACTGCACACAGTGAAATATGGTTGCATGCTCGTGACATATTGCACAGTTCCACCTCACTCTGAAGATGAAGTGTCTATACTGTCTAACAACCTATGCATGAATGCTACAATCCAGACTCGTCATTTACTCATCAAGGAGAAGGTTGATGTGCATAAAGTTATTGCCAGGAAACTTTATGATTGTAGAATTCAATAACAATAGACAAAAAGCTTATCAAAGCACCAGAAGCACGCTTATTGATGCTTTTTCAGTAGCCAAATGCAGCAACCCATCCCCTGAACTATCTCGTTCCCTTGATGAACTTCAATTAACAGATCATTAGCGTAGATACATCAATCCACATTGAAAAGATTCACATGACAAAGATAATTGCTATACTCAAGCAATCACTCACATTGCACAAGCCAAAAAGATCAAGTCATGAGTTTTTCACATTCAAAATAAGGTTTGGGTTGAATACCTTCACTTCATCATACAACTTTCTCTCCCATGCATACAATCTATCTAGAGTGGAGGAATGGCTGCCTGAAATCATGCCATAATCTCCAACACAATCACTTCCACTATCATCAGCATCATCTTTGGATGTTGTGGCAAGAGGATTCCTCGACGATGATGAATGCGAAGACGTGGACCGGTTCCACACAATCACCTTGGGCACATTCTGGGGTGAAGCATCTACCAAGCAAACCAGATTTTCAGACATTTCATACGACATATGAATGAAAGAGAGTACACATTCTAAGATGGCCCAATCTTCCAATAAACTTGTACAAGCAAATACTTCTCAAAAGTAACCAAAATTCAACTACTCCTACTAACCACCACCAATAATATTGGTGTAGCTCCCACCTTAGGAGATCTAGATGTAGACAGTCTTTTCTACCATATACCTACTCAAAAGCAAAAACATCTACGTTTGATTTGCATTGTGCAGAGGCCAAAGATGCAATCTTACCATGAGAAGCATGAACACTTCTCCCACGACAACAAGCCAAAGGACAGGCTCCCAAGAAATCCGACGAAGAAGATGAGTTTCCTACAACATTCAAACGCATTGATATAAGTATAACATCAATTTCCAAATGCCACTTAATTTGAAGGGGAAACTCCATGCTGAACCAAAATCTACCTTTAGCCTCAGCATATCCAACCCTGATTTTACTCCCCTCAAGCATTCTACCAACCTCCTTCCCCGCCTCGGACGCTCGAAAAAACCGATGCTCGATGTCTTTGATGCTGGACAGAAAATCTTTAGCTCTGTGAGTGATGAACTCAGAAGGGTCTTCTCTTTCTGGGCACACAACCTTCTTAGACCCACACCTTTCTACATTCTCGTTTACCACAATAGCATTGGCTAAGCTAGGAGGGGTTTCTCTATCTACCGATTTGCTAACTTGGGTAGCAGATTCTTGGGCTTTTACATTAGGGTTTTGGGTGTTTGAATTCGGATCAATTGATGCAACATTATCAGCAGCATCACCCCATAATCTTATACTTTCAGAGGAATTCCCATCCATCGAATTAACACCCACGAACCGAAAACTCTCCGGCTGATCAACCGCATCGAAGTAGTCCCACGAAGCACCACCTTCCCCCGGCGGAGGCGGCGGCGGAGGAGGCATTGGGAAACCCTCATCGTCGTCTACAAAGCTATGAGTGTTGGTCGCCGGATTATACCTAACGGTAACAGCCACCCCACCTGCGGCGGCTCCGGATCTCATGTAACTCAGCCGGGGCCTCGCCGGAGACTCCTCGGCGTCGGGGTTGGAGGGAGAAGGAGAAGGGTAGGAGGAGTGAGATGGGGTTTTGTCAAGCTCAGTGTTTTGAGCAGAGGCAGAAGGAGAGAGAGAAGACTCGTTCACCAACACCTCCGCCTCTGCAAATCGCCGAAGAGCAATGCCGATGTTACGGAGGGATTGAATGTATGCGATGTGTGCTGCTGCTAACCCGTACCTTGAATCCATGGCTTGTTTAATTAGCATCTTCCTTTCTTTGCACATTCTTAGTGCATCTGTTTTCTCTGCTTTTGAGTTTGAACCTCCCATCTTTGTATCGTTGGAGACCCAAAATCTCAGGAATCAGAATGTGGGTTTAAACACAACTAAGTAGGGAGGAAGATTGAAGACAAACCCAGTTGGAGAGAAGCAGAGAAAATGCCCTTTTTTAATTAATTTGTTTATTAATTGTGGATTTAAGCACAGAAAAGAAGGGAGGGTTGAGGAAGAACGGAGCTTGCTTTGAAGGTGTTCTTGAAAAATCCACTTGCAGAAAACAAGAGAAAATCTCTGTATTTTATTAGTTTCTTTATTAACTGTGTGGGGGTTGATGTTTGAAGGGACGATTTGGCAGGAAGAAGATGACAGGGAGTATGATGACAATGTTACTGGCAGACCCAAAAGCAGAGCAATGAAGGAAATGGCTCTGCCTCGGGTAAAGAGATGAATAATGTTACAGTAAAGCACTGCGAGGAGACTGAAGAGCAATTTAGGGCACTTTCTAATTTCTAATACTAAACAAAAAAAAAAAAATAAAGGCAGATGCATAGGTGGAGATGGTTGGACAAGGACCCTTTTGCCCATTACCCAAGAAGGGAACAATCCAAAAGAGTAAGGTTTGAATTTTGATGGGTGTTTAAATGTGAACTCCTCCTTGCTTTTTTCTTGCATTTGCAGGTATGTATGTAACTGTGTATGTATGGTGGTGGAGGCCAGAAAATTAGATCAAGCTAGAGAGAGAAAGATGAGACTGAAACATCTGCAAATAGTATGAGATTGTGAATATGATGGGTCATATGTTTTTAGGAATAGGAACCCAGGTAAGACATCAATGTGCTATTTATGGGGAAAGGGTCACCCCATTTCTAGAGCTCATTTACCCCCCCCCCCCAAACTAACGGCTCCTTCTGTAACCACTGTTGTTCGTTTCTCACTTTTACTGTAAAAAAAAAACAAAAAATCAGTGGAAAAAGTCTGGGAATTTCATTTATAGGTTGCACAGTATACCAAAAACTGGAAATGAAAAATGCAGAAGGCTAAGAAGAGTCCAAATTGGGAATTACAAAAGAGGTGGTGGTGATGGTGGAGGAGGTGGTCGTGGTGATGGTGGAGGAGGAGGAGGTGGTGGTGGTGGTGGTGGTGCAAATACACTACAGCTGAGAAGAAGGGAGTGAGGTCGGTGCGGGGTTAGTGGGAGATTCTGTGCTATTTTTTAGGACTTTACCGTGTGAAGACAAAATTTAATATCACGATACCCGTCCAAGTGTCTTAATTTACCTAAAGTTCTCTGCTAGGTCTCTGTCTATCGGGTCACGCTTTATTCCCGCCTTTCTTTAATATATTTTTTTAGTTTATTTTTTACAAAATGCTTTTTTCCATTTTTGAAGAGTGGGATTTTATGGAGGGAAATTTGTTATGCACAGTTTTGTATTTCTGTGTATAAACACGATATATACATTGGTCGGGATGGTTCATTCAAGCAACAGTTTTTAATATGGGTACAATATTAATTTTAGTCGTTGAAGCAATGGCAATGCAGAACAGTATCAAAGTTATAATACAAGCTACGTTAAAAAATGTATATGTTGAAGGCGATAATAAGATTATCATTCAAACAGTGGAAGATCAAATCAAAACACCTTGAGAAATCCAAACCTTACTACAAGATATTACTACATTCTTACAATGTTGTAACCAAGTTACCATCTCTCATATTTTTAGGTAAGAGAATAGTGCAGCCGACTGGCTAGCTAAGTGGGATCTTTCATTGTATTCCACGTTGGTGTGAGATGAGATTTCGCATAAGGATTTAAGTTGTATCCTCTATAAGAACAATATAGGAAGAACCCTTGAGAGAAAGACAATCTTTGCGACAAAAAGTCCATACTAATCGTGTAACCTATTCCCATATGATACATATAGCAGTGAACAATATGGCCCTTAAAAGCCAAAAATGCATTGTTCTCTTATTTATCTACATCTCGTCAGTCTTTTCTGCGCTTTTGTGTTTTCTGTTTTCTAGCGAATATATAATAGATAAAGTAAAGTATTTGATAAGACTATTTATATTTCTACTAAGCTATAAGATCCGAGCCCAGTAAAGCCACTATTTTGTAATAGGATCAACTATCGCCTTTGCAATCCTTTAGTAAGACACAACAATAAAAACACACAATCAAACTTTTTGGGAGTAAAAGAATTCCAGTGTTCGGCTACTTGTTACTTGTTAGTAGCAGAATCCCTGAAGTTTGATAAAATCCATAGTCCAAAAGTAAAAGAATTCAAGGTTATTCTACATTTCATCAACCAAAAATTCCATATCAACCAAAATGTCTCAAGTACAGTAACCTAGGCTACTCGTCTGTTTTGTCTTGCTTACCTACTATATTCTCTGCCTTCGTAGTTCTAAAATGACTGATGAAAGGTATATTTCTTGAGTCATTACAATTGCACATCAGTACAACTGTTGTTCCTATGAGAATACCCATTTCTATAACGCCCCCAAAAGCTACTGAACTATATACAACAAAAATAGTGCATAGATGGCATAAGAGGCAGTTAGCACTCGTAAAAACTGTGCCGTTCAGGCATGTAATCCCAGCCTAGGCTCGGAACCGTGCACGAGTAACCTTTCCTGAATCTGTTACTTATCTTTCTCCTAACTTCCACATCCACAGCAAACACTGCACAAACTGGCCTGTGATCTGAGAATCTTGATTCTCCTCTCAGATACTCTAATTGTTGGATCCCTTGCCCATGCCATAGTATCCTATCGCACCTGCATTCAAGTTAATGTTCAAATTCTTTAGTTCTTTTTTCCTTTTTGCGAACATTTTTTTCCATGCCAGATAATGATCATAGCTCAAGGACTAGTCCAAATTGAGGGGATACCAAGCAGGGGTTCTTCGCTTCTTCTTGGACTTAGCATTCTCTCCGGCATAAGTATCTGAATTTTGGGTGTACTTGTAAGTTGGAGCAAACTTAATCCATCCCTCTTTCCACCCCCCGAACACTCTGCCTGATTCTCTCTCGATGTTCAGCTGCAATCAAATCACCCAAACTCAACAACAAACAAAGCAGATGTGAAACTTTTATGATGTAAAGTAACCTTGTACACATTTGAAACAGACCTGATCTTTCTGGAGGAGGGTCTCCCAGTCTTTACCCTCAAGCAAAATCTTTGTTTCCTCATAAGGCAAAGTCATTCGATAATTCAAATCCCCAAACCAAAGGACTCGGCTGCAGTCATCACATTGAACATCAAAGGTAAGTAGCTTAATTGGTGTAGGAAAGAAGTGAATAATGCTTGCGATGACAATTAGATGAATACAAGCATACTCATGATCAATGATCTTTTCTGGTGCCTTTCGTTCAGTGTTCTTGCAAATCTTTGGAAATTGCGTGCCTTTTAATATCTCAGCTACATCTGCATTCCTCTTTAGCTCATCTCCTTCCTTCTCCCCGGAGGCCAAGTGAGCACACACAAAACAAAAGCTTGTTCTATGGAGAGTCATACTTATGGATATACATCCCTGCATAGTAACCAGCAACAGTTATATTCCATAATTGATTAATACACTAGTTGGGAATTGCTTTGGGAACTGTTAATGCAAGTCTCTGCATAGGCTCTAGTGAAATTCTCCTAACGGTACTAAAATACAAGGGTCTTACCATCCACCATAACAACAATGATGGCCCAGCACAAATTTTGTGATTGTAGGGTCTGAGGAGGTCAAGATGTACTTAAAAGGGGTTTAGAAAAACCCCAAAAAGGGTTTTTCATAGGGCCGATATTTGCCTATTTCTTTACAAATTTCGCCCGTATAGTTAGTTGCAATCATAATTTCACTGCAATATGCATTAACATTCATGCATGTAAACAAGCACCCCAGAAGTAAATAACTAATTCTATATCAAGCTTTGCCAAGAATTCTTAGAACGAGCTATACCTTGTTTCCAAGACAACCCATTATTCCTGTACCCATGGTACAGACTCTAACATGCCCAATGTAAGGAATCAACTCCTTTCGAGCCCACACTGAGAGGAAAATGCCAACCATTTGCTTACTAGAAATAAGCCGGTAATCTGCAGCTCGGCTGGGATGGGGACATTCCTCTGATACAAGTGGGAATAATCCTTCAGCTCTCCTATTGTATTCATGAATAGAGTTGTCACTCAAATGTCTCATTCTCCGCCTCTCAGGAATGAGTGAATCCAAACAACAATTACAGGTTTTCACAAGGCTACTATCCACCCGGAGATTTTTACTCAAAACTTTGAGATTAGGCTTCTGGAACAGGTTAGATTTGGAGTCTTTCGATGATGATTTAGAGCTTGGGCTTGAATAAGAGTGCATATAATCTTGTTGGTGCCCATTGAGTGCTACGTTTATTAACGCAAGCCACCTTGCTGCAGGTTCGTTGTCCTCAACCACCAAAACATTGCCTGCATTTAGAGGAACTATTTCCTGAAAACTGAGAAAGACAGGAGAGAACATTAAAGGGCACGCGATGAAATCACTCAAAATGAGGTTGGAGAAGAGAGGTAGCTAACAAGTCAAGCATATGTACCCAACGACATAGATGTCTGAGGAACCTTCAACATGCAAGAATTCATTCAGGTCAACTTCATTATAAGTTGGAGTCCTCCCTCCCACATTCCATGTTCCAACATATATCCTACAATTCCAAGTTTGCATTGGCTAACATATCAGTCAGCAGAGACCCTTTTTTTTGAGGAGGGGGGGGGGGAGATGCAGAGGATGATCAGATATAAAGTACCGATGTTCTTGGTATTCCATGGCAGGCGCTATAGACATATCAAAGTTGGATAAGTCAAGACCTTCAAGGCGGGACTTGGTTCCTCTTTCTGCGAAGAGTTTCCCACAAACACCAGCATCAGAATCACTAGGCTATGGTACCCCAATTTTCATACTCAAATGGGTGTAACCCAGCTAATAATAAAGATAAAAAGCATACATAATTTCTTAAGATCACACTAGCATCTTCCCTGTTACTCATTGAGGAACGGAAAAATCAACAGCGATAATTCTCTAAACAAGCTAACAAAGACGACCACCCACAAGAGTATGGGAGGACGTCATCTCTAATTCTGCTTCAGAAGCAACACTTGTGGGTTTTTTTTTGGGAAGGGGGGGGGGGGGGGTGGTTAAAGGTATGACCATCTCGGCCTCTTGAGGCCCTGTTGGATATTACGTTCGACTCGTATTGGTGGCAATGTGACCGAAAAAACCCACCTGAAAAACTCTTTCTTATAACCGGAGATTCTTCCAAGAAGGCTTTCTTCCTCGCGGCAAGCTTCTTCTCATATTCTGTTCCATCACCATCCATGATCAGATGAACACATTTAAATCTAAAGTAAATCTAAACATGCACAAAACCATATAACCAAGAGGAGAAATAGACCTGATTCAGCAGTATCATCTTCTGAACCTCTGCTATTTCTCTTGGAACTGAATATCTTTGGGATTATGGACTAGTAAATAATAAAATTACCCAGAAGAACAAAAGCAGAAGACCCATTATAATCCAATGCCAACATTTGATGAGATTATTGTAAACCTAATGTACACAATAATTAATGTATGTTAGAGATTGAAGGATGGGATTTGGGACCTTTTTCTTCTTGATGCTCTTGACAGAATTTTCGGTGCTGCCATTGCCAGAATTGTCGTTGCAGGAAGAGGAGGTTGGCGAAGAGGAAGAACTCGATGTCGGACTTTTCTTCCCCATTGTCTCGTCAAATTTTTAAGCAAAATGGGATTCGAACCTGATGAAGAACAAGAATTCAATTTACAGCATTGTTTCTCCTAGATTTGCTTATATATGTTGATGAATCAAGAACGTTGAAGCCCAGAAATTTAATCTTGCATTTATTGCGGACGTGGGCAAGAAACAGGAAGTGCAGAATGCGAATTTAGTCTGATTTGAAACATTACATTTGCATTTTGTGGTGAAAAACGAAATTGGAGAACTGGGAAAGATTGGAGTTAGAATGATTGAAGCAGGGATATCTGGAAAACAAGATCACTCTCGGTTTGATTTAATCAATTGGGGATATGAGAACCCAATTTCGTTTTCTTCTCTCTCTCTCTCTCTCTCTCTCTCTCTCTCTGCGTTGCTCCAAGGAACCCAAATGGGTTCAGGGGGGTTGGGGGGTTGTGCGATGAGAAATTCCCGCCATGGCTTTCGCATACCTCACTCTCCAACGTGCTCTCTCTCCCTCTCCCTCTCTGTGCCTCGCATAATTCTGTTTTTAACCAACGTTGAAGAGAGTGGGCATGACCACTTTTCTTGGGCCTTGATACGAATGGTCCAATGCCTATTAAATATGGATATGATGAACGGACTGGGGACTCGCCTGATCTATCTTGTACCGATCTGTAAAAATGAGGGTTAAGGTTGGTTTGTTGTGATCTCTTATTACAAGACCCTCAACTCGAGATTATTTGATTGTGATGAGGGTTTGGATCGGCGAAAAGATTCAACCATCTGATTCGACTTGTTGATCATCACTTAAAAAAGAAATTCAAAATTGAGAATCAAAATAGAAGACTTACAGGGTGTCATTTGTTTTGGGCTTTTTGGTCAGCCCTGTCTCTCAACCTCTTCTCCGCAACTCACATACTCTCAATCCCCTTCCTCTTATGCTCCTTCGCCTATTTTGGAGTAGTTGTTTAGTGAAATGATTGTTATAGTTACTAAATTAAGAATTAGAATTGTTGCGATAATTATGATACTTTTTGTTGTAACATTTTGTTGTCATTTAGTCTTTTGTTCAGTAGGATATTAGGTGTTAAACTTTATGAGAAAAATGAAATTTAGTGAAAAATCTCATGTACGAATTGGGTTAAGAAAACTCTACCTATCGTTACTCAAGCCACCTTGATGCTTTATTTGATCATATCTAGTATCTAATAAATATAAGCCACAACTAGGTCTAGGAAATACTTTTCAACAAGGAACTCGTTATAGTCTACAACAAAAAGGTTAAAGGTTTAAGTAGCGCCACTTTTGAGAGAGCTTTCACCGGCTCTTCTCTTAGAAGAGACTTATGGTTGCCTTCTAAACTCATATATGAGTCGATATCTCCCTAAAAATGTGTTTTAAAAGGACTCTAACAATCTCCACAACACAGTCCACAAGTTATATAGATCCCAGGTTGGTTTATGTGATTTGACACTTATTGCCCTTAAGTAATGTCTCGAACTCGAGTTTTATAAATTGAGAAAATATATGATGGGATAGATCTATACCTTACTGGGCCAATAATAGATCTACACCTTACTGGGCCAATAGGATCTCATAAGGAGTGCCACATACATGCCGAAGACTAGGAGGGATTACATAAATAGCATTTTATTCATCAATGTAAGACTGATCAATATCATGAACGCAATCCACCTCGACATGTCTCTAGCTGTTGCTATATATGGTTGTATCCATATCTGTATCCAGAAGAACTAAAAATGAGAGTCAGAGTTGATCAAGGAAGAGTACTAGGATAGGAGGATCCCTCATTTATAGACTAAAGGCCTAGAAATAGATAGAAAGCCGTCGGGTTTAATGTATTATGATTAGGATGATAATGAGGGTAGAATATGATCGAGGTGAAGAAGCGTGTATTTATATAATGATACATGTGAATGAAGAGAGCAAAGAGCTGAAGTAATGCTGAAGGTGGATCTCGGTTTCATTTTTTTACTGCCACTAGCACTGGTGTTTCTTATGAAGGAGGGCACAAATCTCTGCATTCACACAGGTGCAAGGGTGGAGGTAAATGAATGGATGAAGAATAATCTAACTCCTCCAAATTAATGAGCATTTACCCTGTTTTGCCAACCAATGCAAAATCGCCGCCTCACATAAATCAGAATACCGGAAATACAGTCGCCAACGGTTCCATGGTGTAGTGGTTAGCACTCTGGACTTTGAATCCAGCGACCTGGGTTCGACTCCCGGTGGGACCTGTACCTTTTTTACCATTTTTTTACTTTTTGAGGAGCCCCAATTTGCTTGTGTTCCCTCACCCTTTTGCTGTGTAACAGTAGATGGAACTAACAGGAGCTCCTGCCCCTCCGTTTACCAGCAGGAAAAGAAGGTCCAAATATGGCGTTTGTATTCTCCATCCTACATTCAACCTAAGAGATAAGATTATTCAGGCGTTATGTGCTTCGAACTGGCTGCAGTGTGTGGCGTGCGAACTCTTGCAAGATGTGGTTGAACTTTGGTCTTGATGTTACTACCGGAAAACTTCCACACTTTCCCTTGTCAACTTCAGGTGAATGTACTAGGCCAGGCTGCACACGTCTAACTCTGTAAGTTTCTCCATGAGACTCAGAGAATATGAATCCTGCACGTCTATTCTTCAACATTGGCCCTACAATGCGAGCCCATAAACTCATCAGGTTTTCTCATTACAAGTTTTCTCCATTCACGAGGCCGTTTTTAGATTGTCTAATTCTGCATGTTTCTTGCTGTAAGGCGAGAAAAAGGAGAAAAGAAATAAGACGAGGTTTCCAGCAGCTATTGATTTTGGTGGTACAGGGAACGTCGTCATCCACCAATATAATTAATCACCAGCCTAGAAATAAAAATGAACTGCATTACTAATTCCATAATAATTACATCAAAGAGCTTGGCTAAGCAGAAAAAGACTGCTTGCGCACGCTCTACAATTCACACTGAAGCCACTGATTCATCAACACATTTCAGACACACAGCCCTGCACCTCGTACAAGGTGGTGGACGAGAATTACACATTAACCACGAAGAACTGAGAGATTGAAAGTCAAAGGTGAAACCACCGCGAAAGCTTAGAATTGAATTTTCAGGTGCTGCCTCCTTGCAAGAACACACAACAGCAGAATTCGGCTAAACATTTTCTTCAGATCAAATCCTCCTTATTGTAAAAGTCGTTGAATTTTGGGGTGGTGGGCTGCAGCTGCTTCGCTGCTAAGCTTCACTTGTATTCGAGGATCATGTTGTTCTCAGGAGCCAAACCGACACAAGCCCTCATTATGTTCTCCAGCATTGCCCTCTGCTTTGACAGCGCATTCACCACCGGAGTACCCGGTGGAACCTGCCATTGTCCAAGTAGTTATTTGGTAAGATGCTAATGAGGAAATCAGAGGCAAAGATTATGACATACTTCATTTGAGATGGGACAAGGGCATGTAACATTCGATCTCCTATGTCTCATGGGATGTTTGTAAGTACTAAGTATGCCTTTTTTATAACCACCATCGTTGTTGACATAATGGGAATTTGGTCCCCGAAAATGCACAAGACCCCAAGAGTTTTGGAATTGATTGATGGCTTAACATAGCCCCCGTGACCATTATTCATAACAGAGGCATCCTACCTACTAGAAACTACCTATGGAAATTAGGTACACAATTCAATGTCATATGTAAAATGAAAAAAGCCAAAAACATGGTTATGACAATGACGGATAGAGGAGAAGAGCTTACAAGAGGTGCTTTGGTGAGGTAACTGAGAATGGTAGCCACCGGATGGAAGGAGTGGAACTTCTCCTGAAAAGTTTTCGCCAATCCGAATTTAATTAGTAAGACCAGACATCATAATCATAATTAGTGAATATTAACGAATCTAGGCAACAGCGAATCAAATGAGAGTTACCTCCCCCTCGGCCTTGAGCTGGATCCGGCTGCTAAGCTCAGCGAGAAGGACCAAGTCAAGGATGATGGGGGCAGCCAAGAGGGAATCCTCACAGGTGTTGTGCATGACAATAGTGTTCTTTCCACCCATGAATATCTCTGAGGTGTACTCGTCCATGGCTCTCTTGCTGTCTCCCACATATGGCACGTACTTTTTACATATTAAAGACACGAACATGTTCAATTTTAGTTCCATTTCTCGAACAAGGTGAGTTTTGCACAAATCTTTCAAGGGACTAAAGAAATGGGTAAATACCTTGATGACCACAACATGGTCAGGATGTTCACCAGGCTCATAGAGGATGCCATTGCTAGCAACCATGTCATCGACCACATTGCTCTTTGATATCTCTTTTGATCTGAAGGTTTGAGGAGCCGACAGGTTCATCCCATCATTGTTACCCAAGTGGTTGTAGCTCACAATTGATGTTGGCTGCCATATCATTTCAACATTTTCATTGGCATTAGTACTTTATCTGCATTCTCAAACTAAACCAACTCATATACACACTAAACAGAATGGTATTCCTAGATTACCTTAATACCAGCCCCAACAAGGAAGTCAACGAGCACGGATTTCATCTTGGTCTGACCACTCTTGAAGTCATCTCCTCCAATCAAGCTGTTCTTCTTGATAGCCAGTTCAATCAGGCCAGGCACAAAGGTGTTCTGGGGGCTCCCATTGATGAAGGGAACATTCTCAAGAACACAGGCCAAGGCATGCAGAGTTGAGGGTGAAATCTCAGACTCATTCCTCTCAAGAGCTGCCAAGAGGTTTTCCATGGTGTCATTGAGACCCACAACCACATTGCTATACCTCTCTGTGTTTGCTGTCCACAGCACCACTACTTTGTCCACTTTATTCTTCTCCTTGAACTCCCTTTTTCCCAGAAAACCACAATAGTCAGTATTAGTATTAGTATTAGTATTAGTATCAGCATCAGTACTAGTATTGCTCAATCAACTGCGTAATGACATGAAATAGGTACCTAATGTCCCTGATGACTTGCTCAACTTGCTCCTTCTTCGTGCCCTTAACGACGTTGTTGGCACGGGAACCTTGGTTGGCAGCGATGAAATCGGGGTCATAGATACCAGGGAGTGGAACCATGTGCTCCATGTAGGGCCTCAGCTGCTTTTGGAGATCAATGTCCAAGACCTTAGCCCTGGCCATTGCATCTGCCAGGTTCATGTCACTTATGTCCCAACCCCCAAACACTATGTCATCTGGGTTCACCTGTATTTTCCAATCCAATTCACTTCATTTCCTTCTTCCATGCATTTTCATCATTAAAACCAATTACTACTACTTTCTAATATGTCATCCGGGTTCATCTGTATATTTCAATCGATTCACATTCCAGTTCAATTCCTTCAAGCATTTTCATCATCAAGACCACTTATTACTCAAACTACCGTTTTCTGTTGTTCCTCCTTGGACCCACCAGCTGTGGGATCCATAGAGTGTCAGAAGGAGGCATAAAGGGTAATGAAAATGGATGTCAATCACACAATCAAACTAAAGGTTATCAGTTGAGTTAGTTATACTATGAAAAGTTATATGACTATATAATCTACCAAAGGTTTATATTTATTTGACTCCTAGGACCCACCCACCAATAGGAGTATAGTGAGATTTCATATAGAAATTCAAGTAACATTTCATTTAAAATCTTAGTATTTTTAAATGCTTATAAATAATAATCAAGGCTTTACATTTGGTCACTGTCAGATTTCTGACCTAAATATAACATATTGAAGAACTCAAATGACCTGGTTGACATCTTTAAACAATACCAGTTAGTGGAGGTGGTGTTACACATTATTAAAAGTTAAAAACTTTAAGCTCTCTCACTAGTAGCATGTTCTTTATATTAGCATGGTCTGTAAGATGAACAAGAGGATAATGAAAGAACATAGAATTTTCCTTTTTATTGCATAAAAAGAAAGGAGGAGATTAACCCACCATGGGAAGAAGGCTCTTGAAGGGAGCATAAATCTCCTCTCCATTGTAAGACCCGACCCGGATGGAAGATGCCTGGGTCAATGACCCAAAATAGTTGGCCTGCTGGATCTTGTCCTTTGTTGCCCACGATATTCCCCTGTTCACCAAATCAAAACCACCCATATTTGAGAATTTTACATCACATGATCTCACATATCTCCATCACCATCAATAATCAACCAATAAATCCAACAAGGTACACTTAACAGAGCACCCAAATTAAACCCATCACTGTAAAATCAGATTAAACCCAAAAATACCCCCCCAAAAAAAACCCTTACTCGCGGTTGGCTATGACACCAGCAGTGAGGGTAGATCCGTTGTTCCCACCCCATCCAACGAGCATCACACTACACGATCAAAATTTCATCAGAGAAAAAGGGTCAGAAAATCTGGGCAAATGACATTACGATTAATGGGCGATTAATTAACGAGATTACGAATGAATTAACGATGATAGATGAAGAATTACCCGAGTTTGGGGAGGCGGGTGTCAGTTTTGAATTCGTATTTGACGGTTTTGGGCTTGACGATCCATTGATAGCCAGAGCCCTTGCGGTTTTCATGAACCAATTCGGTGGTTTCGTAGTTGTAAACAGAGTGAATTTCATTGTCAGTGTAGTGAACGTTAGGGCTCTCAACTTTGAAGCTATCAATGAACATTTTCGTTGATTTTCAACAAAATGGGGAATGGATCTGAAGAAAGTGAGAGAAAACCCAGAAAGAAAGTTCAAGAAAGATTAGAGACGATCAACACTCCTCACTCAGAACCGTCTCTCTCTCTCTCTCAAACTCTCTCTCTCAAACTCTCTCTCTCAAGCAGGGCTGCCGTGTGTGAGAAGCTGTGAGATGCAAAATGAGACGGGAGTGCCTATTCTCGTGGGCTTCCCATGGCTTGTATTTATAGAGCCAAGTGGTTGTTTGCAACCACCACACTTGGCGCTCAATTACTGGCTCTCTCTCTCTCTCTCTGTGCATCTCTCAATGGCCGCACCTCATTGTGTGTCCATGACCCAAATTTTAAAATTAAAATAAAAAAAGACGGAAGAAAAATGTGAACCACCTATATCTGACGAAGTTGATCCGAGACTTGAAATGTAAATCGAACGATCCGTACATGTACTGAATACGACATTTAACAATAGGTTTATTTAAAAGTGGATTCGAAATCTGAGTTGACCTGAACCAAATAATACCCGATCCGAAATTTTTGACAAAGTTACTTATTTTGCATGACAAGCGTATTGGATCAAAAATCAATTGATCTGAAATTGACCTGAATCGAAATTCTCCCCAACTTAAATCGAACCGACCCAAAATGCTATTTCACTCAAAATATTATCTGATCCAAACTTAACTCGCTCTGTACTTAAATTAAATAATTCATTTATCAGATTTAGACCCACTTCAACTTGAAGTTAGCATTAAACGCATTCCCAGCCATGCTTTTAGAGCTTGAAACTTCATATAAGGGAGTCTTCTCCTCGTAATATTTCATAATCCAGTTTTATTTTTTCGACATTTATATCTCTCATAAAAGCCTATAATGAAATAAAACATTTTTTATAAACCAACTACATAACATACGCCTTTTTTCAGAGAAAAGGCCAAAAAACGGAACGTGAGGCGGACCTCTTCCCTCCTCCAAACCGAGTTTTGTTCCAGAAGACCCGTGCACTGTGACATAAAGTGTGGAACTCATGCGGGGCCCATGGCATGCGTTTGTCTTTTCCTTTGGAAGACTTCCACTGTTGCATTAATCATAAATAAATTAAAAATAAAAAAGAGACCCGTTGTGGTTGAATTAAAGACTATAATTTCCTCTCTAACATTAGAAGATCTCAACCTCATTATTAGCAAGTAAACTGTTCTCGCATCTTTCAATTTATCGTCAACCAAACGTCCAAAAGGGATATTTGGAATAATTTTTGGCGTTCAAACGAAGCTTTACAAGTTGGATAATGAAAAATGAATAATAAAACGGAGAAAACATGATTCTTTCTGACAATAATAGATGGCTTTTTCATGCAAGTTGAAGGCTAAAAATCAAAGCTAAGACGTTCAAAAATGGAACCCATTGGGAGCCAGTTGGCCAGCAACCATATTCCTGACCCCCTCAGGTGACGACAACAAAATCATGCAAGAAAGAAAGTTGGACATGGCTATACCACATGGAAATTGGACTATTATCAACTTGAATTATTGTTAAAACTTAAACCATCAATTACATATATCCGTAATTATTACCTAGTTTATTTTATCCCTTTTATTCAGTCAGCAGATCTTGTATGGATGTATTTATTTATAGTATTGATTGAATATGTAGTCCATAAAACTTTTTGGAAACGGGGAAAAAAAGTAGAATATTTTTATTTTTTTGGTGCAGAAGATGGGCCTTGCCCAAAAGAAAATCTATTAATATCTAATTAATCTGGGCCAATTGAACCCTACAGAATATTTTTATTAATATGAGACATTATTGTTAAAAGTGTATTTTGTTAAGGTTCTATTCTTTTCGTCTTCAAATAGGGTTAAGCTAAGGGGTGAAGGGTCTGGTGGGTCAAGGATAACAGTGACACTTCCTTCACTCTATCCAACCTGCTATTTAAAATATTGAGAAAAAAACATGTTCCCTTTTCATGTGTGTAACTTTGTCATATAAATAATTACCCCTTAATGGGTGCTAATGTCTTTGTCCATGGCAAAGTTTAAAGTATATGACTCGTTACATATTTTTACAACTCCTTATAACTTATAGCTCCCTAAAGGTTGTAGCTGCTTACATCCCATAGTGGTATAGCATTTGTTTTTATTACTTACAACTTCTCATACAGGCTGGCGACATCGTGTGCCTTGAGGCATAGAGGCATCTTGGCTAAGGCTGATTGTGTGTTCTGCTGCGCAGCTGATTCAGACAATTGCCAGCACCTATTCTTCAAATGTCCTGTCTCTTATGCTGTGTGGAAACCTATTTTGCAATGGTCTAATTGCTTATGACACATTAGGTGTTGGTCACTTAGGAATGAGCTGCACTGGTTTATCAACGAATGTAAGGGCAATTCCAAATCCTGTAAATGGCGAAGAACACTACCGCTAGCTTGCACAGTTTATGAGCTATGGAGGGAAAGAAATTTGAGGAAATTCCAACATTGCTCAAGAGAAGTTAAGGCTATAGTGAAGCATACATACAAATGATGGCTTGCATGAGAGCTGAATGTCATGTAATATCTTCATCACTATGTACTTGACTTTTCAGAGACTTCAATGATAATTATTTACCTGTTTTTTAAAAGGACATAACCTAAAAGGAAAATTAGACTATGATCTAAATCTTACCATCTTAATGACCACTGTTACAAAATGATGCCTTTTTTCAAATAAAAAGAAAAATTAATACTACATTTGTCCCTATTCCTAATCAAGTCTAGTCAACTTGCAAAAATTAGCAATAATGTATAATTGCATCTATATTGTGGAAATGATTTTTGAACCAATAAAAATCTGCCAAAAAAAATAATGGTAGATTCTTAAAAAGCAAACTTCTACAATAATACATAACTCAAAATCAACTTTGTTGAGAATAAATACACGACATAAACATGAGACAAAGGGAACTAGTCAACTAGAAACTTCAAGTTAGGAGAGCAAAGAGAAAGAGGGGTGTAATTTATTTATTGTGGAAATGATTATTTAACCAATGAAAATAGAGAAAGGTTATTTAAAAAGTGAGTTGTGAAAATAACATGGGACTATAAAAATAAATATTTTTCATAATAAATATGATATGGAGGCTTCGTTCTTTTTGTTGGTAAAAAAATTTACCAACCTCAATAACCTACTTCAACCCACGTCAACTTAGTTCAACCTACTTTACGAATTTCAAAAAAAAAAAATAACTTCAACCAACTTCAATCCACTTTTTACTATTTTAACCAATTTCTGCTCATCATATCAAAAAAAAATCAACACATTTCAACATATTTTAACCTACTTCAATTTACTTTTAAAATAATATTAATTTTAATTTATATCAATTTATTTTTATCAATCTCAATTAACTTTACTCATTTACTCATTTATATTTTCTAACAAAAAAAACAAACTTTGATAGATACGTGTTGTGGCCCCATAAGTTTTCAGTAACACATGTACATTTTAAGTCTGTATCAGGAGAGGTGGCCGTTTGGCGAAAGCAAAGTAACGGGAGGCAGGAGGCGGCCGGTGGAAGAGTCTGCAATCTCTCTCTCTCTCTCTCTCAATTGACACGAAGAAGACGACTGACAATCCATTAAATACGAATTGTCTACGTGGTGCCCTTACCTTATTTTCTTTTTACTTACTGAGACCCATTGCATCTGCTCCAACAAAGAAACTACTCGAAATTAATTCCAGCCCCAAAATGTAATCTGTAGACTTCCGTACCGGGACCCTTTTGCCAATTGGAGTAGGCAGGAGTTCATTAATCTCCATCATTCTCAAATACTCGTCACTTTTCTTCTCTTATTATGTAGCTAAGCAACCTTTTTCTTTTTTAAGTGTGAGATTAACGTGGTTTTATTTCTCCTGTAAAAACTGACATTATTATTCCCTCTATTTTATGATCTTGTTTGATAAATATTTATTAACTGTTAGTTATTTATGTTAATAATAAAAAAAATTAAATATTAATTAATAGTAAAGGTTTGCAAAAATAAATTCTGTAGGAAAATCAAATATTAATTAATAGTAAAAGATTGGCTTGGTTAAAATGATGTAAAAATTTCAATCATTGGTGTACATAGAAAAATCATTTTGGATTAAATTGATTATTAGATAGGAATATAGATCAAGAAAGTAGGTTTTTTTCCCCTGATATTTCATTTCTAAGATACGTATTTTTAAACAACACATCGTATAGGTAAACATAAATCAAACATTTCTAGAGCTGATTAAGGACTATCATTATTTCTTATAAGAATGCCCTACGAAAAATTTTATTTCTCAAAGGAGATACAAAAAAAATATAATACAACATAAATAAATGATTAAACTTAAAACTTAATGTAGCCAGAATCTTAGTAGTCATTACGCTATGATCTTATTAACTATATTGTCTCTTTCCAACTCCCTCGATCACATTCCTAATCTCTAATTTCATTGTCCATGGTCCATGCAAGTCATTTTCTAATGGGGATGATTGAATTTGAGGACTCACTTTAGATGTTGAGGATGGTAATGAATCAGAACATAGTCAAATTTATCTGGATTAGACTTATTTATTTATTTATTTTTGGACTTAAATTCAGATCTATTTTTTATTAACTGAGTCTGGAAAGATGGAGCCAAAGCTCATATTCTATTGATTTAATGGGTTCACGGGTCTTTAGTTGATCTCGATCATTTTTCAAATTAGAGAATATTTGCAATTGATTTTTTAATTTTTTTTCCCACATCTTAATGACAACTAACTAGATTTAAAAGATATGACATTTGATTTAAAAACAATGCTCATTCAAAGTGAGAGACTTGGGTTGAGTGAGTATGAGAGAGTGAGATATGCCACTAAGCAAATGAGGATAATAGATAAACATTAAGAGCGAGGAGCAGTAACCGTGAGTCTGAGAAAGTTGCGCAACGCAAGATAACTAAACTGAGAAGGCATTAGTCATTTAAACTTACGGTTTAATTCACTTTCTCATTTAAAAAATATTAAGGGATATTAAGCGATTCTTGAGTTGGCTATAGGTCTCAATTTTTCAAATCCGAACCTAGACCCGCCCAGGATCACTCAAACCTAGACCCATTGGAGACCTATCGAATTTTATTTAACTGGACCCAGATCTTTTTATTTGGATTGAAGCTAATGAATCTAAGTCGAATCCAAAAATCACTATCACCTCGATCGACTTGAGGCCCAAGCTAGAATGCATAAATTAGAAAGCAGGAACTAATCACTCAATTATGTGCTAATAAAGGAATTTCTCTTTATGCTTAGCCCCCCAGTAGTGTTTATTTACTTTATTAAAGTTATTATTTGCTTACTGAAGTTGGTGAATGTTAATACTATTACTTGCTAGTGGTAGCCTCGTCCTGCCTCTTCAACCTTTCGTTTTCACCATTGTGCCAACCCTTAATATGTTTAAGTTTTTTCTTTTCCATTATCATAATTTACTTAAGGCATATTTTATTTTTCTTTCATCTATATTTTGGAATAGCGGTAGTCCATAGGCATTTTCTTCATGACTCACTGACTCACTGTGAAGACAATGTAGGTGGGAATTGAAAAATGACTGGAATTGCTAATATCATGATCAAATCAAAAGGCCGATCTGCTTGTAGTAAGATGATATGATTGCCTTTGCTCCACCCTCCCCATTTAGGTTTGAATTTGGGTAGGGACCTTGCTTTGCCAGTTAATTGCAAGAGCGAAAGGGTGTGTGGGTTGGGCCTTGAACCTTGGCAGCTTCGTCCCTTTCTCCTGAATTGGTTGACTTGTTGGGTTTTTATGAAATAGGGAACCCAATAAGTGATCTATATTTACCATGGTAAAAACAAAAGATCAAATCAAAAGTAGAAAAACAAAGAGGGGGGCGGGGGGGAAGAAGCTAGTAGAGGAGTAAAAGGAAAGAAAAGGAAAAGAGGGGATGAATGAACTGAAATTAAAAGGCCAAACACGACACAGAAAAGAGACAAATTAAAGACTCAAGTGTGGGGGTTTGCATGTGGAAAACACGCAAGTGTGTGGCACAGACTGAAGCTGAAGCAACAGCTAGAACACCCTGCCATCTTCACGGAGTTGTTTATTAATGGCTTCGTTTTCAATATATTTTTCTAGAGAAATCGGGCAGTAGATTGAATAGTTAAGTTTGATATTTTTATTTTTTTTTATTTTGTAGCTATGTATTTTTTGTTTGTCTTTTCTTTCAATCGTTATTGAGAACAACATAGATAGAACTCTTGTAAAAAGAGGTACCTAATTGTTGTATTGCTTACCATTTAAAAAGAAAAAAATAATGACTTTGTTGAATTTGAACCATCTTCTCCTCTGCTGTCTCTCTTTCAAATCAAAGCCTATATCATACACTCGAGTACTCTCATATGACGCTTAAGCAATTATATATTAAACTATAAAATATATAACAAATACACCCCCAAAAATATATATAAAATAGATATGGGAGTACGTCTTTCCGAGTGTACATAATAATTTACCCCTTAAATACATTGGGACACAATAATCTTTTTATTTGTTAATTGTAGATTTATATGCTATCTTGAAAGTTAAATTTTAATTATTTTATGCCAATAACCTATTCTCAATAGTAGATATCAGTGGAAATCGAATACTCTGTTTTTATAAATCGGTACATACAATGTTGGATAAATGTGATTAATTCACCTTTTTTGAGTTAAAATCTCATTGCTTTTATTCTAATATTGCCAGCTGATTCATAAACGTATATTTCAGTAAGAACTTTCGGGAACACACATTTGATCACTGTCATGCACCTTTCCTCCACACTCCAACCCCTAGCTAAAGTCTTAGACCCTAGCATGCAGAGTCATTGAATCAAGCTAATTCATTGTATCCAATGCCTATGATTGCTGATTGCATATGTATTGATTTCTATTTCATAAAAAATTACAATATTTATTATTTGGGGTTTGTTTTTTTGTTCTTAAATAGGAATTGATAAACAGATAAAGTTAGTAAAAATTGATAAGACGTGGGAAATTTTATTTCTTTTTTTGGTAATAATAGATGGGAGTTGTTTGAGGTTGAAGAAGCTGGTAAATGTTAGAGGATGTTCATAAGAAATGTAAATTAGTGAAATTTATCTTTATAAAATTTTTTGAAAGAGATTGATAAAAGTTAATAGAAATTTGTAAAAATTGGTTAATAAAAATGATAAAAATAAAAAATTAGTAAAAATAAATTTAAGAATAAAAAGAACAAGTCCTCATGGCCAACATTACTGGCTTTGTTGGGGGGGGGGGGGGGGCTCGAATTAAAAGCACGAGTAGTTGAATTAGTTTTCTGTAAGAGTGGGGTCCATCTATACATAATTTTGAGAGGACGAAGCGAGAAGTATCGGGAATCATCCCTCCCTCTCGAAACTTCACAATTCACATGCATCCATTTCTATTTTACGAATTTTTCACTTTTTCGGGGTTTTTTTTATTAGTAAGGAGTGCACATTAGATTAAATATAAAATATAATGATATAAGAGAATTTATTATCTATTTTGCATCCTCACTTGTAATATTTGTCCTAAAAAATATAGAGATGTTATGATAAACTCTATTACAAACTTCATTATCGTTCCCTTGATAAATAATTCGTTTTTTATTTACAAGTTGGACGTCTTCCAACCTTGACACTTTTTCAATCTGTTTTTCAAAACAAAATGATGTAACCAAGTTATTATCGACCTAATGTGAGACATTTGTAATAATACAGATTTTCTGGATGTGTAAAGCATGGATTTAATATTTTGTCCTTTTTAGCTTAAATTTTGTTTTCTGTAAATGCTTTTTCAAAATAATAATTTTGCACTATTTAAAACCAATAATAAATATCATCAGACATGATATAAGGAAACAACTATAAGTAAATAAAGTGATGGTTAAAAGAACCAGAAATAGACTACTCCTTTGTAACAAAAAATCTATAAACAATTTCTAAAAATTCTACCGCTCGAAGAGAGATACCTTCATACAATTTTCCAAATTTGTAAAACTCAAATTTAAAAAAATAGGTGTCAAAATATTTAAAATTTGAACTGGTTTGTTTTAACACCATTTATTTATTTCCTATTTTTCTTTCTAATATTTGTTTTGTACTCACATATACATTTGTTTTTACTTACCTTTTTCTAGAGATGCCTGCTTGATGCTACAGATCAAATTTCTAGAGATTACCTGAATGCTCTGGGATCCTCCAGAATGTTTAGGAACTTTCTGAAATACGCTAGAATGTTTTAGAACCTTCGACAACACTTTAAAATTTTCTAAACTATTGTATAGCCTTCTATAGTGTTTACAACCTTATGAAGTATTATAGAACCTTCTAGATTGTACCAGAATATTCTCTACTATCTAAAATGTTAATAGAAATATGCAGCGAGAAACAAAATGAGCTCAACTAAGCCTTATCAAATTCAGGTGATCATGACGAGCACTTTAATTGTACAGAGATTATTTACAGACAGTAGCAAGCACAAAGGTAAATTAAATAAGTGCTCTTTTAGGACCCAGAAGCAACTGAGGATCGTGTTTCACGCATGAATAAACCAATTATTGAAAACAGTTGTTGTACCTTTGTTCCCTCCTTTTGTCTGTGAATGACTGTTGCTGTACTCATTTGTTCCAATTTATTACTGAAGAACTGTTAACAGCCTCTCCTTCACTGCCTTGTTCTAGCGACCACTCACAGGCACCATCCGGATGAATCTATCTTGATTGGACTGCCTACCCTTTCTAGATTCACTAGGAAATGTATTTCTCCAATTGTTTGAGCCAAATTCACAACTAATCAAAGTTCTTGGAAACTAATATAGACTAGTCTAATTAATTTGATAAATACGTAAGATCTTAGGTTGGAGTCTTCAAAATAGAGAAATTTACAATTGAAGAGTTCTAGCTCTTTTTAGAGAAATCATGGCTCAACTCTAATAAAGTAAGTGCCCAGAGGCTAAAAAAACATAATACTGTTGGATATTCCTTCTAAAGGATTAGTTCAAATTTTGTTTCAGAGATTTTCATACCTCTCTTTAATAAGCCGAAAATTTTTTAACATGAATTGAAAAGAGGGTTATTGGACCTAAAATAATCTCAAGTTTGGCGGCGTTGGACAACATTAACCCCAATTGAAAAATTGGATGTCAGCATTCTCAACTTTGCACCTGTTTATTTTCCTTGCGCCACCGACTCGAACACGGTTGTTGGATGACGTGGACTGGCCGGAGGCACACATGGTAGTTGACCAAAAAGTCAATATTTTTTTGCTTTTAATGACACATCAGCATATATATATATATATGTATATATATATATA
>JACYFF010031958.1:103705573-103737244 GCA_017589665.1 Selenicereus undatus
TGCGCTCTAGAATTATTACAATTTAAATTACACAAGATCACGTTCACATATCTTTTTGATCTGTGCATGTCTGATCCTCCAACGTACGTAGCTTCTGCAATCACACGTTCATCTGCGCATCACCACATGAAGTTCACAGAACAAGTCTTGGATCCATGAGTAGGTAGGAAACGTGCATTGTCAGGAGTGTAGATATTGTTCTGCGTGCCGGTTAGGTACAAAGACGTTCTCAATGAACAATCCTTATGGCTACAACTCGTTATTTGGAGTTTGTCCTAGGAGTAATTCGACCGGTTTGGCGCGTGTTAATGAGTATTATAAGATATGATGTACATATATATACAAGGAGTGATGATATATGTCTTGTGATAAGATACTTCTTAATCTTGATCAAAATAAACATGTCGTAATGATTTAAAATATCTAAATTTTCAACAGTTAGACTTAATTATAAATCGTAAAATTCTAGTACTCGTTGGCTACGCTGACGAATACAAATGACACAATAAAAAAAATCAACCATATCCACAAAGGTATATAATATGCAAAATTTTCTAATTATGAAAGATAATAGATAAAAAAAAACTTTTTTACATAATTTATAAGTAATAACATCCTTACATTATTCAATCATATCATTTTTTAAAAAAATTGATACATAATAATGCAAATTTTTAGTTCAAATTAAATAAAACACTTAAGAAATATCTTGTAACAAAATATTGATCATTTTGTTATACACTAGTTATCTATATCATTCGTTTTTACAAGTTTTATCAAGTACTGGAAAAAAAAGAGGAAGCATTCATTGTTGATTGATGTATCCTACCACTCTTCAGTGTTTAAACCCCTTGAAATGTCTCTACAAATGGGAGAAAAGGACTTGGGGCCGATTACTCTAGTTTGCGCGGTCTTGTTGTGGGCGCCGCCCCCCCCTCTGCATTATAGTTCTCTCTTTTTTCCCTCTTGAAAATGATCGCAAGGAAATATCTAAAAAATATCTAATATAATCAGCTAAGTTAAATAGTTGCACAAACAGTTAATAAGTAAAGTGGACAGTTAATTGTTAAATAAAACCGTAATTTACAATGTAATAGGATCCTAATATACAAGGATGTAGAAATTTAACTAGAAATTGCGCTCCACTTAATTATCTTGGGATTGGAAGAAAAGTAAAGGATAATGTAATCACATAAACAAGTTTCTAATTTTAATGATATAAAGAAATCAGTTGAGCCACGTACCTTCCCTCTTCCCCTGCCGTCCTCCATTTTGTTTCAAACTCTAATACTACTAATGGGACGAGTTTTGAGGAAAGGTGCGTCTAGGTGAACAAAATCGCCGCTCTGATGTTTTAAGGGCCTGGATAGAGCTAGGATTTGGGTCGGTTTGACCAGCACTCACCCGTACTCACCCCTCGTTAAACCCGACCCATTCCCGTAATCAACACTTGCTGGGAGGGCCGACCCGCCTATTTTGTCTTTTGTCTTGTGGTTATTATGGGGTTAGTCTTTTGATATGCATTAAAATTTGTCACTTGTAAATAATTTATTAATTAGGTTTTTTAAAAAAATATATTTATTAATTAATACAAATAATTTGTTAAAATTTTTTTGATTTCAAAATTTTAAAATATTGCATAATCTCTATGGACTTGGGATGAATAGTTTATTTAGTTAAGTCAATAAAAATTTACACAATTTTGGACAAACTTTGATATTCTTTTCATTTACACAAATAGCTTGGAATAAATCAGAGTATGGCAAATTAGATGGGACTAATCTGAACAGTTTGGCTTTGATACCACTATAGAAAAATAAGGATCAACCTCGTATATGAAATTGGGAGTTGGGAATAGCCCACGTAATTTAAATGCTGCTAGAAGGTTACAAGAGTTGTCTTGGGGATACACGTCCTAAACCCGAATCCTGCTAGATGATAGGGAGTTCGTGAGAGAGAGAGGAGAATAGAGATCACTGTGTGTAACTTTCTGTTTAATTATTTACTGAACTTATTATGAACTTACTAAAAACAATTTATGAACTTATTTGCTGAACTTATTATGAACTTATTTGCTGTCTTTATTCTAAACTGAACTTATTTGAACTTATTCTTCAAAAAATAAGTCGAAGAGAACAGGGCCTTATATGGTTTTCATAGATACTATGATCTATTATGTATCATATGACACTTTGAAATATGTTATCTCAATTTACATAAATGTATTTTATAATTTAATTATCAAATTTTTATTAATTAATATTAGTTATAAGGTGCTAAGTTTAAATATTCATCGATCAGCTGATGGATACAGAATGATATCCTAATCTGGTCAATCATATCTACGAAGATATATGATACGCGAAATTTCATAAATGCTAAAAATTACAAATAAAAAAGACAATTTTACGTCATTTGTAAGTTGTCACATGCTTCCACTCTTAAATCATATCATTTTTAAATATAATTAAAGCATAAGAATATAATTTTTAAGAAGAGAACAAATTTAAAATGTGTCTTATAGTAATACATTTTCATTCGAGCGATGATATATATCTTCTGCAAGACACCTTTAAATGTCTTGTTTCATCATAAAGTAACATGTCTCATAATTTAAAATCACCAAAATTTTCGATGATTACACTTAATTGTAAATTGTTAAGCTAAAATATTTATTGACTACGCCAACGAATTATCAACCCCATCTGCGAAGACATATGATATGCATTTTTCAAAAATATGATAAATTATAGGTAAAAAAATGACTTTACATAATTTATAAATTACAATATGCATCAACGATTAAATCATACCTTTTTTTTCAATTTAAAAATATTATAAAATAATTTTTAAATTAAAATAAGACACTTAAAAAATATTACATCTATCATTCTACTTATCATTTTACTTTCCGTAGTCTTCAGCATGCGCCCATAATTTGGTCGTCAACTCATTTGTGAAAGTTACTGTATTTTTGTGGACGGGGCAGAGTGATCATTTTCTTTTGGAAGTTTTTGTTCCGCCCCTTTTTTTTCTTTCCGGCGCGGAAAGAGGGGGGGGGGGGTTAATACCCGTTAATACGTATATATTAAGAATAATCTATGACATGAATTGATTTTTTGGGGTCTTATCCTTTATTTTATTAGAATCGAGCTACTATTGATCCTATTAGGAGTAGAGCTCTTCTATTATAAATTTTTTCCAGCACAAGATTCAAACCTGAGACCTTACTTAAGAAGAACAGGTGTCAAACTATTTGAATCAACCTGTGTTAAAATGAATTTACACTTGTTTTTAGATAATAAAAAAAAAGAAATTATTGATATTTTATTATCTTATGTTTTGTGATTTCAATTAAAAAGAATCCAACTTTTTGTATTAATATCTTGTTATCCTAAGATAATAAACTTTTATCATTAGAACATTGGCCGGTACGGTAATAAAATGCACTTTGGGAGTGTGCTGATAATTGCATTTTTATTCATAAGCCCCGTGGTTTTATTTGTTTTGACATACAATTTATTTATTATGGGGTTAGTCTTTTCATATGCATTAAAATTTATGTCACTTGCAAACAATTTATTAATTAGGTTTCCAAAAAATATATTTATTAATTAATACAAATAATTTGCTAAATTTTTTTGATTTCAAAATTTTAAAATATTGCATAATCTCTTTGGACTTGGAAAGAATATATAGTTTATTTAATTAAGTCAATAACAATTTAAACAATTTTGGACAAACTTTAATATTCTTTTCGTTTACACACATAGCTAGTCTTAAAAAGTTACTAGACTTTTAGACATTGAATTTTTGAGACGAACAACCATCCAAAAACCAAACACGTAAAACAGTTGTTTAATTAAATAAATCAGTAAGTCAAAGACCTCTCATGTATCTAATTTTCAACCAAAAAGCTATAGGAAAAAAAAAGCCATTTAACAAACGTGACCAAAAATGACGTTCACAATTAACTCTCGGTTAAGACATACCACCAAAAGCTAAGTTGAAGATTAAGACAGATTATCAATTTTTAATATATCCTAACACTTAAGATTCCATTAATTAACTCTTGGTTTCTTGCACTTTCTGCTAACTTTCCCTTACAAAAATTCCATACTATAGTTGCTCTCTTTCTTTGGACTAACTACTCATCTAGACATCGAGCCTTTCAAACAAGAAATCTTAAAATTGCAAAGACGTGAAGGGACAACTTGCTTTTTCTCCAAACGCGTAGGACAACAATGTTGAATGGACTCTCTCTGTTTTTTCTTTTTTTTTGCCCGCCTGTTTTTGAACGAACTTTCCCTGGAAATTGCTAGCTGGCATCACACAGTCACAGAGTGCACATATATAAACATGACAAGCTGTGGAGGCAGTGCACAACCCACACCACAACTCATATTACATACAGAGCACTTCCCCCCATATCTGTTTTATTCAAAAACCAGTTGTGCCACTGGACAACATGCATTAATTAGGCACATAATCACCTCATAAATCATCTCATAAATTAATCACCCTACAAATTAAATTAATCACCCTACAAATTAAGTCAATACTTATCCTTCCCCCCCCCCCCCCATTGAATTAGCACTAACAACCCGGTTGCAATGAGCTGCTCTGTGTATGTGCTTCTTCTGAGCACGCTGTGTCTCATGTCTATGGCTGAGGCCGCAATTCGACACTACAAATGGGATGTCAAGTATGAGTACAAATCACCCGATTGCTTCAAGAAGTTATCCATTACTATCAATGGCATGGCCCCTGGTCCGACCATCACCGCTCACCAGGGGGACACTGTCGTCGTTGAGGTCACCAACAGCTTGGTAACTGAGGGCCTTACCATCCACTGGCATGGCATTCGACAGGTTTGATAATGGCTGTCTTTGTTACTAAATTTTTCTGTCTTGATTCGGTCTTGTTTTTAAGACCCTCAAAGTCGATTTACTAGGCCCGCCATGGGGATGTAGTATATGTATTGTTAGAGTTTATTCTAATGAATATTATTTATTGTATGAATAGATTGGAACGCCATGGTTTGACGGAACCGAAGCAGTGAGCCAATGTCCCATTGTGTCAGGAGACACATTTGTCTACAAGTTTGTTGTTGACAGGGTAAGTAAATAAATCCAGAGTCATCTTTTTACCAACTCCGACTTAAAAATGTTTGTCGGTGCTTCAATAATTGAATGAGTCCTGCCAAAATTCTCAATGAAATGAATCATTTCTGATTTGGTGCAGGCGGGCACATATTTGTATCATGCACATTATGGGATGCAAAGAGAAGCAGGATTGAATGGCATGATCATAGTATCCGTTCCAAAAGGGCAGTCAGAACCCTTTGTTTATGACTTTGATCGCAGCATCCTTTTAACAGATTGGTATCACAAGAGCACCCATGAGGCCACCGCTGGCTTGACTTCTAAGCCTTTTGTCTGGATTGGTGAACCTCAGGTACTAGTTAGTTGCTTATCTGATGCCAACCTTCATAGCTAGTTCATCGTTTTATATGAATAAACTTGACTGAGTCAATCATGTTATGGCTTTTTGTGTTGGTTGTTGCAGTCCCTTCTTATACAAGGCAGAGGTTGGTACAACTGCTCACTGGTCAATGCTCCCACCTCTAACACCGGTGTATGTAATACCACCAATCCCGAATGCTCCCCTTTTTCCATGACGGTTGTTCCCGGCAAAACCTACCGCCTGCGCGTTGGCAGCTTGACCTCCTTGGCCGCTCTCAGTTTTGAGATTGAGGTACAAAATTGACACGGAATGATATGCATAATATATTGTGTATATATTCCCTGGTCTAAATACCATAACAATGGCGATAGATGCCAGTTAACGAGTATAAGATACTAAGATAACAATACGTATATTGCAAATTAAAGTTAGGCAAGCGAAATTGAAGTGGAGTCAGGGATTAGTGGTAACTAACACTTCGTCATATATTTGTGATGAACAGGGGCATAATATGACAGTGATAGAAGCGGATGGGCACTACGTAGAGCCATTCACTGTGAAGAACCTATTCATCTACTCAGGGGAGACCTACTCGGTCCTAGTAACCGCAAACCAAGACCCATCAAGGAACTACTGGGCCACAGTGAACGTGGTGAGCCGCAAGCCAAGCACCCCAACAGGTCTAGCCATCTTCAACTACTACCCGAACCCACCCCTACGCCACCCACCCACGGTTCCAACCACAGGACCCATGTGGAACGACACCAAGCCGAGACTAGCCCAAAGCCATGCCATCAAAGCCCGAAAAGGCTACATAATACCCCCGCCACCCACCTCGGACCGTCACATCATACTCCTCAACACCCAAAACATGATCGACGGGTACACCAAGTGGGCTTTGAATAATGTCTCCTTGACCTTCCCCACAACCCCTTACCTAGTAGCTCTCAAAGAAAAGAGATTGACAAACAAACTTCCCGAGCTTTTCGACCAGACACCACCTTCGGATGTTTATGATTGGGAGCACTATGACATACATAACATCGCTCCAAATGTGAATGCTACTTCTAGAACTGCAATTTATCGCCTGGAGTTCAACACCACGGTGGATGTGGTGCTCCAGAATGCCAACACGATGAACCCGAACAACAGCGAGACCCACCCGTGGCATCTTCACGGGCATGATTTTTGGGTGTTGGGCTATGGAGAGGGGAAGTTTAACCCCTTGAATGACCCGAAGGAGTATAACCTGGTTAACCCAATTATGAAGAACACGGTACCACTTCATCCTTATGGGTGGACCGCTTTGAGGTTTCGGGCTGACAATCCGGGTGTTTGGTTGTTCCATTGCCATATTGACTCCCATTTTTTGATGGGTATGGGGGTGGTCTTTGAGGAAGGCATTGATAAGGTTGGTAAGTTGCATTCTTCCATCATGGGCTGTGGACTTACCAAGAAGTTCTTCAGGCCTTAATTTTGTGTTTTGAATTAATTAACTTGTATGTTTGAACTTAGTTTAGGGAAATCTTTTTATTCTTTCAACATCTTTTTTCTCTACTAGCTAGTTCTTGATTGTGGTTTTCTGTAGTAGCTTGTATCTAGAGTTTCAAGTGACTACTGTTAATCTAAAAATCACATGAAGGTTCTTATGCATCCAATTTGATTGTTGTTCTGATCCACGTTCATGGCGGTTCCAACTTGTGCATGAGCCAATGTTTGGGGAGCGCACACAAAAACATGCCTTTAACAATTAAATAGCATAATTGTATCATATAATTGCATATAAATCAATCATCGTGCCATAGTCAAGCCTGTTGAGGTGTACAAAACTAATCGACATCAACATAGAGCATATAAAGGCACATAAGACAGGAACTTTCATAATTAATAGTAAAGATCAATCTAAGCAATTGCATGAATCACAATCACACTCAGTGATTTGAAGAATGATGCTTTTGGATTAATAACTTGACCAATTTAAACCAATGATCTTGGTTGAGTTTTGGGCATCAATTTTGGATTGAGCATTAAGGTATACATAGTTACATAATCTAGAGGCTTTCATTGACTAAGAAAAAAAAAACCAATCTTTTAGTCAATTTTGGGTAGGCAGATATCATAATCATAGAAGCATACTTTTAGAATGATAAGGTTGCATAATTACAAAAATTAAGCAATACATCATGTAGGCAGATCACAAAAATTAAGCATGCGTGGAATAATTCAGATTATGGCAAATTAGATGGGACTAATCCGAACAGTTTGGCTCTAATACCACTATAGGAAAATAAGAACTGACCTCGTATGCGGAATTGGCAGTTGGGAATAGCTTACGTAATCTAAATGCTGCTAGATGGTTACAAGAGTCGTCTTGGAGATTCACGTCCTAAACTCGAATCCCGCTAGATGATAGAGAGTTCGTGAGAGAGAGGGAGAGGAGAATAGGGGATCAGTGTGTGTGTCTGTTTAATTAACTCCTTAAGCCTCCTTATATAGGTTGAGGTAAACTAGGATTACCATCCTTAATGGCTTAAGTGGCCGTCAGGCTTTGGCCCTGTTTGGCAAAGAGCTTTTTGAAGAGTGTTTTTGCCAAAAAAAGTTTTTTTGACCAAAATTAGCTTTTTAACCAAGTAAAGAGGCTAATTTGGGTGTTTAGTGAAATAGCTTTTTAAAAGAGCTTTTTGGGTCCAAAAAGCTAATTTGAAAAAGCTAATTCCATGAGTTTTTTGGAAGAGCTTTTTGAAGAATTAGCTTTTTGTCTCACAACTTTATCAGAAACAGCTAATTTTATCAAACAGTTTTTCAACAAACAGCTAATTCAAACAGCTAATATAAACAGTTAACTCAAACAGCTAACAGTTGTTTGCCAAACAGTGCCTTTATGTCAATAGGGTCGGCCAACAGTAGCTGCTGCCGCTGCTCCTAGGGCTTGGTTCGGCCTTCATTTTCACATTAATTTAAAAGAACAGTAATTCTCTGTTTTTTCTTTCTTTTTCTACTAGTTTGATCTCTTTGAAATTTTCCGTATTTGTCAATACTAAAGCAGGGGAGGTGGAATTTAGAAATGTGTAACCTCACAGTTATAGAATTAGTAGGGCCAGAGCTGGTGAAAAATTTGGCCTTGATCGTGACCATTGATTGGAATCGAGAAAAATCTTGCAAAATTTTTGCACACATACTTAGTCAAGCTAAAGCAATTAGTTGCTAATGAACTAAAAACATGACAGCATAAATTGTTAAGTCAATACTTGTGACTTTACCATGGGCAAGTAAAGCATAAAAACATGAACTAAAAAATTTCCATGGTCACGGCACTGGGAGAGCCGGAGAGCTAACCATGGGCAGAGAGATCGAGGAGAGTATCAAGAGAGTTCGAAGGCAAGTAGAGGGACAACAAGCAGAGGAGAAAGAAGCCTCGGGGTTAGGGTTTGGGGGATAAGGGGGCTAGTGAAATGATTCACTCATAAAACCCCCCCGGTCCATTAAGGTTGTGGGCCGATTTAAAAATAAAATAAAATAAAAAATAAAATAAAATAAAATTTGGGCCGTTTTTTATTTTTGGCCCAGAAACATTTACTTGACTCGAAAGCAGAAATCCCGTTTCGTATTTATTTGGCCCGAAATGTTTGTTTTAAGTATTTCTGTTTCAAATTATTGAAAATTTGCTCCCATGCCCATATAAATTTGTTTTATATGTTAGAAATGGCCATTATAATTAGAAGTTGTATTTTTTGGGACCTCAATTAAAAGATTGTTTTATTGAAGGACTGAATTATTTTTCGGTAACTATTGGGTTTTTAACTCAATTATTGAGGTTATTAGTTATAGCATGATTTATGATTAAATTATAATAACGTCCAAGTTGACAAAGTTTCATCCAATTTTTCATTCGTTGAATTAAGATTCAAAATGGATGATTTTGTTATAAAAACATTAATATGTTATTTAATGTCATATATAGATTCGTTTTATATATATGTCGACTTGAAATTTTCATGCCAAGTAACTTGTTACCGATTCATTGGGTTGAAGTTATATGAATTCGTTTCATATATATGATTCGTATGTTGACATAAATTTATCTTACTCGAACTCGATAAATATCTATGTGATATGAGGATCCCCTTGGTCGATAAATAAATATGTTTCATAAGTTATATTATATAAATATGTTTTATATAATATTCAGTTGCATGAATATGTTTCATTATTTAATACGAGCAATTATGGATCAGTTAATTGTTCTGTCATTCTTATAGTTAATAAAAAATAATTAATTAAGCTTTACATGAATAAGTTTCATGCTATTATTTAGATATATAGGGTATTTAATTATTTTATAAATTTGTTTCATGAAATTTAAGTTTGCAACTGTAATGCCTCTGCCCCATGGTAAGAGCATTACATCGCCAAGTCCTTTGAAAGAACTCTTAAGGCTAATTATATGACATTTCTTCTTTAATAGTAGATTTTTTTCAAAAAAACAAAGAGCTTTATGCCTTGTCTATGAAGTTCAGAAAAATTAAATCTTAGACCCTCACGATCTTATACCACAATGGGGTCCTCAAAACTCTCGCCACTAACAATATAACAAAATATATAAATCTTAGTGAAAGGCCACCGAGGCCGATTCAGAGCACCTACTATATGCACCAAAATGTTACGTTTTACTAGTGTCACATTACATTCCAAATACGTAAAGGCAATACATGCAAATTACAAAAGGTACATCTTCAAATTCAAGCATCGGCCTTCAAAAGACACATCTTGCCACCTACCTTAATCTTGCTGTGAATCTGAAAGGGAAAATTTTGGAAGGGGGTGAGTAACCACAGCTCAGTGGGAGTTCTCGCCTCCCAAAACCAAAATAGTTTTCGCACACAACAAGTCATAGTACCAATAGTACTATTAGTAGAAAAATTATCGCATATACATAAATCTTTTCAAATTATCACAAACCTTTCTTTCTTGAGGGCAGATAATGCATTATTGAAAACCTGATGAACAACATAATTAGGCCCAAGAAGCTAAAAGAAAGGACATGCTCGCATTTTTGACATGAGTAAACTCTTTCTCACAATCCAAACTTCTTCCGGACTATAAACTTGTCAAGTACCCACTATTCATTAAAGTCAATTCTCGTACGAGTGAAAGTGAGATTGAAAATGACCTTGACCAACAGACTGCTTACCCGGGAGGACTAACGTCTAAGTGATGGGAAAATTTATACCCTCGTCAGGGTAAAACACTGCCACCTTCCTGAGTGAAAACTATCACTCTGTGGAATCTGCCACTGCGGAATCTGCCGCTAGATGAAAATTTAGACTTTAGTCGGAATCTGCCGATAAATCCCCACTTTGGACATACATAATGCCTCGTCCCTTTAGATACTAGTTTACTCAAGTCCGACACCCAAAAATCAAACTTAGTGGCTTTGCAACCTAAAAGTGCATACGCTCTTTGATATCAAACTAAGGTCATTTCGTACGATGCTACGAACAAATCTTAATAATTTTCATTCACTAATTTTCTCAACCCAATTAAAAGGATACTTGGGATCCATAAAAAAAAAAAAAATCTTTCAACTACGACCTCCCCTTTTTTTTTGTGAACAATATGCTAAAAATTACTTTAAGGGCACACTAATTATTAGATAATATACTACTTGCTCATGTGTGCCAACCCGGCTTCGTAGTCTTTTTGTTTTTGGGGGGGTGCATGGATGTTGTTATTATTATGCCTCGACTATGTGTATTTTTTTTTTCTTTCTCACACAATCAAATAATAACCCATTATTTAACTACTAACAATTTTTCTTTTTTTTTTCTTTTTTAAAAAAAAGCTTGGGGACTCTATTCTTTTTCTTTTCTTTTTTTCAAGCATAATATTATATCACCACCACATCAAGAGCACATACATAATTTTTTCGCAATGTTGACTATCATTTCCTTTACACATATTTAACAAATTTTCAAGAGTATACTTTAACCATTTAACTCATTCAAAAAGATAACCATGTCAAACCTCACTAACTCAATCAACTTTTAAAATATCTCTTAATAGCACAAACCACACAAGAATCCATTACAAAAATCATACCATAACATATAACACAACAATATTTCATGTACTTTTTTTTTTAACATTGCAAAATCATAATCGACATGTCTAGTAAGAAAAACAAGTAACTTTATCATTCTAATTCATCATTGATAACATCATGCCTAGTCTACTTTTCACAACCGTTAACTAAAATATTTACTAATATAATCATTTATACAAGAAAACTTAGGAAAGCAACTTTAAAGAATATATGTCAACAATCATGATATATATCTTAGCAAGACATGGCATAGATAATTTAAAAATATCACTCTTAAAATAAACTAAACATGTAAAGAGACATTCTAACTCTTGTAAATCAATAACATAATCATGCATCATAATAAAACTTTTTAACTTTAAAACTAATTTTTTTATAAGGGATTAAGAGAACCCACACCTTAAAGTAGCTTCTTAATCTCCTTTTGGCCCCTTGATCTTTAGGACAATTCCAAAGCAAGTTGGTTGAGTAAAATTACCAATAAGAGCTTTCTTCTTTCTCTCTCTAATTTTTTTTGCTTGGTAAAGTGAGAAAATGCTAGAGAAAAGATGATGAAGAGTATGAAAGCAACCAAAAATTAACTCTTACCCTTCCTTTTTGACTAGCACTAGCCGGCCACTTCTTTCCCTCATCATCATTCCTCTTTTTTTTTTTTTTTTTGGTTAGAGCATGTCCTTGCTTGTCCAAATGGGAACAAGCAATAGGGCAAGGGGAGTAGTAGAATAGGTGTATGGATGGAAATGGCCAAGCTTTACCCTATGCTTGATAGCTCATGCTTCCCTAAATAAATAAAAAACATATGTGATTAGCATAATTTTTATTAAGCAACTTGATTAACAAACATTATTCCTAATCCTCACAGCAACATTATATGAATACGTTCTATATAATTTGCTGGCCTTATTATGAACATTATATGAATACATTTTATATAATTTGCGAGCCTTATTATGAACTCGTTTCATCCAAATTCTAATATTATATGGATCTGTTCTATATATAATTAATTGCGATTATCATTTGGATATATAAGATATTTGATCTTCTTATGGATTTGTTTCATAAATTTTAAATTTGCAATATTATATGAATATGTTTTATATAATTTTACGAGTCTTACTATGAATTCGTTTCATCCAAACTTTACTGTTATATAGATCTGTTCTATATATAGTTAATTGCGATTACTATTTGAATATATTTCATGTTACAAAATTATGTTACATTCGATTACATGAATATGTTTCATACCAATCATTAGTTAGTAGTATTATATAAATGTGTATTATATATACCAACTACATGGGTTGTAGTAAATTTGCTAATTGTTTTAGCATTTTTTTTTATCCTTGTCCAAATTAATGAATGTGGATTTGTTTCATGTTGCCTGCTAATTATGTAATTTAGCAGTACTTTATAAATTGGTTTCATGAAATTTAAATTCGTAGATGCGTTTATAATTTACGAGTAACATTTGAATGACTTTCATATAATTATATAAATGTGTTTTATATATTGCTATTTGGGCATTTTGTGAAATTCTTTTGTAACATGCTATTATTCAAATATGTTTAGCATTATAGATTCATTTTATTATATAAATGTGTTTTATATAATGATTTGAATTTTATGTTTGAGATGTCATTGATAGAGTTCTAAATGACATATTAGAAGTTATATATAATGAGATAACTTCATATAAATTTGGTTACATAAAGTTTGATATCTTCATGATATTTCTGGAATATTAATATGTTTAACCGTAATGTTCTCTATAAATTTTGTTTCATGGAAAATTGTGATAAATAAGTTATAAAAACTTCTAATTCATGCTTGTATGAGATGATTATGAGCTTAGCGAAATTTTCGATCATACGACATGAATAATGGAGTTTTTGATAATTTATTTATTTGAAGATATGCCTAATGTCCACTTTACAGAATATATACCTTTAGATATGGAAATTAAAATAAGGTTGGTAATTTGTTTACCAATAAAGAACTTGATAGCACTGACTATGATACATAATGTCAGAAGATTTGGTTTCTTCTGAATGCACGTGAAATGTTAGGACACTCACTAGGTTCTAGGTCTCATAGGATGGCAAAGATGGTACTGTAAGTGAACAGTATCTAGAAAACTTAAAAGCATACCAAAAGTGGTTCGAGAATAGATCGACCAAGATGTTATACTTTGTCCTATTGCATCAATGTCGATCTAGTGGGGGAATTAAACGTCACCCCACTGTTGAGTACGGGTGGGATTAGCTTAACATCAGGTTCGTCCGGATCCATTCCCTCATAAGGTTCTGGACCTAAGAATGGTATTGCGAAAGGGAAAAAGGCTAAGGAAATAAAGAGAAGCATATAGCATGTGTGAGTGCTATGATTGTGAAAATTAGGCATCTTATGCTTAGGATTGTCCTAAGTCGATTAAGGTACCTCCTTCCACAGCCCCTCCTGGATAATGTGTGCACTCCCAAGCATTTGTTGCGAACTGTGATCCTTAGTGGATTGTAGATATGGGATGAACCAAGCACACAGTTCGGGAACAAGTTGATTTTTGTGAACTTTCACCACTACACGGTAGATTCACAAATTATCGTTTTACGTAACGATGATAAAAAGGGTGTTCTTGAATTAAACACAAATCATTCGAGGCTACTTGAAGGGACTACGTTGTCTCTTCCCGATGCTCTCTATGCACCTATAGTGCGATGTTTCCTTGTGTCTTCAGTCCCTAAGTTTAGTTTTCTTTAATTTTCGTCTAGATGTCTTAGGCATCATATGGCATGGTGATTTGTTTGGCCATGTCACATTGAAAGGTGTTTTCAGTGGACGAAAAATAACATCTTCCATCCTTGTCTCATTTTCGACTCTGTTTTAGGCATGCTCGACTTGACCATGACGGTCAAGATAGAGTTAACTAGCCAAAGATGGCCTTTTAAGACCAACTCACTAGGCTTAAGGTGCGAAATGTGAGTTATGTCTAGCTAGTAAAGGAATAGGAAATCCTTTTTGTAAGGTTTCAAGGGCATCGAATCCCTTAACGTTCATTCACTTTATACATCTGCGGGTCAATGAATATGAAAGTATGTCATGGAGCCATATATATTCATGATATAAGTATATGTACCTACTATCTCACCGTTATTAAGTACTTGATGTGATCATATACTTTATAGCGGTAGTAGTACTCAATTGGGACGAAATATTAAAACTCTTCGAACCAATCGAGATCATGGATATTTTCTTCGTGAAACAAAATCCCATAGTGTCGATTTTCTTAAGGATCAGTTCTCTAGCATTTGGTGAAATTTAAAAGGACCTCAATTTGTATGCATTACAACAACACCTTCAACCACCTCTCGGTGAAGGGGAGGATTTGAATTCTCACTAAGCCACCGAGGATGGTACACATTCCTTACTTGGTAAGAACGGTGAAGTTTTGTCTGTCAATGAGAATGAGGTTCGTCCTCAATCTCCAAATGTTGAGGAGAGTCATTCCTGAACATGCAATTAGTCCACATGTTTGGGATCCCACCTCAAATGGATAGTGTGAGCAACTTTCTCTCCATACTCAGCGTTCTATACCTCTTAGAGAAAGGGGGAAGAACTCTTGGTCCCATACCCCTTAGAGAAAGGGGGAGGGATCTCTCACCTCGTCAGAAAAATAATGAAGATCCTAGAATCCGAAGGAGTTGGCATGGAAGAATTCTTCAACGATTTTTCTACATCGAAGAAGAAATATCCTCATGCACTCCATTAGGAGTTGAGAGATCTACCTCTTATCAAGAGGCAGTTGGTTCACCAAATTACAAAGAGTGACTGGATGCCATAAGAGATGAGATGGACTCACTGACAAGGTTTAAGAACCCCTTGGAACTCCACCCCGATGTAAGTCTTCAAGATAAAACACCGGTTGGATAGTTCAATTGATAGGTTCAGGCCCGAATATTCCTAGCCCTGGTTGCCCATTTAGATTTTGAGTAGTTCGAAATGGACGGAAAAAATTGTTTTTCTTGTTGGCGATCTTGAGAAGGAGATTTATATGGACCAACCCATTGATTTTGTATCAAAGGGACAAGAGGACAATGTGCGTCATTCTAAAAGGTCCATATGTGATCTTAAGCAATCTTTCAGTTCTTGGTACTCTAGACTCCATAAAGCCATCTTGGCTTAACTATGGTTTCAGAAGGCCATTGTGTATGTCAAAAGATCAACATGGGGATTCCGTTCCTTACATTGATGACACACCGTTGACTAGGAACAACTTGGAGATGATTAAAACTACTAAAAGGTAGCCATTCCATGTTTTTGAAACGAAGGACATGGGTGAAACCAGGTATGTCCTGGGAGTGAAAATAATCCAAAGTCATCCCAAGAAGCATACATCAACAATGCCTTGGAATGATTTTGGGTTTATAATTCCTAACCCATAGATATTCCAGTTGAGAAGGGTTCAACCTTGAGTTTTGCTCAATACTCTAAAACATATGACAAAATAGAGATAACGAATAATGTCCTTAACCCTAGTATCATAGTAAGCTTAATGAAAGCCATGTTATGTACATGACCTGATATTGCTTTGCGGATAATTTGATAAGTCGTTATCAACGTGACCCGAGACTTCCTGATTGACAAGTCATCAGGAGAATCAAAAGCTACCTTCGTGGTATTGATAACTCAGCATTTTGCTATCAAGGAGCAAACCTCAAGTTGAGAGAATGCTCAAATTTTGATTGGGGTGGTAACTCGGATAAGTCTAAGTTAACCTCAGGACATGTCTTCACCCTGAGTGGGAGAGCCATGTCATGATACAGCAAAGAAGCACAGCTGCACAACAATGTCAGCTATGGAGGTAGATTGTGTATCTTGTACCATAGAGACAAAAAGCATTGCCATTGAGTGTATATATATATATATATATATATATATATATATATATATATGTGTGTGTGTGTGTGTGTGTGTGTGTGTGTGTGTGTGTGTGTAGACTAACAAGGTGATTATGTTCCCTTAACTAAACCCATTCCTAGTGATGTGTCCAAAACTCATTGGCTGGGTCTTGGATTTCATAAGGTTTGGTATCTAGACATGTTCTGTTACGTGATGGACATGTTTCTTCTATGTGCATGATGCTCATTGTTGTGCGTTAGGCATATTGAAATGTCACAGGCTTCTGATTGGCCTAGTCACATAGGCAATCGCCCTAACGCTTCAGTAGCGGGCAGAATGAGACGTAATCATATTAGCACTAGGTGTGCAATATTGATTACTCACACTGGAAGTGTGTGAGTGGAATGAATATAGTCGCCTTAGTAAGACTAAGATGAGACTCGAGGGATTCGAGTATGAAATAAGTTTTCATATTGAAGCCTTAAAAGCCGAATCTTGAGTGTCAAGACCAACATTCAGTATATTGATCTAGTGGTTCAAGTTAGATTTTTGGATGAAAAATCTAGACTGATGATTCGCATGATATAAAGAGTGACGAACCCAACTAAGAGGGGGCTATGCCGTGACACACATCTCATACTGTGTGTACTTATAAGACGACCCATATGTGGGGTGACAATTGAATTCCCTATCATTTGTCACTGTGTGACCCTATGGACGATAACCCTTTGACTTAAAGCTATGATATTAAGTCGAAGCTTAATGATGCTACTTTAATGTGATTCTCAAGAACCACGATGTATACGGTTCAGCGAGAACATGTTAGGAAAGCAATTAAGCTAAGATGAGATTTCATGAGTGTTTAAGGAAAAATCTATCCACCATCACCATATCAGCCCGAGCGATTATGTTGAGGACATAATCATATGATATATTAGGCATAAGGGATTAGAGATGCCATTGGTGATGTTTTGGGATGGTTTTGGGGTAATGTATTTCGTGAAAGTGTTACGCTAGTTGGATGGTAACTTAATATAACACTACTTCTTATTTTTTGGTCGCACGTCCTATTCCTGGTATGAAGCGTGAGGAGTTGTGATAAAGGGAGAATATGTGGTTTACGGCTTAAGCGGCCGAGTGGGAGCTGTTGGACGGGCCTAATGAGATTAGGCTTGGCGGCCACTTAAGTCGCCTAGGGCGACAACCTTGCTACCCCCTAACCTATATAAAGAGGTTTAAGGGGGTTAGCTTAGTGTGACGCTATAATGCGAATATTACATCTCTCATAATCTCCTATTTCTCTCTCACGGTTGAACCACCATCCGTCAGGTTCTTGGGTTTAGGACGTGGCACATTAAAGCGACTCTAGTAGGCTAGTAGCCGCTTGGTTTTCTATATTATCGTGGACTATTACCGGCAGTACGCTTCCGTATTCAGGTTAGTCCTAATTCTTCCAACACATATATTAGTGAGGTGAACAATGTATGAGAGTCTATGCCATCTTAGCTCGCATATCAAATGTGCACGATATATTTACCAGTATTGAATAGTACCTCTCTGTGACGTCCATAGCTGGCGATGGATAAATATACAAGGCAAAAGAAAAGATACTCTCGATGTTAGTTTCTGAATATTCGTTACAATATTAATGCATGCAAAATAAAGCTCGGATAGTGAGCAAGCACGTCTTCAATTCTACATGAAGATACACACCAAGGTCCAAAGTAATGGATGATCGTAGTCATAGTATCAACAAGAAAAAACAAATGAAGTGTGTTTGCGTCTTTCATGTATGTTAAATAATTTCGTAGATGCTAACAGCTTCTAACTTCAGATATGGTTCGATAATGATGATGTTGATGACATAAACGACATTCGTAATTTAGAGTAATCAGGGCATGGAAAATGAGCTAGGAGGGAGCCTTTTTCTGCCCGAGAAATGGTTGAGACGTCCAGAAGGAGAGAAATGGTTGAGACGACCAGAAGGAGAGAACATGATCAGAGCAATATCAATGTCACATAGGACAGAGAGTTCATAGGCCTTCTTGATGAGTCCATTGCGCCTCCTTGAGAATGTAACCTGACGATTTGTGTTATTCTCAGTTCTTTTGATCTGAAGTTTTACACTAACAAAAAACAAAATATTGAGTTTATTGGACTATGTTACATTGTTTTTGGATGTATTATATACTTTAATTGAGCTCAATAATTAATTATATCTTTCGACAGAATAAGGTATGGCCTTTAGTAAACCTAAGTCTGTAAACACTAGTATTTTGGTGAAATCATTTCGTGTTAATTAAATAATTATAAAACAGAAGTTAAAAACCGTAGTTCTTGTAGAAAAAGCAATTACAAAACAAGTTGATCTGTTGAAAGCAACCCTTAGAACCGCTTCCTTGTAATAAATTACAGAAGTAGCATTCTAATTTGCATTTAAAAAAGTGAAAATATAGACTTATCAAAAGGACAAGAAAAATAGAGCATGAATAAGATACATCCATCTATTATCAATTTATCAAATATTTCAGATAAGGGTAGCAAGTAGCAACTAGCAACAGAGAAAGAGCAAAACAGAAAACAAAAAACAGCGGCAAGTACAAGCACAACCACAACCACCATGGCATCACTAGTTGGATTTCCAAATGCCAATGCCATCCAAAAACCATGGCAACTCCCAACTCTGAAACCCTCTTCTAAGCCTCTTCAAAACTGCACATTGATCACTTGTTGCGCATTGAACAACAAACCAACAACAGATGCAAAAGAACTAAGAGGGAGCAAGAAAAGAGTACAGATGGGGTTCATTGGGGCGATGGCGGCAGCATCACTGATGATGGGGTTCACGTTGGATGCAGATGCTACTTGAATTGAGTACTATGCAACAGTTACTGAGCCTTCTTGCGAGCTCACTTATGTCCTCTCTGGCTTGGGTTACTGTGACATTCTTCCTGGGTCTGGCCCCGTAGCACCTTACAATGAACTTATTAATGTATATATGTCATATTAGTTGTACTGTCCCACTCAGTTCAATTGGTAAAGTTTTGCATTCGGAACTTGGTTTATACGTTGCAGCTTTGATTCATGGATTATTGTTCTGCACTTCTGCTTCTGGGGTTTTAGGTGCACTACACAGCAAGGTTTGCTGATGAGATATTGTTTGACAGCAGCTATAAACGCGGAAGGCCTCTCACTATGCGTATTGGTGTTGGCAAAGTATGTTCTTTTCCCATTTAGTCCTGGTTTCTCTGTGTTACTATATATTTAGCAATCGCCCTTCTCCCTGTTTTGTACTTAGAAGGAGGGCCTCGGTACTGTTTGATTACTGCATGTGTCTTTGTGATCGTGGGTGGCTTAAACACAGTTGAAATTGTAGGCTTAATGACAAGTACTGAAATTTCAGTCCATTTGTTCATAGAAGTTGTCCTCTGTATAATCCTAAACTCGAGTTCTGTATTTTCATAATCCTGATAAGACATAAATGAGTTCTGGTCCTTTTTCTATATCTCTAGCTAGGCACTCATTGAAAGTTCTCTGATGTAATTTGTGTCCAGTACTTATCTTTGTGTTAATTTTGAGGAATTAAGGGATTGGATCAAGGAATCTTTGGGGGTGGTGGAGTGCCTCCTATGCAAGTTTGGTAGATACTTAGAAGTTTTTTCCAGTGTTCTTCATGTGTTGTTACAATGAACTTCAACTTTTATTTTGGCTGCAAATGAATAGGTGGGAAACGTAAGCTCCGAATCCCTCCAGAGTTAGCGTATGCATCAGAACCAGCAGGTTGCTTTTCAGGTAAATTCACATAGAAATCTGAATCAAAGGATCCTGGAAATGAAAATGTTAGTTTCTTCAAGTTTCTGCAGATTCCGGGCAAGCTTAATTTTGTAGCTAAGGCAATGTTGACAGCTCCTTTGCTTCTTTTGTTGTGAAGTAGCAGTCAATACATCTCCAATCTAAGGTTCAGTGGAAATAGCTCTATTACACTATGGGCATCTGACCACCTCACATTCGCCCCCCCCCCCCCCCCCCACAACAAGATCGACTCTCCAATTATCAGTTTGGTTTAGTGTGGTTCTTGACAATGCTCACATAAGCTATTGTTTTCTGCAGGTGACTGCAACATACCAGCCAATACAACTTTACTTTATGACATTTATTTTGTGACTATATACTCGGGAAACAGGAAGTGAATAAGATCTTGCTCGATAATCATATTATTTCCTGGACAATATGCCTTCAGAGGTGAATGCCCGCGTGAATCCCTGACATTTCTTGTTTTGGCATTCTTAACGTGTGTTTTCTTCTAATGGAAGTTGTATGCTTTATCAATGGTGGTAGGGATCAGAAGCAATGACTGGTGATGCCAAACATTAACAGGTTTCTCCTGTTTGGGATGGAACAGCTGCTATTTCACAAAACTTACCTCTTGCCACCCAAGGAGGAACCAGTTACTTGGAACAGATACTTCAGGCCCAAAACCGCAGATGCTTGCATTGTCCTACTAATGTATTGGTGATATTTCAGTTTGTTTCATGTAAAATGAAGCAGAGTCTAAGTCTTCATTCAACTGCACCAAACTGAAACAAGCTAATTGTCGATGCTGACTAGTGCTTCTTTTGAAGCTTGAAACTACTACCTATCCTGCTTCATTATGTTCATCAGACTGCTGACAAGGTATTAAGACTATTAATTGGAATGCGTAAGGATTTTGCAATATCTGAACTTATTGTATATATCATGCGTGAGGTCTTGATATTATCGAATCTAAAGATATTGTGCATTGTTACCATTTTAATTACATGCTGAGCTTATCTTCTGGAATATTTTCTGATAGTTAATCTTTAACTTGGTTGTCTTCCCTGTTAAAAGAAGCAATTTCAATCTACCGTCAATATTTGCCGCCATTAGGCATGTACAAGGGAAGACACTGACCGATTGCTTGTTTTAGTCTTAGACTCAGAAAAGAGAAGGCGGAACATTAATACAGAACAGATATTAAGCCTTCTCTACATTCCATTCTTCAATTCTTAAAGTTACATGCAAAACCTTGATTAGATCAGTTATGTCATAAATAACAATACCAGAGAACCTCAACCAAAGCCAATACTGAAATTTCCTATCATTAGAAGACTGGAAAATTTACATGAGATGCCCAACAAAACTTCAGAGGTCTAAACACCAAAAAGACAAACGAAAGAAGTTACATGATAGAACAACCATTCGGATTTTCATCACTAAACATCGAAACAAAGGGTTCCTGTTCATGACGGGCTATAGTAGCAGTAGAACCATTGTCGACAAAATCCACCTTCCTGACATAACCAGGAGGAGCTTTCTTGTCGTAAGAAACAGAAGCATAAGGCTGAGCCACTAGATTATATGGCACATAAGGCCATATCTCGGCCTTCTTTCCAGTTGATTTCGCCTTCTTCAAGACTTTGCTTGCTTCCACATACCCTGTGACTGTCACCTTCTGCTGCTTCCTGTTTACCTCCACTGACTTCACCCCTGCAGTTATTTCCATTCTTTGGTCAATCATCAACATCAACTACGGTGGGCAAATCCCCCAACAGACTGATTAAAACAAAGATTAGATGAAGGGTACTAATACTATACCTGATAACGAGGACAATGCTTTCTTGACCTTAAGCTCACATCCATCACAGTCCATCCTGACTTTGAGCTCCACCGTCTGAAGTTGCTTATGCTTCTTCTTGTGCCTATGACCGCTGCTCATCAACTCCGAGACATACTCCAATGTTCCTCCAACCCCCATGATCACCCTGAATCGCGCTTTTGTCTGTATTCGCAAAATGTGACTAGCTAGTCTTTTAAAGCACTCGATCACTTGAAAAGCACACGTCCTCCAAACTCAACAGGTATACACGTATATGTCTGTGTATGTATATATGTATATGTATGTTCGTAACGACAGCTGAGCAGAGAAATATGCAAAATCAGGGGAAGGGCAGGTGAAATTTATAGCCTACAAGAGAAATATGTTTAAGAGCTTAAGAGAAACTTCCCTCCATGTCTCCCAGCCTAACAGATTCCTTCCTTTGCCCCCTAATGATCTACCCAGTTGTATATTATTAGGGTGTGCATGACAATGACGGCCTTTTGAAATTAATTTAAAAAGGCGTCTGTCTGATCTCCCTCTTTAATTTCTTAGCTACCCGTGTAAAATTTTGTTGCCTTTTTTTTTTTTTCTTTTCCTACAGCTTTGCTCGCTCCAGCTATCTTTCTTCATAGAAACCCGTTGGCGGTCCAAAGTTTCAAACGCCACCTAATTCAGAGTTTTTGAATATTACCTGTAAAATCAAGCCTTTTCAATTGTTTCCATTTTGATCTAATATGAAAAGATAATCATCCATGGTCATCTACCTTTTTTAGAGTTTAAAGTTTACCATGTAACTTTAAAAGTTAGGATTTTCATTATTCTACAATTTAAACTCAATTCTTATCGGACATTTAAAATTTCAATAGTTTATTTAACATATCGTGATCTTAACAAAGAAATATATCAGACTGTTAAAAATAATCCATCTAATTTAAATAAAACTTATACATAGCTTTTTGAACGCCTCATTATCTAAAATTATCGTGTCCATTTGTTAGAGTTTTATCTCGAAATATCTGATAAAGTTTTTGAAGAAATCAGTAAAAATGTAAAATAAAATAAAGGTTAAAATGAAATATCAATTTTAAATTCAAAACCTATGCATGTTCATTGGAATGTGAGGAACGACGAACATGTAGAAGTGTAGAAGCTGTGACGTTTAGTCAATGGCAGACGCGGGAGATTGCCGTTGATGAAGGGAGGATGATGACACGCGGTGAGAATGGGACGGCGGAAAATAGGAGAGAGAAAGGGGGGTGGCTCCCTGTGTCTGTGTATTAGTTGTCAGCTCAAATGTTTGTTTTAATTGGAGGAGTGGGGTTTGGGGCCCCACCGTAGCTGTTGCCCGTTGGTGCATATGGCGGTTTCTGTTGTTACTGCAATTCTTTAATTTTTATTTATTTTCATAATCCATTTTTCTTAGAGGCTAAGAGAGAGCGTTACGATGGTTTTATTTCACTTTCTTATGATCATTTCCAAGTATAGGTTGTTGGCTAATTTTTGAATCAAACAATTTCCTAGATTTTCTTTTCTTTTTTTCCGCAAATGGGATGTGAAAGAAGTCATCTTTAGAATTTGAATTTAAGTATCCAATAATAATTTTGAGAAATATTTCAGATTGATACCTATTATTTTGCGAACTTAACAATAGAAGTGAGGCTTTTCTCTGGAAAGTAAGGACACCAATTAGAGAATCAAAACAGTTCGATCGGAACATTGATGATTGTAAAATTACTTGGGAAGTAGTAGCTCTTGCATCTTAGGATTGAATCATAGGAGGTTTAAGTTTTTCCTTATTTGAAGAAAGTTTACTTATGAGAGCCAGGTATTCATGACTAATATGTCTTCAATTCAATCTGGTTTAGTACTAATATTTTCCCCCTAAAAAAAACAATGTTATGGACCCAAAAATGAATCTACCTAAAAAAGTCGATGTTATGGGCACAAGAAAATAATGAGACAACATTTTTCAAAACAATTATGAATTTACACATTACACGGCTTTCAAATTACAACAACAACAACACCTCCTAGTGTGGGTCTTGCTTTCGCGAGGTCTGGACACACGACTTTCAAATTAAACTCACAAAAATGGGTAATCATCAAAGCCATTGTTGAACTGAGCTTCTCCAAGTGTTTTTGAGTATCAACTACCAATTACCAAAGGGTAACTTACTCCATGGATTGTCATGGGATAAACCAAATTCAGGTTTCAGTTTAATCTACATTGAACTCAACAGATGTTTATCATCCCACTAACAACATACTCCGTGTCCACCTTGATTCAAAGTTCGACATCAAGCCCTTTTTTCAGCCAGTTAAATTTGAGAAATTAGGTCGGACAAAATTTTACCAAACTTTTCACCCTCGAGTAGGACATCCTTGAAAATAGGAAAAAAATACATTGGGGGAACTCGTTATTCGCGTATCAAATTGCCAGAAGATCCACAGAACTGAGATCTATTTTCTACACAAACATGGCCAGAAAGCTGCAGCAAAGGGAATTCAAGTTAAAATACCTCAGCTATATACACAAAGCTGTACTACAAATTACAAGCGAACTTTGGGGGGCGGGGGGGCCGGGGGAGGAGATACAGGCTGCGTACCCAATGACTTACAGGATGCAAAAATTGTAAAGACATTGGATAGATGCTAAATGCAATACTGGTATTTACATCAGACCTAGCCTAATTTCTGGTTCCAAATGCTGCAGTAGAAGAAAAGAAGCGAGCAGAGAAAGTAGGAGTGACAGTAGCCCCTGAAATGAATCATTATGCAGTGTAGAGGCAGCTGAGGTCTTGGGAGGGGCCCTTCCGGCAATAGCAGGAGCAACTGCTGGCCTGCCGGTTATGTGTTGTTGTTCATCGGTAGGTAAGGGATTGGGTGCTTTTCCGGTAGGAGGTGAAATTGATGGTGTTTCTTTTCCATCAGCACTTAGATCTTCACCTGGAGAAAAACCAAGAACATGAGAATCTTTCATGCAGTTGATACATTTACCGACATCAACAGCAGCGTATATGGGAACGGTATCACTATACAAGTTGTATAAAGAAACAGCAAAAAGCTTGAGCACTCACAATCTGAGCGAGACCAGCCAAGTCTCATGTTCTCCCTGTCAAACACCATTCGATATCCAGTCATGAAGTTCTCTGCATGATAATTTTTCATTCAGATTAGAAAGACTCCCATGAAAAAGGATATACAAGCAAGATAAAGAGACAGTCCCACTCACGGCCAATAATTGCTATATTTCCTTCAGTTGGCTGTATAGGTAGACAATAGATCACAATTCCCTGCAGCATGGAAATTCAACATCTTATAAAAGGTGCTCAGTAAATGAACAACATAAAAGGCATCCACTTATCATCAACAGCTCAAAGGTATCATAGTTCCCAATGAAATGAAATAGAAAGGGCCTATCACAGCTCAGGATACAACAAAATAACATCATCAGCCATGTACAACAGATATCTGAGAGAATGAGCATTTGGAGGGGGGGTCAAATTAATCAATGGACTGTGATACACACACATGATACAGACAAAGTTGATAGCTCGTAGGAAAAGTAAAATGTAAGCCCCGATTTGGAATTGGCATTGGTGAATAAATGAAACCCATTTCCATCCAAGGAACGATTTGAAAGGGGCATTAACGTAGTTGAGATGGGAAGCAGCTTCCTCCTGTTCATACACACATTGACGAAAACTCCACACGCAAATCAGCTATATGGATCTAGTTTTTGCAAATTCTGTAATACAGATCCTTGGATTCCTTCATATATTTTATATTTCCCTATCTGAGCAAGTTACAAAGGAACATACTGGCGGACAGCGACAAAAAGCAAGCTGTTACCATAGCCAGTCTTACAGCTTGCGAAGATGCCCACAGGAGATTAGATGACAAGGGGCAAACAAGAACTTAATTGTATGGAAGGGAACTTCAGAAAATTAGAAGCTTGCAAGAGCCTCTGAGAAAGTTAGAAGGGCATTACTGTCATTCAATATACTAAACAAAGCTTTACTTCAACATCTGAGACCCAATGGCCTAAATTAATGTTTCATTTGCCTCACTCAAAAATTTAAGGGGACAAAAAAATTTGGTTTGTGATACTTCTACTCCACTGTTAGACAATTCTCTCAGCACCAACATGCTATCAGGTACCAACTATAACACCCAAAACAGCAAATTTCATCTAACTTAATCAGAACACGATAACTACTCATGAAAGGACTCACAATAACGACACATAAAATTATAGTGCCAACTTCATAAACGAACATCAAAAAATGGACAGAATAAGAATCGGCACCAAACACGGGGGGAGCTGGGGAGGGGATTAGGAGACAAGAAATCAGGGAATCACAACACAAACCTGATCCCCACTGATAGGGAAAATAGGATTCTGGATAACAAAGCTTTCATTAGATTGCAATCGCAGCTCCACTGAAGGGAAATTCGGTGGTTTTTGTGCACTAGTTGACAAAGGTAGACCTTTAACTCATTGAAAAATATAAAGACATATTTATTCAAAAAGCAATCTCAACATAGAGGATTATGAAGATAATATGGAAATTGACCTTGATGCATAACAATAGTCCCATTGATCATAACTCACTCTGGAGGCATTGATTTCTCTATCAAACTATCAAAAACAGAATGAATTCAGCATTGTAACATGTGCAATTAAGCTAGATTTCAGAAGAACATTGTAGAAAACTGTACCTCCTGGACTACTTTTTCATAAACATCATCAGGAAGAAATGTAAAAGAAGTCCCACTGTCTATGAGAGCATGAAGACTAGGTTGTTTGAGACAATTCTTCCCAATGCAGAAAGCATCCACACCAACAATGTAAGTTGAACTGATAAAAGCAAACAGAAGAAACGAGATAAGAAAGAGATGAATGAGGATTTGTTTCCTACATTCCGGCTTGTACATTAAAAACGTGATCAACAAAAAGTTAGGAAACATACTACTTTCCATCTAACGGCAGTAATGGAGTCCAGCGATGGACATTGGGTCCTTGATCTCCAAAAAATATTCTACCAGAACCATCTTCATTAAAGCAGAAGGAGAAGGTGTTTCGAACCAACCCAGCTTTCGCTAGGAGACTTGGAACAGATATTTCTCCAAGTCCTAGACCCATCAGACCATCAGGAGCAACTCCATCCAAGTAACCACCACTTTGTTTCTTACCACAACTGTGCACAATCAAACATCCACATAAGTTAATTTCTGTTTTCCCGACAAAAAGAGTTTGTTACTGAACTTGTTTCACATAACATCCCCAGAAAAGATCCTAAGGACTGTAAATGAGATAAACTATAGTTGATCTCAGATATTAATGCATACCCAAAAACAACTAAAGCTTGCACAGATGCATTGGATGGATTGTCACTGCTCGATGAGAGATGTAATACATCTTCAACAAGCATACCAGAACTTGAAGTATTTTCTGAATAGTACTGGGCATTATAAGAGCACGGCTGTGTAGGGCTTTTACAGTTTGACCCCAGTTCACATAACCTATGGCTGCACGGTAGATGTTTGCTGGTGCTTGAGCCAGCTGGATTGTACTGATTGAGATCCTTATCCTGCATAATAAATGCCCCATAGACCAAGGAGCACCTGCCAATCAATCATTGGAAATAAGTGCTAAAACTGTTACCAGCATTAGCGGGTACAATGCAACAGAACGCACACACACTACCGATGACCTGCAGGATGAATCACACAAGCAAAGCTCGAAGGAACCCACTTCCGCAAGAAGTGCAAGATATCCATAGAACCCTTTCAGTGTCTTCCTCCCCCAAATAACATCTTTTCGCTTGGTTCGCTCATTTTTCTTTCATCTGCTCCTCAAGTGAATAGCCAGAAATATTTTCCAAGAAAAAAGGCGAACATCAAGTCTCCACATTAAACATCAAACGGCTATGTTGACTCAGTTCAATCTAAATTCAGGACGAATCAAACATACAGTACATTCTTCGAAGTGGACAAATTAAGAGATTGCGAACTATGCACAATCAAATTTTCAGCAGGCACACTCTTGAAAGGGAAATCTGAAATATGGGCTCACACTCAATAAAAGATCTGCTCCGAAGTTAGAAGACTGAACAAATGAGGCCTTAAGAACACCCAAAAAAAAAGGAACAAAACAAACCACACAGATGCAATGAGATGTCTACACACATCCAAAGGTTCAGATATAACTATAGCACTTTTGCAGCAAACTCAGGAGACAAACGTTCATAAAAAGTACAGAAATAGAAGTCAGTCTGTAAGAACTGAGAGATGATTCAATAAACAATACGACACTGGATTCCAACGACATCAGACTTGAAAATTACTATGAGGGCATCAGTAAGGATTGTGTAAGAGTGCCAAATACCGAAGGGTAGAAGACAAGCGTACCAAGCTGGAGTAATAACGGGCAGACAGAGGAGCACATTGGACACAATCACAAGGAACCCAGAGCAGATCACTCCCATCATCCAATGCAACAAGAAAAGACACATTTGGGGTTCCAATATCGATCCAAGTGTAGTGTAACCTGTTCACCATTGACAACAAACATTTACTAGTAAATTCAATAAAATCAATGCTTGTAGGGATAGCGCTGCCCACATCTGGATCTCCATTAGCTCCGCATAAGCGGGACCCACACTGAGAGTAGTTATTGTTGTCATTATATAAAAAAGAAAATTGCAAATTCAAACTTTGAAGAGGGGTGTTCTTACCAAGCAAGCTCATTTCCAAACGATTGAGTTAAGCTGCCTTCAGATGGGAATAACAACTGATACTGACGTTGATGGCCCATTTTCATCTTCAATCTCTGAAAGTCTTGCGACAACAACATACTATAATACTCCTTACTCCTCAACTCCGGCCACGATTTATCACCGGAAAACGCCCTCAACTCGTCGGAAAACCGGTGTATCAATCGGGAAGAGTACATATCACCAACCCCAGCTGCCACAAATACAATCCTCAACATCAACAGCATCCGCCATACCCACACTAGAAACCCACTCGCCATTGCTCCAGATTCAGCAGAAAAACTAGGGTTTACAAGCACTAGCGCAAATGGGTATTTCCCAACGAGATCTAGAGAGACTATAAGCAGGATTTGGGGTAGTAGTATACTATACTAGTCGTCCTCGATTGTAGGAAACTGGAAAAGGGACCAAATGTAAGCGAAATGTCACCTTTATAGAGCCGCGAAGAAGACAGTCCACAAACAAGAAAAGAACGCAGACCCAGATGGGAACAGGGGAGATGAAGAGAGAGAGAGAGAGACGGGGAAAGGAGAGAGAAAGATGAGTAGCAGAAAAAGATGGGTTGGTGTGGAGTGGTGTGTTGGGGAGTGTTTGTTTTTCTGAAAAGAATGAAAGCTCGAAAAATGGGAAGGAAGAAGAAGACGACGCAGTGGCAAATATCACGCGTTACGCAAATTACGCTCCATGTGTCGCGTTACTAATCATCCTGAGTCCTGACCCGACCCTTTTTGTCAAATTAATTAATTAATTATGTCATTTTAGTATTTATTTGAATTGAGAGTTAAATCGCATTCATCATTTCAGAAACAGCCAGCTCAATCCTATGTGTTACGTCGTTGTAAACTTGTCATCACTCATGACTTTAAATTATTTATGAGATGCCATTTCTAGGCCATGTTTTTAACTATCATGGTAAAATTTTAGTAAATTATAGTTATCAAGGATTGTAAATAACTATGAGAAGTTATCATAGTTTAATATCCTCTTACTATTATCAGTGGCGAAATTAAAAATTCGTGTTGGAATTAATAAGAGTAAATGGCCCTGATAAGACCTCAAATTTTCTTTTACTTGCCTTCAAGGACTTCGATGGTGGATGACATTTTGTTGAGGACCTCATGCTGGTTTTCCGGCCAAATTTCCACTTAAGACAAATTAAAGAATGTATCCAATTTTTTAAGGCTTGAAAATTAAAGGACTAAACAGTTAATTGTTTGTAAAATAATGAAAAAGGACGAATCTAGCCAAAAAAAAAGAAGGAAAAATATTAGTTTTGGATGTGATGAATTTTACTTGTTAATACTGAATTATAAACTTGTGCTGTAAGAATTTAGTTAAAATAATTTTTAATATGTTATCAAGAGAATGAATAGTTCATTTTGTTTTCAAATAGCAAAATAAGTTGACACATTATATGATTTAATTTATGAAACCTTTGAGAATTTTTTCTTAACTTTTTTCTATTAAATTAATATACTTATTATTTTAAAGTTCAACTCATATGGAACTTTTTTGTTGTATTCACATTTAAGTGGGAGATTATGGGTTCAAATCCTACCCCTTGCAAGTTTTTGCTTACCTCTTCTCCCTTTGCAAGTGGAATGCTCACATTTCATTGGGAAAAAAAAAAAAGAGAGTAACAGTGGGAAAGTGGTAGAAAAAATACCAAAATGTTGTTAATAAATAATTTTAGTTAGGAGAGTGTTCAATTTGATTATAATAAGACTTCAATTATATTACATACCATAGTGCTCTTTTATATTACGTATCATCAAAGATGACCTCCTCATGTGCCAATTTTTTTAAAAAAAATCAATATATTTGATTTAAAAAGCAATTATTTTTCTAATATATGTCACTCCAATACTAAAATTTATAAGTTTAACTTTAAATAGTAATATCAATAAGATTAACTTTTATTATTCACTACAACTCGTGTACATATGATCGATGCATAAAATTCCACGTAGGATGCTGCATGACATTGGAAGGGCATGTAAGATGGGGTAGATTTAGACATTTAGTTATATTTAATTCGATGTGTTCAAATGATATTGATGTATCTTACAAATAATTAGTAATAAAATTTGGTCTTAAAAAAATGTAAAAAATTTAACAAAGAAAATGATATAAAACCAAAAAGTTTCGTATAAGTTGAACTTGAAATAATTAGTATTTAATTCAACAGGAAAAAAAAGCAAGACGAAATGCTCAAATCTTTCATAAATTAAATAATATAATATATCAACTTATTTTTCTATTTGAAAAACAAATTAAAGATTAATTTTATTGAGCCTTAATAACATATTAAAAATTATTTTACCTAAATTCTTGCATCATAAGGATATAATCATAGCACTATTAGATATGTCATCTTTTGCTATATGACAAACAATTAACATTTTGTAATGGCCCGAACATAAGATTTGTATTAACTACTTCAATTTACCCTAATCACAACTTGATTTAAGTTGGGCGCCGTATTTCAATTTATCGTTTTATGTATATGCATTTATAATGCACATCGCAGGTTGAAACGACAACGAGACCTCGAAATGAACCTTTTAATGCCCCTTCAATAATTCCTTCAAGATTCTAATAAATATTTGAACGCCCGCATAATAAAAATAAAAATAAATAAATAAATAAGTAAATAAATGAAATAAAATAGCCTAACTGTTGAAGGACTAATTTATTTAAGTAATAATAATGATAATAATAATAACAATAAGAATAAGAATAATAATAATCCCAGCAATAATAATAATAATAATAATAATAATAATAATAATAATAATAATAAT
>JACYFF010031958.1:103744158-103824440 GCA_017589665.1 Selenicereus undatus
CGCCCCCCCCCCGCGGCATGGGGCCCCCCCCCCCCAGGTTTGAAATTATCATATTTATAATGTTCTTTTTTTATTGAGCATATTTACATGTTTTTGACACACTCTTAAAACTGGGTTGTGGACTTTTTAGTACTCCGAAGTTAATGATATTAATTTTTCTGACCCTCACCTTTTCACGTTAATTTTTAAAATACCCTCACCGTTGGAAGTAATGAATTATAAGTACCATAAAATTCAAACTCCGGTGAGATGATAATGTGTCAGTTATTTTGTGGTTGAAATCTTTTGTAGAATACCAAAAGTACCCTTCTTATAATTTGTATAAGTCCCCTTTAAGGACTTGAATTTGAAGCTCCTTTTTAAAAAATATATATAAAAAAAAAACTTGAACCCAACCAACCCCAACCCGCCCCGCCCCGCCCGACCTCCTTCCCTCCCAACACCAGCTAGTGTTGTGCTCTCCGAAGTATGTGTTGAAGAATCTGAAGGTAGAAGGTGAGCATAATTTAAGTTTTTTTTAAATATTATTCTGTAGCATATGTTTGAATGCCCCAAATTCAAAAAATACGGTTTTAATGACTGAGTGTAATGGCTACTACCCAGCGAAGACCCAACTTTAATAAAGAAACTCACTAATTTACCATAAAATTTAATATTATGATATTGTGAGATGAAGTAAACACATAGTCAATGAGAATAATTAATGCTCAACAAAAATTATCAACAACTGAAGTTAATTGTACTGATTTCACACCACCCCCAACCCCCACCCACCCTCCAAAAACAAGAAACAAAGAAAGAATGGGTAGATTAAAAGTTCAAAATATCATGGAAGCTAAAGCTTTAATAATTTTTAGGGTTTTTGGATTTAAATAATTCAAACTTTGATCGATATGTTGTAAATAATCTCTATATCCGAAATACATAGAAGTATACTCTACTTTCAACTTATTTAATTCTTGTATACTACCACCGAGTTCTGACCATTTCAACTTGGTGATGGAGTGATGTGGCGGTGGTGTAATCCTAAGTGGCCATGTAAACAATAAATTAATGTTTTTTTAACATGTCTGCATTGTTTCAAGATGAAAATTTTATAAATATTTTCATTTAATAATATTTACATATATCGGTAGAGGTAAGGTTGCCTACAGCTGGATCTCCCCAGACCCCGCGAAAGCGGGACCCACACTGGGAGTTTGTTGTTGTTGTTGTATATATATTTATTTTATGCAATTTGGACATAGATAGTCATTATTTTAAATTTTAGTATTCAGTTTATCAAAATCAAATTCACATTTCAATATTGCTAAATTAATACTTATCTTTATTTTGAAAAATGGCTTTCAATTGTGTGCAATATTCACTTTTTATAAAAAAATTTTTTGCATTGATGATTACTAGAAATAAATTATATGTATTTTTTTAACCTATTCACTTTTTCCAAATCTTTTTTATATATTGAATATGACAAGTGTTTGTTTTAAATTATTGCTCATTAATATTTAAAAAATTAAAAAAAGGCACCCACCACCCTCGAAGCACACCACCACCACCACATCCTCAGCCTCAGTGCAGCCGTTGTCAAACCACCATCAAGGTCTTCTGTTGTTGATGACTCCACGCCTGAATTCGCGTCTCTGCGGTGACTACGCTGGTCACCTTTATTGTCCACGAGAATAATTGTGAAGATAGCATGTGGGTGGATTCCATGGTGAGTTGAAGAGAGTAAAACTGAAATTTGGAATTGACGCAGGGATCTCACCGGCGTGGTGAATCGAGGGGGGGTGACGTCGGTGTCAGTGGAAGGTTAATCGACAAGCGGAGGTAGTGAGAATGGTGACGGTGGTCATTAGGGTTTTGACAATGTCGTCTAGCTTATAGGGACGACCATTCTAAATGCCATCTGGGCCTTGTTGGCCAACGGCTACCTCGATCGTTGGGTCACTGGTGGCTTGGCAAGTGAAGGCAGCAATAACACGGTGGTGGGTGGGGCAGTTAGATTGACTATGGTAGAAGAATGAGGTTGGACATTCTTTTTTTTTTTAATTGAAATTTTGAGATGGTGATTACATAAATAAAAGGAATAATTGTCTAAGAATGAATCACTAATTTCAAACGAATGACTGTTATGTTAAGAAAAAATGATTACCAAAAAGGAGAAAAATACCATTTTAAGGAAAAATAATTGTTTTTACAAAAATATTCTTTAAAAAATCAATTGGATTTTTATTTTATATATTTATTTAAATATTATAAAAATTGAATTGGATATATATATGAATTGGATATATATATATAAGGATTTATTTTATTTTGTTACAAGAAATTTAGTTTTTTATTTTATATTTCAAAAAAGAGGTTATTACACTCAAGGAAGGACAGAGATTATGTATTCGTTTTCTATAAACATTGCTTAAATGTCAAAGAAAGCCTTTATTTTATTTAGTCTATTGTACAACTACACTAGCATAGCTGCCACATCACTCCACCACCGAGTCGAAATGGTCTGAACTCAATAGTGGTATACTACAATTAAATAAGTTGAAAGTAGAGCTTACTCTCATATATTTCGAAAGTAGAGATTATTTGCAACATATCGGCTAAAGGATGGATTCCTTAAATCTAAAAACCCATTTTTTTTACATATCATCATCAACCATTCATAAATCACCACTCAGATGATGATTGTGAGCTTTCGATCTTTGATTTCAATGATGAAACAAAGCTCCAAAATCAAAATCTTGCAAGCATCAGATTCTCTGAGGTAGTGGAAGAGACAAACCATGTAAAAAAAGAAGCTGAAGAACCACAAATTTCACATTTGAATTAGGAATGAATTAGGAAAGGAAGTGAAGAGGGAGAAGCGCGCATCACCCTTCAGTAGAACAATAGCTAGTCTTCTAATTAACGCGCACAATAATGTGCATAGGATCTTGGTTGGGAATGATGACCCACTCTTTCCAATATTTGCCCGCCAGTGAACCCAAAAAAAAAAAGATTATAATTATTAAAATGCCTGTTAACCACCCACACTTCACTTTCCTCCTCCTATTTCCAAACCATTTCTCTGTCATTGTCACAGTCAAGAAGTAGCAGTTTTCTTTACAAATCGAAGGTGAAGAAGGAGATGATCAGTTCTCTTGCCATTTCCAACTTTTCTCTGCTATAATATTAGTATTATTTGTAGTTAATTGTAATTTCTCTAATTAGGAGATTAACCAATCTTTCATTTTGTGAGAGTTATTTATATCTCTTCAATTGTGAGAGTTTATTATATGGTTGTGTGACTATGAATTTGGATGAGATTGATCAATAATGCATGTTGAAGCAGATCTTTCATGGATTTTGGTCTTTCAAGTGTAGCCCTTGGTGTTGGAAGAGTATCTTGCCCAAGAATGCTATGCTAGATCAGCATATCAGCCTCAGTGAAAAAATCGTAATAGATATATTGATATTTTCCTAGGTTGTATGAGAAAACAACAAAAGTGGGAAAATGAGCTATCAACGTATTTCAAGTTAGTATTTTTGAGATTGAGATATCATTTTGAGATTAAATATTATATTTGTTTTTACTCAAATATACATTGTAAGTGTCGTATGACGTTATGAATTATTAATGAATTATTCCTTTTCTTGACGGAAAAAAAAAACCCAGCGAACCCACACTCCATAGCTGAAGAGTATGGGAAGTCAGAATGAGATCAAGGCTCACTTTCAAAGAAACTAAAAAGGTTGTTGCGAAGAGATTAGTAGACAACTTGAGTCCACTAACTATAGTAGGGATGGCAATGGACTGGATTTGGATCGGGTTCGCAAGATCCAGATACAAATCCATTTTTTGGACCTGGATCCAGATCCGATCTAAATTTATAGGGTCAACAAAATTTGGATCTAGACCCGAATCCTCTGGATCTAAAGGGTCTAGTAGGTCCTTAACAGGTCTTGCTATTTTGAGTCATTTTTTTTTTCACTTTCTTATTTTTCTCAACAAAACAAAAGTGCATACATAAAATTTTGTCATATAATTGACTTCTCCGCCATAATACATAACAAAATACTGATCATAAGTAAAAATTACTAATAGTGGTCCACTATCCTCGATTAAGTCAGTACACATAAACCAAATAAGTTGTCTAATATCCATACATACCCTGTTTCAGCTCACCCATAAACGGGGAATTGGTACAATTTTTTCTAGGTTGAAGAAATTGTTCCAGGGCTTATTCCTATATGAGTAAATATTAAATTCCATTCTTTTTTTTATTTGGATTTGATTTGCATATGATAGATTTTGGCCTCCTTTTGAGTTTTGGCTTTTGTTGAACCCTTTTTTTGTTGATGATAGAGTTTCTATGTAGATCGCATTTGACATTTTGACATCAGCATGACAGAGGTAGAAATTGGATAAATAACTGCGGCTAGCACCGGAAAATGACCCCGAAGTCTAGATAGAGGCGTCGAAAAATGGACAAAAGTGCCGAAAAATAGCTAATTTGTGAAGGGGTAGTGTCGAGATGAGGGTAGCGTTGCTACTTCTGGCGAAACCGCGATGAGCAACACCAAACTGTGGTCTCCGAGAAGAGGGAGAAGACTGGCGTGAAGGCCCTTGGACTCTAGAGAACAAGGACCGAAGGAGATGGGATGGAAAAGAGTGGTGGATGCCGAAGGAGATGAGGTCGCGAGAGCTTGAGGACTAGTGATGAAGAGACGTGCGACTGAGAGGAATGAGAATTGAGAAATGAGAAATCTGAAACCAAAACTGAAAACCCTAACTCACCTATGCTATAATACGAATAATAAAAAAAATACAAATGGGTCGGTATACGGGTTGAGGGTAGGGTCTGGGTAGGAAAGTCCCAGGCCCAGATCCAGGTCCAATAGGACCAGATCTTCTAAAAATCCAATGGGTCCAAATTTTTAAAATCTAGATCCTTAAAAATGGATTGGATCTGATAGATTTGGATCGGGTCCAAGATCCACTGCCATCCCTACTTAGCAGGCACTTTAAGCACCATCAAATGAGGATCCAAGCCAAGAACATTAGAGGGCAAGGAGAAGTTCAAAAAAGAGGCAGTAGCAAGAAAATTGCATTTCAAGAAAACCCTTTAATTTTAAGGGAAATTGATGCCAATAATATAAATTATCGGGGTATCAACACGAATAAAATGATCAAAGAAAATTACAACGAGCAATCTGACTTTTGACCTTATATTTTGTAAGTATACCAATAACAAGTTTAGGTAAGCTTGACTTGTTGTGCATTGACATGGATTTTCTTATATCACATTATTTACGAAAAATAAGATCAAAGGTCAGATTATTCGCATCGATACCCCCAATAGTTCAAATTATTAGTGTCAACTTTTCCTTAATTTTTGGGCTCACTGAAATGAAGCATGATAGTTTGAAGGTTTGGGATATTTATAGTGCGTGGGCAAAAAATAGGTTTAATGAGCTAATGCTGAAGTTGTACCGAAGACTTGTTTGATTCAAACTGCAAGTGAATGATGTGATTGTCACTAACTTAAGCATTTTGGGTTAGGTAGAACTAAGCATGACAGAAAGCAGAACTAAATTAATAAAACAAAGAGAATTTGGGTTATGATTAAACTTAAAATGAACCAAATAAATCAAGTCAAATCTTAACCTTTCTAAGTTATGCTAACATTTAGATATGGTAGGCTACACCATCAAAGCTCATCTGAACCCTCTTTCAAAGGTGGAATGCTAATTTAAATATTCTAACCACCTATTTTCATAAGGTCATCCCAATTAAGCTACAGGAGTAGCAACCCTACACCTAACTACGATTTAGACTATTTTCATGTCCAAACTTTGGTTCCTACCCACTCTAGACAATTGATATAACCTTTCTACATAACCTTTGACCTTTCAGCAAAAATCAATTGCCTAAAAATACAAATAAATATTTAATTGAACACTTGGCGAACAAGAGAGATAACTCTAAATTCAAGCATAATCACAGTAGCCTGAGGGCTAAACAAGATCAATTAGCCATCTCAAAGGCTAATCACAACTAAATAACTCAAATACAACTATAACTAAACATCAAAACATAAGCAAACCAAACAGAAATTAAACTAGCTGCAAAAGCTAAAGAGCAAGAAGTCTAAAGAGAAATAGAGGAGAACAACTTAGTCTTTTACTTGAAATCAACAATTATCATGTAGACATAAATCTAATCTACTTTAATCTCCCCAGTGGAGTTTTAGGAGGCTGAGACTAAAGTTAAAACTAAAAATTAGGAAAGAAAAGGTAGAACAAAGGATTATCTCAAAATAAGGCAAAGGGGGGTTTAAATAATAAAATAGGTGGCCGTTTCAGTGACATAAGTTATATCAGATGACACTTATATCACATATTGGAATTGACTGGGAAAAATTATAGGAATTGGGAGCTACTGTGCCATTTGACACGGCCAACCCTGCCATATGAGACGGCGGTGCCATATAACATGGTAGTGCACATTTCATGGCCATTGCCACTTGACATGGCACGTCCTTCGCAACTTCTTCTAATGGTTCACATGGTGCCCATGGTCATGGCTTCTCGACTTGACATTGTTTGGTCCCAATCTTCTACCATTGGGATCGCCACTATTTTCTATAGAATAAGCAAAACCAAATAAAAATTCTAAAAATTAAGTATTTACTACAAATAAAAGTTGAATAAATAAGGATATAAAATACGATATTTTCTGACCGAACATGAAGGACAGATAGGGCATGGACTATTATGCGGAATAAATATGGGGTGTTGATTGAAAAATGAGTGCTTATGTCACCCTGTACCAATAATTGATTCCTAAGCCTCAAGCTTTGTGGTGATTCCATTCAGGATGCCCTGTATTAATTAATTAGTAAATGTATGAACTTGAGGTTGTGGGGTCGAATAATGAAGTTCAATACTGCTGGTGTATGTCACGGAGATATGTTGCGGCCTGCGGGGAAGAATTGTTTGGGGGAGGTGAAGGTCTGCTCACTAGTGTAATTTTTCAAAAAGGAAGATTTTAATGTTTGGGCTGCTCTTGATCATCACATTTTGGTTGTTTGCAGTTGTAGCAGGATATTCAAATAATAATTTCGCAATTTATTATATACTTCCGGAAGTATATGTCCCCACAGTTCATTTATATTTTTTTAGATTATGTTTGTCATATATTCTTTTTATTTAATATGATTTTGCAGATATGTATTAGGGGAAGTGTATATTTCCAAATGGATATAATACATATTGAGATACTTCAGTTTAACCACAATTTTAGGAGTCTTTCATTTTATGTAAAGGGCAGTTCAATGATCGAATTAAAAAGGTCATTGTTTAAAGTGTGGTTAGATAATATACTCTTTTTGGGCGAATTTTTAAATTAAGCGGCAATTTTAGGTACAATTTAGATAGTATTCTTTTCATATATAGGTGGATTGTTTTGTTCACGGAAGGTTGTGATATGCTCACCTAATTGGTATCAATTCATTGTATTATTTTGTTCAAAAAAGTTCAATGACTAAACCATTTTTAAAAAGTTTAAAATATGAATACAAGTGCCATCTCAATAAACTAGTAATGTTAGCTAGAGAGAAAATAAGAGTAGGATGTCACTCTTTCCAATTCCAAATGCGCACAGCACTGATAAAAATAAGGAAAAACAACAATAACAACAAAAGGAAAGAAATTGATAAAATCAAGTTCTGTTACACTATGAACACTACTTTCAACTCGTATTACAAAAGAATGCCCGAATAAATGATTGCTGAACAAACTCACAGTCACTTATATTATATACTCTAGTAACTCTACGCACAAAACAGAACCCAAAAAAAAAAAAAGGCTCTCTTTCAACCAAAAACCCAACCCCCCCCCCCCCCCCAAAGTAAATAAATAAAAAGAGGAAAAGGTGACCTAAGCAACTCCTATGTACATGAGGAAGACACAAAACTCACAGGAACGTCAAGGAGATTGGGGAGGGAACAACAAGCAGTCAAGACTCAAGAGGATATGGCCCCATTAACGAGGACGCCTATCTTCAAGAATTCTTACAGTACAACATCGTGAAGAGAAATTTTTTGTGCTCAAATTTGTAGAAATTTTCCGTGTGCCTTAAAAATGCAATGAATTACTCACTAATTGTTTTGTTCGACCATTGTAATTCTATTTCCAGTTTTCTTGGTGCACTCTTGCTTTCAGGGAGCAATGTATACTCTCTGGCAACCGCTCCAAGCATTACGACTTGATCGATCTGGATTGTCACCTTCCCAAATGATTTCTGCCAAAGCAAACACAATTTAAGGCAAGTACTAAACTGAGGCAAACAGAATTTAGATCATGTTGAACGTCCATGATCTGCCGTTAAAGTGAACAACTTTTCTTTTACCTTTCCTACTTTGCTCTTATTCTTGCAAGAGATACGCAGCTTCTGGCCCTTTGGAGGACTCTCGAATGACCACAAGAAGCTCTCATTCCACTCTGGAGTGGGACCGGTGGACATGATCTGAGAAAACAATGAACGCGTTTGACATGTGAGAGAAAGTGAACTGCAAAGATGAGAACATGCAATGTGTATGTATAAGCAAAGCCGTATCTTACCTGTGTGAGTCTGGGTTCAGTATTTCCTAGAGTGAGCTTGCAATATACACTCGGGTTTCCCACAGATTGCTTTATATTGTTTCCGCGCTTGATTATCACTGTGAGAGTTCCTGGCAAACACTGCAAGAGAAATTCAGCCTTCTCGTGTAAACGAGGTGGGCCAGATTGGATAAGGTACTGCAGCACCGGAATGGCATCTACAGCAGCTATCGATTGAGCTCGAGAGACTTCAGCAGGGCATGCAGACCAAGCTTGTCTTAAAAGAAACAGTGCATCCAATGCGGCTTCTTGGGTTGCCTCTGAGCCTGTTTTGAGAGCGGTTACAAGCTGGGGTACACTGAGAGTAGCAGGCTCAGTGGCTCTTAACCGGGGAAAGTTGCCAAAAAGTGCATTTAGTGCTTTCAAATACTCCTCATTCACAGTCCCATTTGCCCACAAATCCTTTTCGATAATAGCTGCAAGATCAAGAAGCTCGTTGGAGAAACAGAAATTCATGTATGCATAAACAACGGAACCCAAATTATGAAACCTTCAGGAAAGGGATGCTGTTTTTGCTTACTGCATTTCCCACGTTACCCTACTCAGGTGGACTTGTACAAGAACAGTACTTGGCCAAGGTGTCGAGCATAGTACTTGGGTTCAAATATAAAATCTTAAGTGAAATAACATTCCTCCCTCCACACTAATGGTCCAAATTAACAAATCTTCAGCCCAGCCAGCAATATTTATGTACTTTTTCCCAGAACCTGTAAAAGCAGGACCTACACTGGGAGTTGTTATTATTGTTGTATTCCAAAAATGCTGAGGAGGTCAAGACAAATGCAAAGATGGACCTGCTTTTTCTGGGGGGAAGGGGTGGGGGGGGGAGGCTGAAGGTAACGGACCTGAAGTGGACATTTCCTTTTTAAAATATATAACTAGAAATAGAAGATGACACCTATAGCCCAAAGAAATTTGACATAATTATCCTTTGGAATCCAACAACATGATGGAAGAAAGAAATTCGACAAGATTATCCTCCAGAATCTGATAACACAAAACATATAGCCAATAGGAACTATCCATTTCCTGTATGTTTCTGTTCACATGAATTTCTACCCTGTTTTCTCCCTTTCTTTCTTCACCCCAAGGGATGGGATCATAATTCGTAACCCTTCTTAGATGAATGACAGACAATGTATAACTTATAACCGTGAACTTGTTCTGCAACACATATCAGTGAATCTTAGCCCCAAGAACATCAGAAGTCTTAAGACACACCGTGTACACAATGAGAAAACTAGGTTTGCTGGAAGTAAGATGAGTTCCAAAAGCCCCATGAAAGTTTTTAGACAAGAAAAATATGCCCCAAAAACATCAGAAGTCTTAGCCCAACCGTTTCAGTAGTCTAATATAGCAAATCTAACAGGTGAAAAAAACTTTACCAGTTATAGCCCTGACAGTTTCGCTGGAAGCATACTCCTGGTTTGTATTGTTGGAGAAGAGATGCTTAACAAACATTGCAGCCTGCATAGAAGTTTCTGGATCACTTGAACCAATCAGATCAAGTATGACTTGGACTCCACCAGCTTCAGCAATTGCTCTTTTATTTGCCCGACTGTACATAACAAGGTTCTGCAGAGCACACATAGCTACCACATTCATTTCCTCAGTTGGCTGGTCTTCAAGCAAATTAACCATGGCCCGACAAGCTGAAACAGCATCAGAAGTTCGAGCAAGCGCCTGATTCTGGAACAGATCGCCTAAAGCCAGAGTAGCCAGCAATCTTGCCTGCTGACCCTTTGTCTTTGGGTCCAAAAGGTACTGAGACAACGGTAAGATAGCAGTCTTGCTGGCTTTAGACTCTCTGATTTTTACATTGTTCAACAAGACTTCTAGTAATCTTGCAGAGGCTTCCTCACATCGATGACATGTAAGAAGCTCCAAAAGAGCCTCAATTGCACCACTTTCAGCCATGGCTTCTGCACTGGTTGAATCATCACTTTCCAACACAAGAAGAGCATTAAGCGCTCCAACTACAGTACTTTCTGAACTAGAAAGCAGCAATCTTACCAGCACAGCTATTGGCACTTCCAAATAAAATTCAGAACTAAATTGCAGAATACAAGACAAAACAGAAGCTGCTGATTCCCACAGAGCACGAGGAAGTGCGGGTTCTACTTGCAATATCACCTTGGACAGCTCATTGACACCACCCTCTTTTGCAATTTCATTTGGCCAAACAAGTGCAATGCTGACAAGAGCCTTGATAGCTCTATCCTGTAGAATGTGTTCACCAGAACCAAGAGCTCTCAAAAGTGGAACAATAGCTTGTCGATTCAAGGGATCCTTCTGTAGGTTCTCTTCCAGTAAGAGATGAGACAAAAGCTCAGCAGCTAGCTGTCGCACAGCTAGAATTTGAGAGTCTAGCAAAGGGATAAGAGGCTCAATAGCCTGGTGAGAGGTGAAGTTGTATACAGCACGACACTGCGGCTGCTCTAAAATATTAACTAGAACCTGTAGAGTACTGTGTTGTCCAACTGGGCCAAACCCTGATCGTGATAGTAATTTGAAAAGAGGATAAACTGCTTTAGCTGCTGATGGGCCTTTGGCAATTGTAGCATTATTTGTCAATACACGGAGCAATTCAGCATAAGCAGCAGAGAGAAAATCAGGTGCTTCATGTAGTGCATCAAGCATGCTCTCAATTACTCCAGCTTTGACCATTTCCATTTTGCAAGAAGGCCTGTCCTTCCCCAATTTCACCAGTGCTCTTGAAACAGCCTCATCAAGCAAGTAATTCTTACTTTGGAGAAGTACGACAAGAGGAGTAACAGCTCCACAAGCTGAAACTAATTCAGCTAATTGTTCATCGTCCAAGAGTTTATCCAGAGCACAGACAGCTGAGTGCTGAGCTGGAGTAAACTCTGTAGCAAGGAGAGAGATCAATGGCTCAACACATTCAGTTGCTGCTAAAGTAGACCTAATCCTTGCATTTACGAATAGAACAGAGCATAGCTCAGCAGCATCAGCCTTCAACTCGATTGAAGAATTTGATGACAAGATCTTGTAGAGAACATCCAGTGCATTAATTTCGGCATCAGAAACTGCTAGGATTCTTGATGGATTCTCACTTAACAGCCTGATCAATGCAGCAATCGCTGCATGTTGCTCCTTCTCCAAGCCGGCATCAAGAACTTCTACCAACGGCTGAACAGCTTGTCGAGCAGTTTCTGCATTCCTTATATGGTCTGCAGAAAATAAACATTCCAATGCTTTAGATGCACTGTATCTTGCTCCTCTCCCACCTAAGTGCAGCACTGCTATCAGCTGAGTCACAGCAGCAAATGCTGATTCGTGTCTGCATATTTCAACACTACTAAATAGAATACCCAACAAATCAGTAGCGGCTTCCTCAGTTGCATCCTTAGGACCAAGAGAGAGATATTTGGTTAGTGCTTCAAGTGCCCCTGACTCTACCATCACCATCTTATTTGAGGGACAGTCTTTTGCAAGCTGAGTCAGAAGCCTAAGCACAAGGAATGGAGCTCCTGGACGATCAGGCATTGGTTTGAGATGGTCGACAAGGGCTGGTATTGCTTTCCGAGAGGCAGCTCCAACCCTAATATCATCAACTCTGAACAACCTTTCTAGAGCCACTTGTTCAGGATAACAAATCAAAGAGAACTCCTTGGACAAGTTCAAAAGACCAATGATATCTTCATCAGCACAGCCAAGTAAATTAATAAGCCCACTGGCGGCACCAGAATTAGCTACAGATAGAAGAGTTCCCCTGCTACCATTGCATACAAGACTGGCCAATGCTTGTGCAGCAAAATATTTGTTTGCTGGCTCCTCTGACCTCAATAGACTCACAAGAGGCGGAATTGATTTCATGGTTGCATGTGCCTGTATAATTTCTCTATCTTGGAAGAGAATGGCCAGCAGCAGAGCGTAAATCCATATGCTGCCTTCTTCACCCAAGTCAATCTACAATAACCATTATATAAAAGCATATATCAGTCTCACGCCTCCCAGACACCTTAATATGGCACTTTGTGGCAATTTCTTCCGGCTCGGACTATCGTGGACTGTAGTGCGATACTACAAAAGTAAACTGCCACTCTTCTTTGTGGGTAGTAGGGAATCGAAAGGCATTTGCTCAAAAGTGCAACGGAAGATGCCTCTTAATAATTCATAGGTAAGGCTGCTGCTCTATCTTCACCCCTCCCTTCTCCCCCCAAACACCCCCCCCCCCAAAAAAATAAATCGAGAACCCTGCTTAGGCAGGACTCCAGGGTATGGATGTTGATTTGGATAAAAGCATAAATCAAGAATATTTCCAAGCAAGCACTTTTTCTTATTCCCTATCAATAAGCAAGCAAAAATTATTCGAAGGCTTGATATGCATTACCAAAGGTCAATTCTACGAAGGCATTCCCAGCAAACAAATGAATATCATACCAAGTTCAAAATGCAGCAGAAAACCAGATTGACTAGATAATGACGTACTATTTTAACTTTTGTAAAAGCAAAGCATCTTGTCATGCTGAATTTACCTGAGTATGCAGTGAAATTTTCTCTATGATAACTTCAACTGCTCCAGTTTCCATGATAACAAGTTTACTTTTTTCACCAAGAGATGCAAGAACAGAGAGTAGCCAAACAACAATGTTGGTCCCACACACAACTGTGGTCCTAGCAGCTGCGGTAATATTACTTGCATCTTCTGTGCCCCAGTGCATGTAAATGCTTATCTCCTCCCCCTCAGTATTCTCGCTGCTGTCTGAGGATGTTAGAGATGAAGTAAGCACTTCCACCAGAGCCTGAATGAGATTGACACATATATTTGAGCCATTTAGATCCTCCACAAGTCTCTTATGACTAACTCTGGTGGCACAAGACAGCAGTGCAGCACCTCCAATCTTAACATTTGTGTCCCTAGAAGTAGTAACTCTCCTGGATATGGATGTAATACAGCCAGAGGTACTACAAATGATTTTACCTAATACAACTAGTTGATCATGGCAAAGCCTTGACAATATTACAATAGCTTTATCTTGCAATGCAGGTGTTGCAAACGCTAGGCATGAAACTATTGGAATGATTTGCTTTGGAGATTCCAGTACAACTGCCCATGCAGGTCCTATTTTCCCACTAGAAACTCCAGATTTTGACAGACAAGTGAGTGCGTCCAAGGCTTCTGATGCCCCAAGGGAGCTGTCATTAGCTATCTCCAAGAACGAAATTAAAGAAAGAACTGTACCGGCATGATCCACACATTCGCTTACAGCATCATCAATTGCATGTTGATGCAGGAGACGCCCAATAGCGGCTGCAGCATGAGTCTTGCCAGAAAGTGTCCCTTCCTGCAAAACCCTTGTAGCAGGTAGAATAACCTCTTCAGGTAAAGGTCTTTCTGAAAGTTTATCATCCAATAGAAGATTCGCAACAGCATATATTGCCTGCTCTGCAATTTCAAGAACAGAAGAATTTGCAAGGAGAACTAATCGAGGTAAAGCATCTCTAGCAATGGCACTGAATTCAGGGTGCTCCTGTACAGAAAGAAAAATAGCAGCGAGACAATAGGAGGTTGCTACTAGGATTTGTTCTGATTCTGAATTCAGGAGCTTCATAAGAGAACAGAGAATCTTGACAGCTATACTGCTTTCTCGCAAGTCCTTCCTAAGATGAAAGATATCTCCCAGAGTGGAGGCAGACTTTGCCTGAGTTTCTTCCTTTGAGGAGCTCAATAGTTTAACAATGGTCTCAATTGAATCATTTGAAGCACTACCCTCCCGCAGTATATCATTGAGGGGTACCATAGCCAGCATGTTTTTCAACGCATCTAGAACATGAATCTTGGATTCAGGAAGGTCACTAGTTAAAAGAGCAACAAGTTGGCTAATCGTAGATGTATCTGATTTGTGGATTAGATGATGCAGTGTTCTTGCTGCAATCTCTTTCCCATTTGAGCTTCCATTTTTTAATAGCCACAGGAGAGCAGGAACAGCATCAGCCCCTTCAACACATGCTCTTATATCTTCACTATGATTACACAGGTTTCCCAAGATAATTGCAGCATCTTCTTTGGCTTTTGGAGACCCATTCTCAAGGATCTGCACTAGTGGAGGTATTCCACCAGCCACAGTAATGGCCCATTTACTGTCATCATTCTCATTTGAAAGTAGTGAAAGCAATGCGACAGCGCATTCCTGCTGCTGCTCTGACGACAATCCAAGAAGTGATATTAGCAGCTGAACTCCGTCACGCCCTTCAAGTGCCTGCCAGAGACTACCTTCATCATCACAAATCTTAATAAGGGATTGCATCAGCTCATCGCGAACCCCATGCGTAGCCATTGTTATCAAACCAACCAACAAGCGCTTTCCATCAGCATTTCTAAGCTTTCTGGAGAGTACGGAGTTCCCATACAAGCTGGCAAGTGCTTCGATGGTGCGCTCCTGGATGAGAAAAGGTAATCGAGGGTTAAACTGCTTAATCAATGTCTGCTCAATGATATGCGGGTCTGAACCTTTAGTTGACTCGGCTTCATCATCATAGATCATAAGAGCTGAAGCTAGAGCCCCTAAGGTGTCAGCAATCTGTGAAGGTGATGTGCAAGATTCAAGGCTTCTTCCAAGGCTTGAGATGACAGAAGACAGCCCACCAGATATGTTGGCCAGAGCACACATGGCAGTCTCTTGCAATGCCTGTGCATGCTCACCTTGCATAAATTCTTTTGAAGGAGCAATGGTAGCATTTATTAGAGCTGGTATGCCATTGTACTTAGCTATCTCTTTCCGTGCCTCTTTGCTTTGCATTGAAAGAGATTTCAGAGCACCTGCAGCCTCTGCTCTCACAGCTGCTTCATTACCCGGTCCCAACAACTTTAGAAGCAGTTTCACTGTGTTACCTGCCAAGACAGCAACACAGACAGATGCATCCTCCATCATCATGCCAGCGAGAAGAAAGCATACATTTGCTTGCGTACCAGGCCATCCAGCTTTCAGAAATTTTACAAGAATACCCACTCCTCCAGATTGAATGGTTGTCTGCCAAAATCCGTCTGTGGTTTGTGAAAGATTTTTCAAAGCTCCTGTCAGCAGTTCATCAACCATGTTTTCAGCTTCCTGTCCTCTTTCAAGTTGTTTCCATAGCACAGGTACAACCCCTTCAGTGGAAAAAATTTTTGAACCAACATGATCCCTTGCATCACCTTGGGAAACAGCAAATAAAACCTGTGCAGCGGCAATCTGACCATCAGATGAGCCGGACCTGAGTAGACCAAGAAGAGGAGGAATGCAACCCCCTAGAAGCACTTTCATTCTAAGCTCATTCTCTTTGCAGAGAGATCTTAGTACACGAGCAGCTTGTATTTTGATAATCAGTGACCCCAACCTCAAGAGAGAAACAAGCACCGGAACTGCCTGCGAGTGGGACCCAACAGCACTCAAAGCATTTTCACGAGTTTCGATGAGCTCCAGCAACTGCCTTAGTGAAGACTCTTTCTCCTGCACTGAGGTAGAAGTCTGCCTCAACTGCTCAATGCAGAAGGCAACACTTGCTAATGTCCCATCCGGATCCTCCATGCTGCTTGTGCGATCTCTGCACCATCAAATCAAAAGGACCGGTTATTAATTTTGATGCATACTGCTTATACCAACTGCAATAATACCAAAGTTCTTTGTCTTTCAAATGTTTTTGATGTTCACTGTTGCTCTGGAAATTCAAGGGAGATCACACAAATAATCAGCCTTAATTTTAACATGCAAACAACATTGAGTTAAGTTACCTAGAAAACACGCAATAAGTACCTAGACAAATAATGACAACAACACATTTGAAATTACACAGAAAGAAGCAACAATTGTGACCTAGATAAACAGTAGCAACTACTACATTCGTTTACTCATCCAGAGCACATGAAATAACTTTGGCAATTTGTTCATCATTGCTTGTCCTATGAAATCGAAAGAAAACCCATACTCGTGTTGCCTATGATAAGAGATTGATAATTTCATTGCATTGTAAATCTTCCACCTGCTAATTTTGTTTGCAAACATGGAATTAAGGTACTCTGCTCAAGCATAATCTGAACCCTCAACCTATGAATATGACAATTGCAACTCAGAGGCGGCAAATACAATGCAGATTTTCCCCCCTCCTCATTGCTAGGCACGGTCTCGCAAAACATTTCAATATGCACCAACTTCTTTTATCACATGGAAAACTGGGTAGCTGACCTTGACCCCATCTTTGCAGTAGAATGCAGCGCCGGAGGCTCTGAATCTTGGATTTTTGCATCCCCATTTCTCTCCTGTACCAATAATGAAGAAATTTAATTTAAAGAGTCAATAGAATCTGGAAAGGCAGAGCACATAACGTGAACATGGGTAGCAGCAAATGATGATGCGGCACAAGGTACGTTCAGTGCTAAAAGGTTGAAGTCCTATTTTAAACAAATAATACAGTCAACTATGAATAGGCAAAGAGAAAAGCAATTTGTCCTTAGAATTAAAGCAAGATATGATAGATCCCAGTTTTCAGCAGGCCACAGAATATCCTTCAACCACTATGCCAAAGAAAGATGAAGCATTACCATGTCACTGGGAGAATGGCCATTGCCATTGCTGGCAGCAAACTTCCAAGCAAGTGTAGCCGCCAGCTTTACTGGCCTTCAGAAATTCAACGAGGTAGATCAATATTGTTCCTCCTCTTATGACAATGGATCTTAGCTTCAGTTCAGAAACATTACAGCCTCATATCCACTGCAGCAATAGCAAATACTGAGACAGTAATATCATTACACTATCAAGAAGATTCAATTTCAGGTATTCTAATACCATTACGTTGCCAAGAAGAATTAATTTGCGGTACTCTATTTTCTAATTTATCAACTTTTCTAAGCTAGTGAAGAAATCAATCGGATGCGATATTTCACGCGACTTACACTGAATTCCGCACAAATTACCGAAATCGCATTACAACAAACATAAGATCAATGCAAATGAAGCAAATTCAAATCGAGCTTCAAATTCCTCCAGCCGAAAAAAAAAACCTCAAACTTCAACAGATCGAGCTAAAATGAGACACAATTCCAACGTACATTCATCTACTACTTCCAAATTCCAAGATCATCTGAAGAATCACTCATGCAATGCATTCCAATCGCTTCTTGAGCAGATCAAAGTGTAATTCCACCAAAACAAAAACAAAACATCACTGCTGACTACAAGCTGAGCAAATGCAGCAAAGAAGGAAGCAATTTGCATGAATCAGCAAGGAGAGAGACTACAACCATAGCGAGATCAAGAGAATTATCGAGCTAATTACCTTAATTATCAGTAGAAGACGGCCTCCATATATTCAATGCAGAATGCAGAATGCAAATCGAGAGAGAGAGAGAGAGAGAGCTGGTATGTTTGAAGCATGAATGGAATGAAAAAGCAAATAAAAAAATGGATAGCGTGGGAAAGAAGGGAGAGAAAAATGAATGAAATATGAACTGCAAAAGACAGAGACAGAGAGTGGGGTCGTCTGAGCAAAAAAGGCAGATTCATATGAGAGAGAAAGATGAGCTTTTCCCATCTTTTTTTTTTATTTTTTTGGGGAGGGGGTTTGGGGCCCTCTGAGATTTGGTGTGTGGTTCTTTATTGGGAATAAGATTGAGACGTGAGAGTTGATGTGAGTGATGGATCAGTGACTGTCTGACAGTGACAGAAGAACGAACGAACTCCACCGACACCTCCGCCGCTTCGCTTCCCTATGAAGCCACCACCGTGGATGTTAGTTGGTGGACTTTTCTTTTTCTTTTTAATTAACGGTTGGCAGTTGGCGTTGGCTGCAGCAAAGCATTAGCATCCGGTTTTTTACCGTTGTTATTGTTGTTTATCACTTATTTTTAACCTTCATTTAGGCCCTATTTTTTTGTTGGTAAATATCAATTTATCAACTTCAACTTACTTTACAAATTTTATTAAAAAATATCAATTTAAACATATTTTAATCTACTTTAATCCACTTCAACCAATTTTAACCCACTATTTTAACCAAGTTCTGCCTATCATATAAAAAATATACTAACTTCAACGCACTTTAACATATTTCAATCCACTTTAACCAACTTTACTAAAAAAAATACTCATTTTAATTCACTTTAATCCATTTCATCCATTTTTCAATCCTTATTCCTAACAACTCCAATACACTTTAACCAATTTCATCCATTTTTCAATCCTTATTTCCTAACAAAAAAAAAGGCAATCCCTTATTGATATACACAGTTTTTTTTATAATAGTGCTTGTCATTAGCTCTAACTACTAAAATAAATGGACTTAGCATAATTATTATTAAAGATTTAGTTTAGATTCAACTTACATTGACATTTATAGCTCATTGCATATAAGAATTAAAAAAATATAAAAAGAAAAAATACATGTCATTGTGTATACTCACTATTTTCTTTCCCTTTTTTTAAGGTCATTCCAGAATTAATTTTCTTGAAGATTTTCTCTTCATAGCTTAATTGCCCTTCTTTGTTCCTGTTCCTCAAAACAAATACGCATAATTACATATGCCTATCTAGGGGTACATAAATTCACCAATCCAGGGTTGAGAAACAAACAAAAAATGAGAATGAAAGTCAAACAAAACAGAAGCAATGTCACCATCCCATGAACTTTATTAGCCACCACCAGCTAATGAATATTATTTAAAAAAAAAAAAAAACCCAACGTGAAACCATCTCCAACATTTTTGGTTACCCTGCCAGCACTTTGGCAGATGCAATGTAATCGAAAGGGATCAAATTTCCAGCCAAGCTTAGGTTGGCAACTCTACGCCTACACATGCGGATCATGTTCCCTCATCCTAACAATTGTACTCTTTCTTATTACATTTCAGCCTTACTCCAAAACTTCCATACAACTAACCATCCAAAAAAAAAATTTAATAAAAATTCCAAGAATCAGATTTTGTTGGGGATGCCTAAAATTTGCAGGCGGTAATAAACAAAATAAATCTGCTCCTGAAAACATTGGTTGGGGCATGCTAAAAAAGGGTGCTGCACACTTAGGTTAGGCTGACGGAAGCAGCATAGGACTGGAGGAGCACTAGGGCTTGCTCTGTGATGGCTCGGTTTCTGGCCGTCCTCACCCAATCAGTAACAACTTCAGCGGCTTTGCTTCCTTTCACACCGTTCTCTAGAGCATCGGCTGCTTCTGCAAGCTTTCCCTCAGCTAACAAGCTCTCAACTTTATTTATCACAGATTCAATACCATCACCAGATTGATCAGATTCCTTGACCTAAGAGTGTTACAGCATAAGCTAAATCAATGTTAGGTGCCCTTGAACTCTGGCAGGAAGATGAACTTCCTTTTCACAAGCTGATAGTGACCCATGAAGGCGCTATTAAAAAGAAAATAGCGACCCACGAGAGCAAGGCAAGGGTCCAACCCAGCATTCAGGTTTAGCCATGCTGGCCTGGCAGCTCCACACCTGCCCACACTGAGGAAGAGTGCATCCCTGCTCTCAAACCAGGTGGACCAATAGAGGAAGCTGCCTATGCCAGCTAAGTATTGAAATCTTTGGCAAGAAAGTGACCGAAGAAAGGCAAGGTTTTCCTCTTTGTGCAGCGGGTGTAGCCTTTTCCAATTTGGGGAAGAGGGGATAGAGAGGACCCCTTAAGAAACATACCTTCAAAAAGGATGCTAAGTATGCCAAGGAGTGTGCCAAAATACCACCGCCATCTGGCGGTATCAAGCTGAAGTGTCGCACTGATCCTTTCAATTTATCAAACTGTAACATAGATTCAGAAGGAAATAGAGTCAGCATGAGCAGAAAACAGAAAAAACTATGTTGGCTTTACATAGAATAAGGAAACGCTGAAATCCCCAAGTGCTGCAATTCTATGTCACGGTAGCTAATTCCAGGCATAAATCTCAGCAGTTTAAACTTTAAACCTATGGCTCTTGGCAATGATATCCAAAAAGAAACTTCAAATGCCACCACAAAAGAATATTTAGCTAAATTTCTGAACCAAACAGCTATTTGGGTTCATGGGTCCAAACATCCCAAGGCAAGGCTTTATATACCTGGGCCCTCTACAGCCTCCCCAGGCCAGAACCTGGGTTATTGCTTTGAAATTGTTTGGTTTGGTCAGCAGCATTACTGATGACCAGGGTGCAGAAAGAGGGGAAAAAATCAACCAAAAAAACAAAAAGACTATACTGAACTTTATTTTAACTTTGATGAATGAGTACATAATCACAAAAAATAGCCATGTTATCAGCAACTAGAACACTTGAAGAATTAGCAAGGTATGCTCCCTCCACTTAAGGGGTGATCGCCCTACCTTCTATTTATTCTTTGTCAAAAACGACTGGTCTTGGGTTTAATGAGCATCACCACTTACAATTCAGCAGTGCATTACAGAACTTATTGTTGATCCACTTAATTCTTCAGAGAAGTAAACAAGGATAGTCACCATGAAATTGAGGGAGCAGTCAGTAGTCCCATGGCCTTATAAATGTATGCATGACTCAATTTTTCCAGCTAAATCTTAGATGAGGTTGGAAATTTGAATGAAAGACAATCACCTTTCAGGGGCAGAGTAACAATACAGAGGATATAGAATGTTAGTCATCCTTAGCTTAGAGCACAAAGGGTAAACCCTCCAGTACGATTGGGAAAGACCTAATGGAGTCGCAAGTCTCAAATGGAACTTGCCTTCTCATTTAATTGTAGCGGACTGTCAATGCCATGAAGTCGAACATCTTCAGGAAGAGATGACAGGGCCAACTGCAGTAAGGAATCCTTATCAACACTCTCAATATACGAGTGCAATGCTTCCAATTCAGCCTGAACAGGTTGCCCATTTGACAGTGCATCTTCCAGTGCAAGTGCACCCTGAAAAACAGGGCAATATGTCAAGGACCACTAGTCCAAATAGTTTTCCGTTTAATAAACAGAGTAAGTTGAGGCCAACAAAAAGAAGGATCGAACAAATCTACCAAAGCAAGTTTGTGAACGGAGTGAGTCTGGCGCGCCTCTTCAGACCGTGCATAGAATGCCATACACAGAGCATTTATCTGCAAAAAGATCATACACTTAAAAAGATTGCATTGAAAGGAATAATAAGGAACTCAAACAGATAAGCATGTGAGAAAATCAAGAGCCCTTGAGCCATCTAGTCCAAAGAGACATTCTAATAGCTGTAGTACCATTCAGAATAATCATATGAACAAAATAAAAGGTAACTTAAAAAGTTATTGAAAGGAATAATTAGTAAGTAAAACAGAAAGGAATGTGAGAGAATCCATTGAACCATCTAGTCCAAAGAGACATTATAACAGCTGTAATACCATTCAGAATTTTCATATGCACAAAATACAGGTGATTGCTTCGGAAATTTGTTTAACATTTTTAATGCACTTCTTACAATGATATACCAACATGTATCAAACACATCAGCAAATGTATGCAAGACCTCTTATTCTTTGTCACATGTCAGTTCTGTTGTATCATCCTACCACCAATTATCTTTTAAGAAGAGAGGCAATGACCTTATCCAAAAAGGAAAGCAAGTATAATTCTATCAGAAAATATCTTGGACAAAGTCAGCCAGATTGCCTCTTAAAGTGAAAGAGGCCATGCGAAGTCCCAAGAAGGAAGGATAAAAGAAGCATCACAGAAGAAACCCTAAAAAAGCTACACAGCTTTAGTCAGCAATGAGCCTAAATTCAGTAAAATGCTCAGAAGACAACACACTTGTAGTAGTTTGGATCATAAAGCCATAGGCATCGAGCAATCTGCAGGTTGTTGCAGATAATGGTTCGCAAACAGGATTTTGTGCATGTATCTAAGAGGGTCATAAATGCACTAAGTTCTGTAATCAGTACAAGATCCCTCAAAGTTTCATGAATTAGCAAACTTTTAAGAGCTTCAGAGCACATATCAGAATTTTTTTCCAGATTAGTCAGAAAATTCAATCCTTTGTTTCCAGGCCAAGTGACAGACTAACAAAACATAATTATGTAGAAAATAACAGCTAAATTCATACATTTAGATTTGCTTCAGCCATCTTCTCCACCTGTGCTGCCTTCTCCCGAGCAAGAGATGCAGCTAATTCAACTTTTGCAAACTCCTGGAGCTCTTTCAGCTTTGATTCAGCTTCTCTCTCCTGCAACATCAAAGATAATCATCTCAAATTAATGAATGCTTCCCATATTTAGATCAGAACAAAAAGCTGGAATTACACCTTTTCCTCAAGTTCCATCTTCAGCCTCTCTTCAGCCTTTTCTTGAAGAGACTTAAGGGCAGCTGCTGCTTTTGCTCTTTCCTTTTCTAACTCCTACACGTCATGATAGCATCAGTTAATGAGATTAGTCATCTCCGTATAATAACACAAGCAGGAATTGGGCATATAATTCTCATCATCTAGCCAGCAACTCCTCATTTTCCTGGGTTGTGTGTATGGTGGGTAGGGGTTGTAAATAGTCTCTCAGTAGGATGACTGCTATCCACACTTTTTTAGTTTCTTACGAATAAATATCAAAAAAATATAGGGGATTTAGAGCATTGGAAAAAACAAAGAGAAAGATATTTTGAAATAGACCCTAGAGTAGCTTGAAACAGACAACCAACTACAGCAACAATCCCTTCTTTCATAAAGCATCTAGTGAATAGCGATAATATTTCAGGCAAGATTGACAACAAGCTCCTGAGAAACCTAACAACTTCCTCAAGAAAGGAAGGCTTCACTTGATAGATGCCTTTGTCCGTTTGCCTATCTATAAATCCCTATCTCAATATATAGCACTTATTTCTCCCTTTTTTTCGACAATTCTTATTTTTTCCTTCTCCCTTTTAAGGACCAGGGGCAGCTTTTATATATGGCCACAACCTCCTTGCATCCTGAGACTGGAAGGGACTAGAGCTGGGTAATAGGTCGTGTCGGGTCGGGTTCGTGTTCGTGTCGAACTTAAACGGGTTGAGAATTCCTCAACCTGAACCTAACCCGTTTATTAAACGGGTTGAAAAATCTTGACATGTACCCATTTAATTTTTAAACGGGTTGACCCGCTTAACCCGTTTAAGATAAACAGGTCAAGTTGAGTCGCTTAATTAACTATTTACGCATTTAATATTTTCAACTAATACGTAATTACAGTGTTAAAAATTAAGTTTGCATATCACATTAAATAATTACTCTTTGAAATTCTCCATATTCATTATAATTCATAATTTCTAAAATTTTTTATATTCTTAATTATCTAATAAAAAGTAAATGGATAAATAAAAAATAAAAAAATGAGTTGACTTATTTAACTCATTTAATTAAACAGGTTAAATAGGTACTTTTTCGTGTCGAGAATCTCGACCTGAACCTAACCCATTTAATTAAACGGGTTGAACGTGTCAACCCATTTAATTAAACGGGTCAAAAATTTATACCCAAACCCACTTAACTTCGTGTCGGGTTCGGGTCGGTAATCGTGTCGGGTCAGCTTTTCCCAGCTCTAGAAGGGACCATCTTAAACCATAGAACATAGGTAAAAGTCCAATTTTCAAGATAAGTTCTTAGTAGCGAAAAGCCACCATACAGCAAGACACGCAGGAAAATAGTAGAATATAAAACAATGAAGTGCTTCTAAGCACCTTTTCTAACATAGCTGCTTCTTCGGCGTACATGAGTTCCCTTGCCCTTGCATCCTTCAGCTCTTTTTCATATTTCTCCTATATTACCATTAAAAAATTGAAAAAAAAAATAATTAGGATGTGAATATATAGCGATATAGGTATCAGTTATCAGCATTTGACTTCAAAAGGCACCCATCACTAAATTTTGGAATCTTAAATCTTAGGATGTCCAGGGGACATAAACAGCACCTTGATAGCCCTCTTTTCTTCAGCGAAGATGCGCGCATCCAATTCAGCTTGCCTTTGTTCAGCAGCATGAATGGCTTGCAGAAAATCCAATATCAACTTGCCATCCTTAGATACATAAACGTCACTTAGATCTCCAGAGGCGCCTACAGCAGACTGGCATCATGGAAGTAGAAGAAATTATGAACAAGAACAGTACTAGAACAATTTAAGGGTGCACTTGAATTAGTAAAGAAATACAAATGGGTAGGATTAAAGAAAATTGGAAGAAACAAAGACATCAATACACAAGTATACAACCCATAAATTCGACTGATATGAGAAATCTATCCTTGTCACTTACATCATCTTTTGGTGAAGAATGCTTGACATCATGTCCACTTGAAGAGGTCGAAGCTCTTTCATCAAGACTATCTCTCAAGTGATACGCTTCCAAAAGAGATGTTGCAGGTTCCTGTCCATGACCTTGTCTATCCTACAAAACAGAATTTTCTACTTCTGACTCAGCCTTCATGACCCATATGCCCATACAGACACTCCACTAACGAAAGGTCAAATTACACAGCTAATTCTTAAGGTTCTAGCAACAAGTGCATAAATTGACAACAATCAGGTCACCACGCAAATGCGTAGGCCTCCCTTCAAGGAGAGAGACCAAGAAGAGCATTTTGGTCAATCATCCATTCAACCATAAGCAGGAAAGGGAATCAATAAGTGCCTGAGGTAATGAAAGACCTCAAGCTCAAATTTGTTAATTCACCTCAAAATCTTCATATAGAAATGAGAAGGCACGAAACTTCAAAAAAAATAGAAAATCCAATTCATCATAATAATAAAAATTGCAAACTACCCTAACCTCTTCTACCACGCTATTCACCGCCACCACCACCCAAAAAATCAAGAGCAATAGAGATAGATAGATAGATAGATAGATAGATACAGAGCGAGAGATATAGCGAGAGAGAGAGAGAGAGAACCCTCCAGCTTCTTTGCTCACGCCGCCACTCTCTGTCCTCTTTCACTTTCTTTTCCCTCAAAACCGCCCATAAAGATCCACACTCTTTCACCTGCTTGCCTATGCCACAGCCACATCATAGTCACATGGAAAGGAGGAGGAGGAGGAAGAACAACAGCAGCAGCACAAGCAGCAACAAGAGAGACAATAAAAAGAAGGTGGTCAGTCATGGCCACGAGGTTTAGGAACCCAAATGGCCAAACCTATTTCTATGTTTAGCTACATGATGTATGTGAAACGATGACGATGAACAGAGGCAAGACACAGAGATCACAGGGAGGCAGAGAAGCAAATGATATCGGTGGAGACAGAAAGGACATAATGGCTAAAGAGTGATTAGGGAAGTAGCATCAGCTGTAGAAAGGAAATGAAGCAATGATTGATTGCCGTAAGAGGTTGGTCCAGGAAGAAGGTTCTTTCAAAGGTAGTAATGAAAACCTGCAAAAACAACCAAAACAAAAGATAGTTTTGAGGGATTTTTTTCTTTTCTCTTTTCCTATGGGGGGTTGTTTTGGGGACAGATGTGTTGTCTAACCAAACACATGAAAAATTTATTTGTTTCCGTTTCTCTCTAACTTGCACCAGATACAAGCATTCCCAGGCCCTCCTTCACTGCACTGTCCTATGAGTGATGGATCCCTAGATGAGCTACTTAACCCAAAGACACTTCTGTAATTGTAAGACGGTACTAGCTATTCCCGACTCAAATTGTTCTAAGGATTCAAACAGTCAAACTGCACCGCATTAGCTTATTCCTGATTCTATAATCTCGTATTCAAACAGCCTCCCCCCCCCCCCCCCAAAAAAAGTAACCCCCCAATCCCAAAGAGAAAAGGGGCTATAGAAGAAGCAGCACATGGGTGCAGCTATATGAAAAGATCAAGCATATTCAAGACAACAATATCTACAGCAATGACTAGCTAGTCTCTCACCAAAATATGGTTCCAAAATAACTATAAGCACAAATTAAGATATACAAATGCACTGCTATACCGTAGCAACTTCAGATTCAGGCTCCACTGACATATCTTTATCCATCTTGTTTCCTTGGATGACAACATTAGCCTCACTAAATGTCGGTAGCTTTTCAACCACCTCATGCCGCTCACTGGCAGCTTCTTCACTGGCGCTTTTTTTGACAGCACTATCCTCCAATTTTTGAGAGTTTAAATTTTCATCCTCAGTTGAATCCCTGGTAGTAGCAGGCCTAGGAAAATCATTTGCCTTGGCATGCACATCATCAGTCGGCAACAGTTCCTCTTGGACAGGTGCTTCTTCTACTCTAGGCTTCGTATCAGCAGAGGTGGCCGCTGAAAAATTCTTTTCTCCTAAAAACTTGCCAGAATCTTGAAAAGAGTCTGCAACTGATTGTTTTTCAGACGATTCTTTGGCACCCTCCGGATCAAAAGGTGCCGGGTTTTCGCTAGCTCGCCCAGGTATTGTCCCCCCACTATTCTCAGAAGTATGCAAGCTTCCGTAGCCTTTTGCCAACTCCTCCGTGTTTGTGTTGCCAACATGGTCCTCTATCAGATCAGCAGAATTCTGCTGCGTTTTGCCCAATATATCATCTAAATAGCCTCTACTATAAGCCGTAATTAATGTACCAATTGCAAGACCCCCGACAACATATTTTGGCAGGTTCCCCGAAGAACCAGATGGCTTGCCTGTAGGACCAGGCCCTGGGGCTCCATTCTGCTGAGATGCAGAGGAGAATTCCCTTTGAGGGCATACAAATGATGATGTCTGCACAGAGACAAGAATAAATGATGTTAGAGAGTTCAATCATAACTTTACCTACCCATTGAAACCACAGTCTAAGTTTAAATTTCCCGTAAAAAACAACAATCTTAGCTAACTACCGTTAAATAGAAGTAAATATGTCATTGTATGAATTACCATTCCAAAAATAATTCAGAATAAGAATGCGAAAACATAGGCAACCCTAGAGTCCACATATTTCAAAAGAAAAATACAAATCCCCATCCCAACTTCCCTGATGTGGGATGCAGGGGGTCCACTATGGCAGTCTCACCCTTAAATTGCTAATTGCAGAGAGTTTAGACCCTAGATGAAGACTCCACTCACTTCCTACTACAGAGAAAGGAAGTATATGACAATATAGAGAGGCCCCATTTATTACACTTGTGACTAAAACCAAGGAAACATGTGTGATATAAGTCATACCAAAGACATACGCCAGTTTAATTCAACTAATTCCGTCACTTCAACTTAAAACAATCAACAGGCTTCATAACAGAAACCAGACAAAAATCAAACATTTCTCAATTTTGAATGCAGTAAGAACGTGGAAAAGAGCTAACATGTACACCCTTCCCTATTTACTGCATTCATACCAACAAAGCGAAGTTGCACTTCTTACGACTCTAGCCTCTATGACAAAGAGCTACACTCAGTAATAGGAGAGGAATTCCATATATAGAACCACATATAGTGTTACTTCTCGAACAAACATCTCATCCCCATCAATAATCTCCGAGCCAAAGAACATATGGAAGATCAGGCCAATTAACGCAACACCAATACCCGCCCCCCCCCCCCTCTCAAAAGAGAGGAAAAAAAAAAAGCCCCACAGAGTAGATGAAGCAAGAAGAATATCTTGCAAAATTTCCATGTCAAGCGGGGGATGAAACCTTTGGAGAATCGAGAACAAGACTCCAGACCAAGAATTTACATCAACTAAGATACATACAGAAATAGTCTGAACATCAGCTCCCAACTTTCATGAGCTGAACTACTATAATTCTCTAAAACAAAATAAGCTGAACTCTGACTCTGAGTAAGCTAAACAGCAGATACAGGTCTAAGCACAGCCCACATTCTTTCGCTATCCGTAAGCAAACCGTAAAATGCAAACCCAATACTATACAAGCACTGAAAAGCGCAAACCATGATGCTACATGCTAAACATCATTGCAATCAATGCCAATTCTTCTCTAAGACAATCTCGCAAATTGTTTCCATGAAACCAGTCACTTCTTTGTTGAGCTCTTATGGCCCAACCATTCGCCTGATGTCTCGCAATTTTATTTTTATTTTTATTTTATTTTTTTGTAAGAATAGAGATACCTACCCCAAAAACATTGGCAAAATTTACATACCTGAGTCGAGACCTGCCTTGGGACTCGCCTAATGCTTGGTCTCCGATGCGTAAGCGCCAAAAATGACCTGCAATTATAACCTCTTGCCCTTAAACCAATACTAATTACCCAAAAAAACATCCAAAATGGGATAACAATTTTCTCTATGATTGAACTAAAGGGAAGACAGGGACAAAGGTCCAAATTTCTTGCACACCTTCGCAACATTGGGTTTGGGAGGATGGATGCTGGGAATCAGCCAATTGGAGTGGAGTTAATCACTGATCAAAACCCTAAAAACATTATTACAAAAAGGAAGAAACCATGTTACATAAATTGCAGAAATGAGAACAGAAGGTAGAGAGAGAGAGAGAGAGATGAAGCGACACCCAGTTAGCGGTTTACCTGTCTCCAGTGTATAATATGGAGTGGGAGGAAAGATCGAAGTTCTAGCCTTCGAGCATGAAGGAAGCACTGCAGCGGCGGCTTTGCGGTTCGGTTGCCGGAAAATGGTGGTCGACAGGGCGGAGGATCGCCGGAGACGGTGGTCTTCGCTTTGTAGGGCTACGGTGGAGCAGTTTATGGGAGGGTTTATTTCAGGTGACGTTGTGGCCTTTTTTTCTTTATTTCTTTTTTTGGGGAACTTGTTCGATTATTCGATTTCCTCAATTGGCGAATTGATTTTGCTGGAATAAAATTAAAGCAAGCATGCCTCTCATGTAACGCTGATTTTCAGGTTTCAACTTCCAATTAAGGGCATATTCTTTTCGTAAGTAAATTATGATGGATAAAATGGTAAAATAGATTGAGATAAGCTAAAGTATGTTGAGGTGAATTGAAGTGGATTGAAGTGGGTTAAAAAAAATTTGTGTGATAAATTAAAATTGGTTAAAATAGTGGAAGTTGGTGGAAGTAAGTTAAAGTAGGTTAAAATAGACTAAAGTGGGTTTAGACTGGTGTTTTCAAATTGACCCACGAAAAGAACAGGACCTAAATTTATAACTCGTATGCATAAGGTCTTCAGTTATTCAAGCAAAATAAATATGAATAATCCACCAATACAGATTGGTTCAAGTATTTTAACAATTGTTTTCCTAAAAGAGCATATCGAGTTAGTTCTATTCTTTTATGAAAAACACTCAATAGCAGTCCTACTCTAGTAACAGAGGCTTGGACACAGAAAGAAAAAAAAAATCGAACATAAATGACTATAAAAGTTGGATATAATGCCTAAATTCAAAATATTTGTACGCTGTTTTGCCATGTTATCACTCGTATGAGAGGTTTATGAATTGATCATGTATGTCCACGTAAAGATGGATGAATGTTTCAGTGTGTTGTGTGATTAGAGGATGTATATATGATTAAAAAACAAAGTTTATCGTATGTGTTGTATACGAGGGCAGAATGTTGTATGGCTCAGGGTGTTATCCAATAAAAACTAAACAGACACAAGTTTAAAGGTGGATGATCGTAGAAATGATGATTATCATATGGATGTGTGGCTATACGATGGCAGATAGAATTAAGACTGAAGTAATTATGGATATAATTAAAGTGACTCCAATTGAGGGTAAAATTAGAGATGTTAGACTCATCTAGTTTGGTCATGTGAAGATAATGAGTGTGGATGCTCCTATGCAAAGATGTGAGGGGATTAACATCCTTGCAGGTAGGAGAGGCAAGGGACAACCAAAGAAGAGCTTAAACGAGGTGATTAGGTAAAACTTTAGAAGTGTAGGGTTGACGGATGATATGGTTCAAGATAGAAAACTGTGGCGGGATAACATAAAGGTCTTGGACCATAGAAAGATATTCAAGTAGCTATCATTTGGTTGTCGCAAGGTAGAATTTGTTTTTGGATGATTCTGGAGTTTTTTTTCCCTTATTTTTTGTATATCATGTTTGAATACAAGTAGTACCTTCATTTGATAAGAGACAACGTTAGCCTAACTCTATTTGGTAAGGTATAATAATTTCCTCTACTATGTTGTACTAAGGTTTTGCATAGTTACTGTCATATGTTTTATTAATATTTCTTAGTTCTTTCCTTGCTGCTTTTCTTTAATTTCTTATATAAAATATTTTCTCAAAATCTTTTTTTTTGTGTCTCTTGGAATCAACATCTTCATGGGTAGAAATGTCTATAGGGATTAAGGTTGCCTACATTTGGATCTCCCCAAATCCCGTGTAAGCGGAAACTACACTAGGAGGTGTTGTTTGTATGTCCACGCAAGTTTGGATTTTTCTAGATCATTATGATTGGATCAATAAGGACCTTAGTAAACTAGTAGATTAATCCTCAAAAGTTAATTTAGTGATAGCCACTTTTTCGAGTTTATGTGGAAAATTGGCAATGGGGTATTATTTATAAATGAAATTTTCAACCCCATTACGATTATTATCAAATCTAGACAAATAAATGCAAAATAGCGAGCTCATAAACTGTCTGCCTTAGATCCAAAACACGCGAATGACTTCACCTCCTTTAGTAATTAGGACGTCCAACACCCTTGTTCCCTTGTTCAAGTCTCGTGTTGGATTCATCGTAATCAACTCTAATTGATCCAAACCCGACAACGTTACAACTGGGGCTACACAATTAGGAGTTAGGATGCAAGATTTCTTCGAGCAAGGGCCTTATGATCATCTTCACTTCTAGTAGATGATGCAGTACTGGAATCAAGGCGGTACATGAAGCAGGTATGCAGTGATCCATGCTGGAGAAAATAGTAAATTTTTATTCATTACCTTCAATACATCTTTCAATCACTGTCGTAGATTGACACTTTAGTTCAAGACATACAAGTTGTGTACAACAATATCATAAGCTTACGTCATCCACACCTCAGAGAATGAAATAAAGTGCATGCTGGGTTGCAAAGTTAAGACTTTGTACTTTTCTAATTATGTCATGATGCACAGTTTAATTTTGTGATTTTCTTCTTATCCTTACTGAATATAACTTAGATAGCATCCTATGGATGAAAGCTACCTCACTATTGTACATACTATGTCAACTGAAATTAAAAAAAAACAAAGAAAGACAATTTTTGTACTACTCCAACTTGTAACTAGGGGACAACGTGCCTTGATACAATGTCTTATGAGATCGAACTCAAATGCCAACTTTTTTAATGTTCTATGAGGATAAAATATTAAAATCTCTCTAAAGGCAGAGGTGAGACTTTGATGGCATTAGAATGTCTCTTGATGTCTCACACCTCTTGATGCCAAAAGTATATAAGGAAGATGATTGAGCTCAAATCGCAACTTTTTAAATATCCTACGAATATAAATTCTCTCGTGACAAATGTCAAAAGTATACAAGGAAGAGTGAGATTTTGATGGCACTAGAACGTCCACACCTATTGATGCCACTATACGAGGACAATGTCTTTGAGAACAAGGGAGACATTATTTACTTTTTGGACATCTTCCATGATGCCCATCATTTTGAAGCATGCCTCCAACCCTCGTAAGAAGCAATTGATATCCATAGCAGTCATCACTACATGGTAGGCCGGAGACCTAGGAGTATTGACCTTTAGCTCCCCATTTAACCACCATGGTCATGCCACTTTAACCCTATACCCTGAGTCAGTGGCGAATTCAGGAATTAATTCAAACAGGGTCGGGACTCAAACACACATATGATTTGAAATTTTAAATTTAACAATAGTCATAAAAACGAGATTACAAAGTTAATATAATCAAGGCAATTGTCCTTGGCGAACTTCATATTTTGAAACCGATATATGATATCATCGTTCGATACTGTTTCAAAAAGATCATCCTTAACAGTATCATTTAAAAACTCATCCGAAGTTCTGCTGCGCAAATTGGTCATGATAATCTTCATCATGCTCATTTGGATGATAATGTGAAATTGGTTTTCTTTCAACAGGATTTGACTGAAGAGCACTTGAATCAACTTGACTTCTCCCACAAGACAAAGTATTAGTGTTTGCATCAAAATTTGGGGTTTGTGTTTGAGTGTTGTGTTCGTCAATTTCTCGATTCAAAGGAGAATTTTCAGATGCAAAAGTTAGACGAAACGATTCAGTCGTCAAGTTTTTGAATATCTATGCATTTTCAACTGGGCAAAAAAAAATCTAATTAGGCAAGTGAAGGATATTCAATAATTGTAACTAATGAGAAGAGAATTCAAGTAGTGAACAACACATACAATTACAATCGACAAATAATTTGTAGTCAATTTCATCAAATGATTTCAACAGTTAAAACTAATCTAACTATCTAAATAATTAAAAGGTAAACAATTGAAAATTTGACAAAGGAAAGCAAAAATTAAAATTATTTAGAGTTTTATGGTTTGTACCTTCAAAGTTCAAATCGATGGTGGACTATTGGTGGCGCAGGGGCACTGCCTAGAGGGTTGATGGTGGCTGCCGGAGAATGCCACCGGTGGTGGACGACTAGGACTGGGCGTGGTGGTTGCTGGTTCTGAGTTTTTGTGACTGTGTGTGTGGGCAGTGGGGCGAAAATAATGAGGGGAAGGACCAAAGGAGAAAGTCGCAGCCGCATATTGTAATCCGAAACTTGGGCCAAAAACCTAGAGGAATAGCTTTTATGTGTAAATGGCAGCAACAAGGTTCAAACCTAGGACAAGTGAGGGGAGTGTGCCCAACCAATGTTTCACGCCTAGCCGACCATCAGAGCAGGCTTCTTTTACTACAACATGGTACTCACAAATTAGATATATAAGGTATTCATTTATTTTTTAACTTAACTAATAGTTTTTTTTTTTAATTGGGGTCGGTTGACCCCACGTGACTCCACCATAACTCCGCCCCTGCCCTGAGTCCTCTTTTACCCGTTAAGGAGCCTTGAGTTTGGAATGGACACATTTAGCTTTATATCACTCACAACACCTGTTCCCTTAACGGCTTTCACCTGATTACAGACTTCCACTATCATCATACTCAAAGCACCTTGTATCTCCCTTTTAAACTCCTTATTCTCCCTCTTGAACCCAAACTCCACTATGCGTTAGTCAATATATTTAACATTGTCCAGAGGTCAAACATGGTGGCCTCCACTTCCATCGCTTCTCCTCCATGAAGGAATCAGGTCCTTCTACTACGTGTCCTTTCTCGTGACCTCGCTTGTCATTGTTAAAAGACTGGGTCACGCTTGACAAGGCTTCTCCCGAACTTTGCCTTTGATATCAGTTGTCACGGGAGCATCTTTGCACAACTCAAAACTCAATTCCATGCGGCATTAGAGCTCTTCCCCTAACCTTGGTATGTTTAGTTAACCGTCCTGGACCGCTTCTGAGAAAATTCAAGCAACACAATACGAAGTGGACAGGATAACTCACTTCAGGCATTTGGGATAATCTGTATATCTATCTACATGTTATCTACTTATCTATATCTATATAATTATATCTAAAATTAAGTAACATTTTATGCTTTTGTTAAGTCTCATAATTTCATTGGTTAGGATATTAACTACATTTAATTTGCGTTGTCTCTCAGCGTGCACATAATTTGTGGGGGGGGGGGGAGACCGCAAGACCTTTTATCTTCTTTCTAATAAATTATTTAGAAATGACATTAATGTACGTTTACTGGCACATAAAAAAATTTTCACATACATAGACCTAAAAAAAAATCTATATATATGCAGAAAGTATTTAACTAACAAAATAAGTCTTAACATTGAAAATAACATTGTGATTAACTACATTGACATATTGGTTGGGACCTTGATGGTTTGCAATGAGTTCGTTTGGGCATTTATAGTTTAGCATCCCTTAAGTGTACGATGGGGATCTATTTGATCTCACAATATATGTTAATTTTGTAGGTCGCTTCATAAATATCTACATATTCTACAAGTATATTGTTATAACGGATGCAAGAAAGTATGAACAAACTGACAATTACACACGGATTTAACGTAGTTCACTAACAATGTGTTAGCTACGTCCACAGGCAGAATAGAGGAATAGTTTTATTGATGATGAAGGAATACAGAGAATAGGCATTCGTGCTAGGTCTGCGAAGGGGGCTACAGAACAACAGATTCAAGGCATTCTAACATATATGAAATACAAGAGAATACTATAAAATATTATTGAATATTTCATACAAATAGTGTTTTAAAAAGTTCAAGTACAACTTAAAAGGTTTTAGAACACTCCAAATGCTGTGCTAAAATTTCAAAGGCTCTAAATTATTGTGGAGCATTCTAGAAAAAACGTTTTAAGAAATTGCAAGATAAGATAAGCATATGAAACTAGTAGAAAATAAGACAAACAATATATAAAAATTTTCAAAAAAAGAAACCAAAAGTATGTATCAAAAGCCAATGAAATATTGGCTTAGTGGATTAGATTGAGGCCTTATGTATGTTATTTAGACTCTCTTCTCATGTTATTATTGTATTGTGTTATCTTTCTAACTCATGTAAGATTTGTTCTTTTTATTGGAAAATATGAGTTGGTAAATGAGTGAATTTGGTTAAGATTTATAGAAGTGGGTCAAAGTTGGTTGAAGTGGGTTGAAGTAAGTTGAAGAAAATACTAGGAGCTTGGTTAAAGTAGGTTGAATTCAATTGAAGTGGATTGAAGTGATTATTTTTTTTACTGAAGTTGGTGAAGTACGTAAATTGAGATTTACCAACAAAAAGACAAGGCCTTGAAGTAAAAAAAAATGTATAAAAATATAGGAAAAAAATTAGAAGAAATTAGAAATATGACCTTAAAAAATTAACACCTTCTTTCCTATGAAGGGTCCGTTCTTTTCATTAGTAAATTTACATTTATCAACTTCTATATACTTCTATCAACTCTTACCAACTTCTACAAACTCTTCCTAACTATTATAAAAAAATATCAACTTCCACCAACTCTTGTCAACCTTTAACAACTACAACCAACTTTTATCAATTCTTATCAATTTTTATCAACTTTTACCAAATTTTTACAAAATTATCACAATTTGGAAATTATCATGTGAAGATTAATTATTTTTTCAACCACAAAAATAACCTCCGGCTGTTTTGTTCGGTTTATGTATTAAAGGAGCATATAGTTGAAATTGTAATTTTGTATTGTTTATAAATGTGAATCCAATAACATCGAGCCAACTTTTTTTAAATGAAAATTATAATTTCACCCTTATTTAGGGTGTGTTTGGTAGGGGGAAAAATCATTTTTCCGGAAAATGATTTTTCTATTTTATGCCGTTCGGTAAAATAAGGAGGGGAAAATCATTTTATCCCATTTGAAGGAAATTATTTTTCCTTGAAAAAGTAGGGAAAATGATTTTCCAAGCTCAATTTTCGTTGCCCAATTTTGTCTTTTGTTCTATTTTTTTTTAATTGTGCCTAGAATCACTCTATTTTCATTCTCATTTTGACTCTCATTCTTCTCATCTTCTTCATGTTCATCATATTCATCGATGATTTCCATCGTTATTCTCTGTAATTATTTCTTGAGTTATCTGATCTTGTTACAGTTGCCCTTTTGAAGAACTTCACGATTTGGGACACTCATCGTCTTCCCGTTCATTATTTTCTTTAATCTAGATTTAATATCCCTTAAAGTCAATTGGGTAATCCCTGGAAATAGTGATAAAATTGAGATTCATTAATGTTGATTCTCTCTTTTGCTGGGTTTGTTATTGGGTATATTTCTTACTGATGTTTTAGGTTTGATTTTGAAGATGAGAGAGAAACAGAATTCGTTGGCTGGGTTAGGTCAGATTAGTGAGCAGGGAAGGTGGTTGGTGGTAAAAAGAAATGAAGTAAGGACGGAGGGTTCATTCTATCAAATAGCAAAAAATGAAGTGGAAAGAAAACGATTTTTCATTCTACCAAACAGCTGAAAATGTAAGTGAAAAATCATTTTTCTTGGGAAAATATTTTTCATGGAAAATGATTTTATAGGAAAATAATTTCCCCCCTACCAAACACACCCTTAGGTTATATGGTGCAATTCTTTCTGAGCATATAACTTGCTAATTTAAAGCATATATCTGTATTTTACATCATACTGACTTAGGTACAAAATCTCTCTCTTACTATTTATTTGTATGTATATACACACACACACACACATACATACATACATACATACATACATACATACATACATACATATACATACATATATATATATATATATATATATATATATATATATATATATAATGTACAAAAAGTCCCACAATCATTACATTAAAAAATGTCATAAATATATTAAAAGTTGTAAACATATAAATATTTGGAGCACCACTTGTCAAATTATTAAAAAAATATAATCCATAAATTTACCAAATTTTAGTTAGGCTTTTAATTATGCAAAAAACTAAAAAAATATTCCTAATCATTTACATTCTTACTAATATTTTCCAACATCTACTTTTCTCAACTTTACCGATTTTTACCAATCATTTAAAAAAAAAAACTCTTTCAACTCTTACCGATTTTATCTAATTTACGAATTTATATTCATTAACGAAAAACAACAATTCCTAATTAGGGTTTGTTTTTTTTGAAGGTAAATTGGGGTGGAGAAAATTGTAAAGTAAGTTGAAATAGGTTGAAGTAGGTTGAGGTGGATTAAAGTACGTTGAAGTGGGTTAACTTTTTTATATGATAAATTAAGCTTAATTAAACTAATAAAAATAAATTGAAGTAGATTAAAATAAATTAAAATAAATTAAAATTAATAATTTAAAATTAACCCATGAAAAACAACAGGCCTTATTACTAAAAATTCACATCCAAGAACATATGTATTAAAACCCTATTTCACCCATACAATATGCGTGATCTTTCATCCCCTTTTCGGGGGAAACAACAGAAGAATGAGCAAATTTACGGCCACGATCTCCTCGATCTCAACAGTTCCAACGACCCCATTTCTCTCTCTTATTTCTCACCTGTTCTCGTTCCGTATTTCCCCTCGGTCTCTCGCCCCCCGTGTTGCCGTACTTCGTACGAATCTCCTCCGCCACCGCCACTGCCACCGCCGCCCTCGCACCACCGATACCGGCGTCGGAACGTAATCTCCTCCGACTCTCTTTCCGTCGTCTTTCTGGTATGCCTATCAGCCCATTAATCCCTCTCTCCATCTGATGCGAAATACAATTCAATGGGGTTAATCCGCTATTCTTCGCAAATAAATTTCAAAGAATGTTTTTTCTTCCCCATTGTGAGCTGGAACTGATTTAATTATGTTGATTTTACGAAAACATTTTGATTTTCACACATTTGTATGGTTTTGCATTTTTAACTCGAAGAATTGGTCATATGTCTTGCACGTATTATGGAAATTGTGTTCGCGGTGATGCTATATTGTTTTGCGTACACTTATAAGTTGTTATTGCCACCAATTTTATCTGAATATGGGTTTAGCTTTTCATTCTTTCATATTGGCTTTGATTTTGTTCTGCGAATGCGACGTTAGGGTTCGCATGTTCCAGTTGCATTATCCCCTTTAGAGAGGTTTTTTTTTGGGGGGGGGGGTAAAAGAGGACCTGATAGGTTATGGTTCGGGTTTCTGAGTGCAAATAATAGAGAGTATATATTTCGTCTAGCAGCTGTGGGGTTACTAGTAGCCTCAGGGGTCACTTTTCATAGTGTTGTCATGGATTTGGTCTCAATTTCTGTGCTGCTGTTTGGAACTTCTTCCTCAGAAGGGGGGACTCGAAGATGAAAACACCCTCAAAGTATCCGGTTCTGGACAACCGGCCTATTGATCAATGGAAAGTAACAGAACTGAAGGAAGAGCTCAAAAGACGGAAGCTGACCATTGGTGGTTTGAAGCAGGATCTGATTAAACGGTTATATGAAGCTATTCGTGTTGAAAGAGAAGCTGCTGAGACACAGAATAATAATGAAGTCAAGGAATCCAATGCCGAAGTTGCCACTGATAATGACAAGAAAACCACTGAGCAGGCTGTTAGTGAGACTGGTGAAGCAGGGATTGCCATCCCTGAGAATGCTGAGAAAACTGGGAATGATGCTGATGGTAACAATGCAGAGGCTGATATCGTCGCAGCTCCATTAGGTAGTAAGGACAGTGCCCGGCAACAAATTGAGGACAAAAGTCTTGAACAAGAAACTTCAGAGTCAGTCACTGACAGTGCTGCTGGGGTTAGAATGTTGACTGCAACTGATATACCTTCAGCAGAAATGGAAAGCAAAGTTTGTGGTGATTTGTCATCTGATGTTGCAATGGCTGGGGAGGGGTTGCATGATGATAAAATGGAGAGGGACAATGAGGATTTAGGGGCACAGCTGGATTCCGAGGATTTAAAACCGCCACATGAGGATGTGAAGCTCAACTCTTCTGATCCCACAATCCAGGTATCTGAGGTCAGCACTAATTTAGGGTTTCCTGTAAAATCTAATTCTGTTTCTACTGATTCTGTGTCTATTTCTGAAACAAATGATCTAGAGGATAACATAATTACTCATAATGTCAAATTAGAACCTGATGTTAAGCCTGAGATGGTGCAACCATCATCAAGCAATTTAGCTCCTGATGGTGGCAAATCACATCCGACGGATGTTGAGGAGCCACATGAAAACAAGGTTTCTGTTGAAGAGACAGATAACTATGTTTCAAATGTGGACATGAGCCAAAAAAATCATAGTGCAGATTTGGGTTCTTCGGAAAAGTTAAATTTAGATCGAAGTTCAGGGGATGATTCCATGGAGGAGGATGCATTGGAGAGTAAGCAAATTGATTCACATGGTAACTCTGAGGAAGTTGGAGAAAGGCCTGACAAAAGTGAGGCCACTACCATGAAGGGAAAAAGCCCTTCTGCAAACATGGATGCTGATTTACCAACAGGAGACAAAAGTATCCATATTGAAAAGAAGGATGTTGTGGCTGCTTCATCTGAAAAGAGAAAGCTGCCAGGTGAGATATTTCATGGACTCCTATGTTCTCGAGTCTAATAATTGTGGCTGATTTAATCTTTTTTTCCCATTGTGTATATTCCTTTTGCTAGTCGATATATTTTGCTGACCTTGAAAATGCTTAAGGTTGTTATTATTCATATTGTTATTTAATGTTTGCCTGAGGGATGAGTTGAGTTACAGTTGGAAATTTCTTGTCCCTGCTTTCATGTCGTAGTATCACTTGTAGGGGATGCATCATTATTGGTGAAACATTAATTATGGGAATTAGTTTTATTTGTTTGTTAAAAAAAAAAAAGGTACTAGTCATGTAAAAAGTGAAGGTACTTCCTTGCCCTTGACTACATTGGTGTAAGCTTGAGGGGTCATGCTCGTCCTTAGTAGATGGTAATTTGTTTTCCGAATCACTTGGAGTGGTCTCAAGTCTTAATGAACACAACTAATAATGCTAGGTAAGAACTTCTATGATACGTGAAATAAAAGCTGCAGTATTCGATGGTGGTTTCCTATTTTCGTACACATGGATTACTTTTTTTTTTCTATTCCATTTCAACTGCTTAGTTAAACACTTAGTTTTAAAAGGCGTGAGGTGCATCAAGGTGCAAGGAAAGGCATGCACATCATGGATGCAAGGCGCACTTCTGTGCAAACATGTTTGTAAAGTCACTCACGTTAAGAAGTTAGATATAAATGCATAAAAAGTGGCTAGACGTTAATACAACTGCCAGTACTGCAAATTTCCTTAAGTTATATTATTTTATCATCGTAGTTCCTCAAAACACACACTTTGCGTACAAGGATAGCTCCCTTTTTATCTCAAGGGAGGGAAAAAAAGTAGTAAGAATAAGACCAAGAAGAAGAAGCATATAGGGTGAAGATATGGCCTTGCATCCTTACGGTGCATCTCATCCCCTCCAAGTCACTGACTTCGTCGCCTCACGCTGAGGGCCGCTTTTTTGAGTGAAGGTTAAACGATACTGACTCAAGCAGTAACACCCTTTGTTGTGCTTGCGGAGTCTAAGTTGGACTGTGATGTGCCAGTAACTGGTTTCAAAGAATGGGAATGTAATCTATTAGGAAATCCGTGTCTTAATGATGACTGGAATAGATGAGGAATGCCTGGAACGAATTGGGATGAAGCAATGTTTGTCTATAAACCTTCCTCCCACTCCCCCCCCCCAAAAAAAAAAAAAAAAGAAAGAAAGAGGGGAGGGGTGCAGAGGCATGTACACCAACCCATCAAAGATGAAAAGGTTTAGGAAGAACCCTTGCAAAAAGGATAACAGAATGATTTGTGCTGCTATTCAAAGTAGGATGAAAAAGAGAAACAAAGAGGTTGTGTCTGAGGACTAGAGATGTTGACACTGCTTGAGAAGTTAGTAAGTTTGCGTGGCATTGCTATTCAAATTTCAAGCCAATTCATTTGTGTGCATGCTTTGAAACTTGTAATGTACTTCTGCTGATGGTATGCGAATAATTTTGAGTAGTCATATGCAAATAACTCTTGCTTGTGCTTGTAACCTTGTGAGTGTATTTGTATTTTGATCTGCTTCTTGTTTGCTTTATTTCTTGATTTCCAGTTTTCATGGTCTCTCTATTATTTGCCTTGTATGTTCTAATAATGATTGGGCCTTTTTGTCAAATAAATAAATAAATAAAAGAAGATAAGTAACTACTGGTCTTTATCCTATCAGTTTTTAGCTTGAATTAGGAGGCATTCGTTTTGCTGTGCTTAAAATTGTATAATCTCATTTAAGTTGTGCTGCACTCTGCTTAGAATAAGAGAAGAAATGCCCAGTTTCTGCTTTTTAATGGAATAAGGTTTTCAAAATTTATACTCAAGATTCAAGAAGTTGAAAGTTGATGAAAGGATGTGATGTTCTCTATATGATTAAGAGGAGGAGGATCAAAATCAAAGGGATACTAGAAAATAATTTTAGATTGTCTTGGTCTGGGCGTCTAGTTAAATTGTACAAATGAAAGGACAAAGGCAGACAGAACGGACTTAGAAACAATATTGAGTTAATAAAAGAAGAAAAAAAAAGTGAAATTGTATTTTTGGGATCTGCAGCACTAATTTTCAAACTTTTATTCATAAAAAGCTTGACGCTTATGTCGTATGATTAGTTCAGGAATCTGCATCTATGTTCTTACATGAGTCAGACGGAGTTCTCTTGGGAAGTTTGAGAATTTATGTTTACAGGATAGTTTCATAAACTTGGGATTATTAGGGGTTGTAATTAACAGGAGAAATTTCTATACCATTTTTTAAGGATTAAAATGCACAGATGCATACGAAGCATCCTGGAAAAAGTGTGTTTGCATCTGGAATAAAATGTGTTTGCAAAGTCAAAGCATAAGTTCCCATTTTCCTGAGTAAAGTTCCCATTTTCATTGAGTGTAGGTGAGAAAGGACGATTTGTTCAGTATAGTTAGAAGGGTTAGTGCTGATTCCCTCTCTCTTGTTGGCCTATAACAAGATAAGGCCAAGAAGTATGTGTGCTTTATTCTTCTCCCTCTGTCTTGTATTCACTGTCAAAAACATCCATTTCTTTTTGGTAAGGTCAAAAACATCCATTTCTGTATGATATTGTCAAAACTCCCAAAACTTGACTACGATTATAGGACGGAAGGAGTGTTATAAAGATGCTGGAATTGACAAATAAATTTCTCATGGAATGGGTGAAAAATGGATTCAGATGATTGTAGCGAGAAAAAAGGGCGTCTGATGTTGGTATTCCCCTTGGGGTTTAGACAAGAAAATGTCAAATATCTTCTCGCCCCGTATCAGAAATAATTACCAGGAATGCTCGTTGCCTTTGTAGTCTATGATGGGGACACAGCAATCCAAAGCCTGATGTGGGACGAATTTGTGTGATCAAGTATTGATTCACATTTTGGCCATGTTTGTCTAAGATTCATTCCTTCTATTGTTTGACATCCAATGTTGTGGCCTGCTGCTTTCCTGGCCCCTCAGCAATTAAATCTGTCCTCCGGCAAATAAAATCTTCTTACTTGTGTTTGCTGCCTGGAAGAGGGGGGGGGGGGGGGTTGGATAGGCAATATGAGATTCTTGATCTGTTGTTTTAACTATTCAATTTTTGTGTGCTTAATTTGTAGGGAGGTAAAGCAAATAAGTGACCCAATAGTGGCAACATCAACCCCCCCTCCCCTCCCCGGGAACTGAATCAAGCTGTGCTAAATAATGTGTATGCTGTAAGTCTTGGATGTGAAATCTTACATGGAAATTAGAAGCTCTTTGATGTTTTGAGCGCCTTGCCTGAAGAGAAGAAAGGTTCAGGGTCTGTTCTTTAGACGCTTGTGATTGTAACATTTTTGGATTTACAGATCAGGAGGCAATTGTGAACAATGAGCCCTCAAAGAGGCAGCGTAGGTGGAATTCCGAAAACACCAAAGTCAGGGAGCCTCAAATGTCAAGCAACACGTCTGCTGCATCAGCTAAGGATGTGATGCCATCTGCTGTGTTAAAACGCAATCTCTCCGGGTCCAACTCTGTTGGTTCTAATGATGCTCCGAAGGAACGCAAAGGTTGGTTAACTTTTTACACATTTTTTGGACTGATGAATGACGATAGAGGCTAGAGGGGGAAGGGGAAAAGGAGTAAGGATTTATTAAATCCCTTGTAACCCTCTTGAGGAAAAATAGATCTAGGGCAGCTCCTGTTTATGCCATTCTAGCTTTTCAACTCCACCCTCCCCACCAAATTGAGGGCGATTGGTGTGTAGTGAACAATTTAATGAGTTCATTCCCCATCCTTTTTTTTTCTAAGGCTTCTAAATAGGCAGAAATGTATTCACTTTCTTCCTTACCCTCACTACTCTCCCCTCCATTACCAGCCCCCCCAATAGTAGCATCAGTATTTATGTCTGCGAGAGATACATGTGTACCTGAATTGTGGTGCTTGACTCCTTGGTTTCACATTCTTGCAGTTCCACTCTCAACAAAAGCTCCAACTGATTCTCTCAGGATTGAGCGTTTCTTACGGCCTTTTACCTTGAAAGCTGTCCAGGAGCTTTTGGGCAAAACTGGGACGGTCACTGGTTTCTGGATGGACCACATCAAAACGCATTGTTATGTCACTGTAATCCTTCTTTCTTTTCGCTTCTAGATGCATGATGTTTCGTGCTATTGTCAATTCTGTTAGTCCTACTTTCCGTATTTTAATTGGGTGTATGCAGTACTCATCTGTGGAAGAAGCTGTAGCGACTAGAAATGCTGTCTACAACTTGCAGTGGCCTCCAAATGGTGGGCGGAATCTTTTCGCCGACTTTGTTGATCCCCAAGAAGTGAAAATGCGGGTGGAGGCTCCTTCTAAACCTCCAGCAGCACCTGCAAATAGTGCCCCTTCTGTGGCCCCTGAACCCTCGACGCTGCCACAGCCTTCACCCCGCCAACAAAATCTCAGACAGCAGATGCCACAACCTACTCTCCCGCCTCCACCCCCTTTGTCCAACCCTGGTCAGGCTAGGGAGCGGGCTCATCCACCCCCACCACCAGTTCAGGAGAAAGTGGAAACTCCTATCGTGACCCTGGATGATCTATTTAGGAAGACGAAGGCAACACCTCGGATCTACTACTTGCCCTTGTCTGAAGATCAAGTGTTGGCTAAACGGCGTAAAAACTCTAGGCAGTGATATTCAGAGGTTTACAACGGGAGTAGAATGTAAATTATGAGAAAGTGGTGTGTATTTGCAGATCTCTTAGGTCAGAAAATATTACTATGAGGAAGAAACTAAATCCTGCGGAGGATTTACTTGGGTTGGGGACCATGTTCTCCAAATGTATCAGGTGTCTGTTGACACTTCTGTGGGGTGGAATTTACATTAGCGTAGAGTTTACTCGTCAGATGAGCGCCTCCTTTTCTATGGATTTGTGTAAGTTGAGTTTTATTGAGATGCTGTAGGATATTGAATGATGTCTTAGATTTCTTGTTGATTCAAGGTTTATTATTGTGCCAAAATCTGCTAATGAACAGGCATGTTGATCCAAGGTCTATTGCTGTGCCAAGGCTTCCTGATAACCTAGCAGTCCGACCGAATCAGCAGTGCCTTTCCCACAACTTGTGTGGGTTTCTTGCCGTGAGGAGGGTTGGCTATTTAAAGGTCTGAAGTGATTGGCTATTTGTAGGACTGGAGCTGTGTAGTTAGCAGCGTGATTTGCCTCTTTGCAGCAGCTATCTAATGATATGGATTCTGATCTCAAAAAAAAGAAAAAAAAAAAGGATATGGATGATGGTCTTGTATTGTATTTTTGCTTGTAGGGTGAGACTGGTTACATCTGAATTTTCCTACATCATCTTTAGTGGGATTTATATTTCGAGTCGTTCACAAAGGACTGAATTCAAAGTCAGAGCTTGTTAGTACTTGAAGGCTCTGGCAGACTTCAGGCTCTTGAAATCGTGCGATTAGCTTTTCGAAATTAGCGCGAGTGGATCGAGATATGGCATTCACAATTCTCAGCAAATGTTTCCATCGCCTTAAAATGTGTATTTGCATATTTAACCTCATTGTTTTCCACGGGGGGCCATTTTGACTTCATTGGTGGTGCCCTCCGTCCCGCAACTGCTATGACAATATGTCTAGTGCAAGTTCTCTCCAAATACGGTCAAGGAGTTATTGAATGTGAAGTAGCTGTACCCTGGCATAACTTTAACCGTATTAGATAACACTTGACTCGATTGAAGAGGACTTCCAAATTGAAGGAGCATCTAGTGTCAATTAGGCCGTCCTTCAGGTCACCTTTTTCGCCCAACTCCTACCTAAGTTTTATATAACCACGTTTTTGGTATGTTGCAAATAAGCAAATCTCTTGACAAACATTCCGATGATCATACATAACACGGTTACTGAGTTATGCTGACCCCCCAAAAAAAAAAAAAAACAGAAGAAAACCCTCCAAGTTTGAACTGGCTAAACTGGGATAATGTTCAGTAGGTTAGGCAGCTATATTTTAGTCTCATGATCTATAATAAAGTTGTTGCGACATAGCATTTATGTTGATATATATATATATATATATATATATATATATATATATATATATATATATATATATATAATTAACATGTTATATCGTGAATTTAAAAGAAACTTAACGTTAAAGAGGCAGATCTATATTTGGCAATGTCAATGTTTGATACAATAAGAAGACCAACCAACAACAGTTTAATCTAAATTAAACTCAAGGGCTTAGCAAGCTAAAACATTTTACTAAATTTTATATTTATACTTTGTGTAAAATGGTCATAGAAGTACGTTTATAATGTATGGAATGATGAAATAGTAGAATGCATTTGGGTGGGTAAGCTGATGTTATATAGATGATAGAAAGCAAGACTAAAGTTGGGTTCTAAGAGACTTGCATATGATTTTGGCTCTTATTTTGAGCTTTGATAAATTGTAGCCTATAAAGGTACTAGGGTTATACCTTACAATGTAAGTGTTTGAATTAAATAATTTTCTAATATACTATTAAGAGAATATATTTTTTTTTAAAAGAAAGCAAACAATAAATTGATTTACTATATTATTTTGTTGATGCAAAAGTAAAATGAGGCTTCTTTAGTTTTTTTTCTACTAATACCAAACTTTTTTTATTCTTAATTAATATTTAACTCATATTTTTTGTTGTATTTGCATCATTAAATCATATATATTTTATGATTAAAATGTATTATTTAATAATAAGAAGATATGTGAGAAGTTACTTTATTAAATAGAATTAATATTGTATTAAATTTACATCCATCCTACATAACATTTTCTTTTTATTGTAAATCTCATGTAGCATTCTATATTGCATTAAAGTATCTCACATGGCTATTCTCTCCTATATGGCATCCTACATGATACGTTTACGTGTCACTCATACATAAGTTCAATCCAACTTTTAATATATACTAGGGTTATGCTTATACCCTTGCAATGCAAGAACATAATTCAAATGTTCTTTAAATATATTCATAACATATACAGCTTCTTTTCGAATAGTAAAAATAAATTGATATATCATATTATTTAATTGTCCAAAGTTGAGCATTTGTTAGATTCTTTTTCTGTTGTAACAACGTCTTCTTCATTTTTAATTTGAACTCACTTTTTTATTTCATTTGTTTAGTATTTCATTGTTAAATGATTATATTTTTGGAGAATAAATTTTATTACTAAATAGTAACGACTATATGACATTGGGTGACTTTAATATATAGAATTGATATTGCATTACAAAATAATTGTTTTTTTGAGTTATCACTGTTTCTTTTTCTTTTTTCATAAATTATTTTAAATTCCTTTTACACATGTACCATAATTATTTATTTACTATTGTTTGAAAACTGTCTAGTATATGAGACATATTTTCTTTTGTGGGCAAGTTTTAGTAGATAAATGGACCAAGTTTTTTATTTATCTTAATTTAATAAAAATTATATTATCTTCTTACTAATGACTACATAAGATATGTGAAAAGTGCACGCAATAAGTTTGGCCAATTGTTGTTTTAAGTTCAATTAAATATAAATAAGCAGTAAAAATGTATTAATTTTAAAAGTAGTAATAATTTCAAAACAACATAATTATTATTTTTTTGAGTTATTATTGTTTCTTATATTTTTTCCTTTTAAATCACTTAAAATTCCTTTGGTTTTCATAATATAATTATTTATTTACTATTTTCTTGTCAAAATTCTCTAATATCTGTAGCATCTATTTTTATGGGCAAACTTTATGGATGACCTTTTTAATTTATTAATGCAATGAATATTTTATTATACAAAAAGTTATTTTTTAAAATAAATATAGCATTATGTTAGTTAAACCATAAATGGACATTTATGTAGCTAAGTAATTCTATGTGGCATCACACATGGCATCCTAAGTGGCATGGCATATGGCACTCATACATTGATTCCATCCAACTTTTATTTTATTATATTATATTATATATGTGTGTGTGTGTGTTGCAAAATCTTTGCAAAAAGGGAAAACAAATGAAGGAATATAAAAACAAAAAAAAAGTTAAATAGTGAAACTAAAAGTATGCATAAAAACTAACGAAGTCTTGACCTAGTAATTTAGATTTAACTTCTATGCATGTCAGATTTTCTACTCTATGCATCTTCTCTCATTGTGTTTGTAATTATCTTGTAAATTCTTATGTGACTTAATTGTATTAAAAATGAATAAAAAAATATGAAAAAAATTGCAACAAGTAAGAAATCGACCTTAAAAAATAAAGGAAAAATTACATTGTTGTCATATATTAAAATGAGTGCAACTAAATGTTTTTTTTAGGGGGGGGGGGGGGGGGGAAAATTTGTTTTTTTTTGGGAAAAAAAAAAAAAAAAAAAATAAAGGTTGGTTTTTTATTCCCAATTACCCTTTTGCATTTTAAGATTTTTTAAAACCCCCCCCCCCCCCCCCCCAAAAGTAAGAGTTTGACTGGAAAAATAAAGGATTGACTCTTTCGCAGTTGTGTAGTGAAAGTTGGAGACTTCCACATGCTGTGTCTCTCTCTTTCTTTTCTCTCTCTTTCTCTCTATCGTTAACTCTCCTAGGTGTTGTGTGCTCTTTCTCCCTATAACTCTCTTTTGCCATCTCTTGTTACTTTTGTACTCTAAAACTTGTAGGTGAAATTAGAAAAGATTGAGGAGGGATTTATAAAAGGGTGATGGAATAGTGCAAGGTAGGTAGGTGTTCCATTGAGAATGATAATAGCATTTTGTTAGCTCAAAAATATGTGAACTAAAAATTTTACTAATAGTGATTACAGATTCCCCATCACCACGGCTACAAGTTTATCTAAGTAGTCAACTATGTTAACAAGGGAATAGACTAAAAGAATCCTAGGTTCACAGGCACACTAGTGTTGGCATGCGGATAATATGATACAACATTCCATCAACCACAATCCCACAACATTGCAAGTACACAAAACTTAGAACTACCAATCGCATACAAAGCCAAACAATCACAAAGATACATGTTCACACATAAATGATAATATTTACTTCAATCAAATTTGTTAGTTTTTAAAACACAAGTTTACGTATAGTTCGCACCTATGCTACGTTATCTTATCTACCACTTGGCTACTGACAATCCAATTTCACACTTTTTCCCTGCCCCGTAGTTTTTCTTCTCACAATACACTTCTCAGGCATGAATCTTATTCTTCTTGCCACATACATTTGTGTTCGATATCATACTAGCCTCCGAATGCAATCATCCATTTGACATTACATCCCAACACTACTGCTATATTGGTAAACAATAAATAAAAGTTATTGCATACTTATATACCCAAACAACTACCATCAACAATAATAATAAATCTCATAAAAGGCTCATTCAACTTACAAATGACTACAATTAACAATCAAGTATCACATACCTGTTATCTACCCATAGAGTTGTAGTGGTCTGCCATCTGACATATACCCAGTCACCCTCATCTGAAGATCTCCACCTTTGGCAGATACTACCAAATTAATGTCCTTTTTCTTCTCTTCGTCCTTCTCAGTGGGATAACGACCTAGCTTGCTTCACTAATTTCATCTTTTCGATGTACAAATCCTTTCTCAACCCTCACAAAATTCACCCTCTGAGCTCTTCCAATTCGTTTATAAACAAAGATAGAATACAAAAGGTAGAGAGAAATACAGTAGCGGAGAGAGTTAGAGAGAGATTGTGTGGAAGAACCCAAATTTCACTGTCTATATAAGAAGAGTTAAACTTCTTCATTTTTCAAGTCAAAGTCTAAGTAAGTCAATATGAACAAATGGATAATTTTACTGGCTATTCTAATTTTTCTTCACTTTTTTTCCCTCCAAACGGAACATCAAATTATTGTTTAGAAAAAGAAAATCAATTAGTTACAACTTACAACCCTTCTAAGTTGTAAATTGTAGTGTGTACTCTGAATTTCCCAAAAATTAACTTCTACTGGGATTCTTGCCTGTCACTTTTTTTTTTTGAAAAAAAAATAAAAATCACACCCGAGCAAGTTTATGGAGAGTAAAACCCTATTTCACCGATACAAGCCTACAAGGACACTGGACACATCCTCATTTCCCTCTATTATCTCTCTCAAACCTTCTCTCGCCGCGTATCTCTTGCGCCCCTCTCTAGTTCGCTGCCGCTTTCGACTTTCGTTGCGAATCTTTTCCGCCTCCGCCGTCACGCCACTGGTACCGGCGGCGAAACTTGGTCTCCTCCGGCTCCGTCCGATCATTTCTCTGGTACGCCTATGCCCTTTCTTCCTCTCTCCTTCTTCCTCGGAAAAATATTAAATGGACTTAATTTGCTATTTTCGCAAAGAAATTTAAAAGAGTGTCATTTACAGGTTCTTATTGCAACCAATTTTGTCTGAATATGGGTTTAGCTTTTATACTGTCATATTGGCTTTGATTTCAGTATGCGAATGCGATTAGGGTTTGCAATTTTGCATGCTCCAGTTGCATTTATCCCCTGCAAAGACTGTTTATTGGAAAAAAAAGGGTTTGCATCTGGGGACCCCATAGATTATGCCTAAGTGTTTGGGCTTCTGGGTGCAAATGTTAGAGAAGAGTACATCTTTCTTCTTCTAGCCTAAGGGTCAGTATTCTTAGGGCTGACATGTGTTTGGTGTCAATGTATGTGCTGCTGTTGGGAACTTTTTCCCCAGAAGGGGGGACTTGAAGATGAAAACGCCCTCGAAGTACCCAGTTTTAGACAATCGGCCTATTGATCAATGGAAAGTACCTGAACTGAAGGAAGAGCTCAAAAGGCGGAAGCTGACAATTGGTGGTCTGAAGCAGGATCTGATTAAACGGTTGGATGAAGCTATTCGCGCTGAAAAAGAAGCAGCTGGGACTGAGAATAATAATGGGGTTGAGGAATTGGATGCCGAAATTGCCACTGACAATACCGAGGAAACCACTGAGCAGGCTGTTATTGATTCTGGTGAAGCAGGGATATCCATTCCTGATAATGCTGAGAAAACTGTTGATGATGCTGATAAAACTGTTGATGATGCTGATGGTAACAGTCCAGAGGCTGATTTCGTCCTGGTTGAATTGGATAGTAAGGGCAGTGCCCAGCTACAAATTGAGGGCAAAGGTCTTGAAAAGGAAATGGCACAGTCGGTCACTGACACTACTGCTGGGGTTGGCATGTTGACTGCAACTGATATACCTTCCGCAGAAATGGAAAACAGAGTTTGTGATGTTTTGTCATCTGATGTTGCAATGGCTGGGGAGGGGTTGCATGATGATAAAATGGAGTTGGGCAATGAGGATTTAGGGGCACAGCTGGATTCTGAGGATTTAAAATCGCCACATGAGGATGTGAAGTTCAACTCTTCTGATTCCACAAACCAGGTATCTGAGGTCAGCACTAATTTAGGGTTTCCCGTAAAATCTAATTCTATTTCTACTGATTCTGTGTCTATTTGTGAAAAAAATGATCTAGAGGGTAACATAATTACTGATAATGTCAAATTAGAACCTGATGTTAAGCCTGAGATGGTGCAACCATCGTCAAGCAATTTAGCTCCTGATGGTGGCAAATCACATCCGATGGATGTTGAGGAGCCACATGAAAACAAGGTTTCTGTTGAAGAGATAGATAACAATGTTACAATTGCGGACATGAGCCGAAGAAATCATAGTGCAGATTTGTGTTCTTCTGAAAAGTTAAATTTAGATCGAAGTTCAGGGGATGATTCCATGGAGGAGGATGCATTGGAGAGTAAGCAAATTGATTCAAATTGTAACTCTGAAGAAGTTGGAGTGAGGCCTTTGAAAATTCAGGCCACTAGCATGAAAGGAGAACGCCCTTCTGCAAATATGGATACTGACTTACCAACAGGAGACAAAAGTATCCGTATTGAAAACAAGGATGTTGTGGCTGCTTCATCTGAAAAGAGAAAGCTTCCAGGTGAGACATTTCACAGACTACTATGTTCTTGAGTCTAACAATTGTGGCTGATTTAATTTTTTTCCCCTTTTCCATTGTGTCTGTTCTTTTTGGCAGTCGATATATATAGTTTTTGTTCATGGAACTGCTTAGGTTGTTTATTGTTCATATTATTATTTAACCTTTTGCTGAGGGATGAGTTGAATTCGGCTGGAAATTTTTTGTCTCGTGTTTCTGAAGCTCTCGTTGTACTTAAGTCTAGTGGATGCAACATTATTGGTGAAATCTTAACTATGAGAATTAGTTATGTATTGTTTCAAAAACAAGAAAAGAATTAGTTATATAACGTAAGCGAAGGTAACTGGTTGCCCTTGACTACATTGGTGTAAGCTTGAGGGGTTGTACTCATCCTCAGTAGACAGTAATCTGTTTTCCTAATCACTTCGAGTGATCTCAAGTCTCAACAAACACAAGTAAGAATGCTGGATAAGAACTCCTGTGATACGTGAAATAAAAGATGCAATATGCATTGTTCATTTCCTATTTTCAATCAGGTGGATTCCTTTGTATTTATTGAATTTCAACTACTTAGTTGAACACTTAGGCATAAGGTGGAGGTGCATGAATCACGGATGCTAGGTACTCTTCTATGCAAAAATGTTTGAAAAGTCAACCACATTAACAAGTTAGATAAATGCATTAAAAAGTGATTAGACATCAATACAACTACCAATACCACAAATTATCCTCAAGATATGTTATTATTTCATCATAATCCTCTAGAATACACACTTAATGTACAACCATAGCTTACTCTTTAACCCCCAAGGAAAGAAAAGAAGAAAAATGGTAAAGGTAAGGCCAACAAAGAGAAGAAAAAAGGATGTCGATAGAGGCTTGCATCTTTAAGGCGTACCTTATCCCTCCGAGGCATTGACCTGGTCGCCTCAAGTTGAGGCGCGCTTTTTGAGACTAAGGTTAAGTGGCACTGAGTCAAGTAGTACTTTCGTTGTGCTTGCGGAGTCTGTATTGCATTTTGATCTGCGAGTAACTGGTTTCAAGAATGGTGCTATAACATATTAGGAAATTGGTGTCCTAATGATAACTAGAGCAAATGAGGAGTGCTTGGAACAAATTGGAATGATGCAATGATTGTTTTATCCCCCCTCCCCCTGCAAAAAAAAAAAAAAGGTGCGGAGGGGGGTGGGGTGTGGGGGAGTGTTACATCTTTACATCAACCCATTAAAGATTAAAAGGCTTAGGAGGAACTTTTTCAAAGAGAATGACAGAATCATTTATGCTACCATTCAAAGTAGGAGGAAAAATAGAAATAAATAGGTTATCTCTGAGGACTAGAGATGCTGGCACTGTTTGAGAAGTTAGTAAGCTTTGTGTGGTATTTGCTATTCAAGGTAATTCATTTGTGTGTACATGCTTTAAAGTTTGTAACCTACTTCCTCTGATTGCATGCAAATAATTTTGCCTAGTGTTATGCAAACACCTCTTCTATGTAGGGCTGTGATTATATTCGTATTTTGATCTTCCTCCTGTTTGCTTTATATTTTGCTTTCTGTTTCCATAGACTCCCTATTATTTATTGGGCTTTTCCTTCCAAAAAAAAAAGCATTTAGTGGCTACTATCCTATCATTTTTTTTGTGTGGATCGGGAGGCAATCTATGTGGCATGCTTAATATTGTATTATTTAATTTGGGCTGTGCCGTGGTCTGCTTTAAATAAGAGAAGAAACGTCCTCTTTATGCTTTTCAATGGAACAAAGTTTTCAAAATTTGTACTCAATAATTTGTTGAAAGGCTGTTATGTTTGCTATATAATTAAGAGGACGATGACCGAAATCAATGAGATACAAGAAAACAAGTTTATGATGGGGACAGATTGACAAAGCAATCCAAAGCCTGATATGTGACCTATTTGTGTGATCAAGTATTGATTCACATTTTGGCCAAATTTGTCTGAGTTTCATCCCTCCTATTGTTTGACATCCCATATTGTGGCCTGCTCTTTCACGGACCTTCAGCAATTTGATCTGTCATCCGGCAAATAAAGTCTTCTCATCTCTTGTTTGCTGAGGGGGTGTTTGGACAGGCAATATGACATTCTTGATTTGGGATTTAACTGTTCATATTTGTGTGCCTAATTCCTTGGGAGGTAAAGCAAATAAGTGATTCAATAGTGGCAGGCCCCCTCCCCGGGAGGAACTAAATGAGTAAATGAAGTTGTGCTGAATAATATGCATCCTGTAAGTCTTGGATGCTAAATTGCTTGCAGAACTTAGAGCTGTTTGATCTTTTGAGCACTTTGCCCTAAGAAAGGCGAAGAGATGTTCAGGGCCTGTCCTCTGGAAGTTTATGGTTGTAATGTTTTTGGGCATACAGATCCGGATGCAGTTGTGAACAATGAGCCCTCAAAGAGGCAGCGTAGGTGGACATCTGAAAATACCAGAGTTAGGGAGCCTCAAATCAGCACTCCTGCTGCATCAGCCAAGGATGTGACACCATCTGCTGTTTTAAGACGCAATCTGTCTGGGTCCAACTCTGTTGGTTCTAATGATGCTCTGAAGGAGCGCGAAGGTTAGTGAACTTCTTACACATGTTTTTGGATTGAGGATCGAGACTAGAGGGGGAAGGGGAAGGGAGTAAGGATTAATTAAATCCCTTTTAACCTTGTTGAGGTAAAATAGATAAGGGGGTAGTCCTGTTTGTCCCATGGTACTTTTTCAACCTCCCCCCCCCCCCCCAAAAAAAAGGGTTACTGGTAAAAATGTGTCCACTTTGTTGCTTACCATCGCCACTCTCCCCTCCATTGCCCCCCCCTCTCCCCAAATGATAGCATCAGTTTATGTCTGTGAGAGACACATATGTGTACCTGAGTTGTGGTGCTTAACTCCTTGGTTTCACATTCTTGCAGTTCCACCGTCAACAAAGGCTCCAACTAATTCTCTCAGGATTGATCGTTTCCTGCGGCCTTTTACCTTGAAAGCTGTTCAGGAGCTTTTGGGCAAAACTGGAACTGTCACCAGTTTCTGGATGGACCCCATTAAAACGCATTGTTATGTCACTGTAATCCTTCTTTCTTTTCTCTTTTAGAATCACAGTTTTTCTTGCTATTGTCTAATTATACAAGTCCTAATTTCCGGATTTCTATTGGGTGTATGCAGTACTCATCTGTGGAAGAAGCTGTAGCGACTAGAAATGCTGTCTATAACTTGCAGTGGCCTCCAAATGGTGGGCGGAATCTTATTGCCGACTTTGTTGATCCCCAAGAAGTGAAAACGCGGGTGGAGGCTCCTTCTAAACCTCCAGCAGCACCTGCAAATACTGCCCCTATTGTGGCCCCTGAACCCTCGACGCTGCCAGAGCCTTCTCCCCGCCAACAAAATCTCCGACAGCAGATGCCACAACCTACTCTCCCACCTCCACCTCCTTTATCCAACCCTGGTCAGGCTAGGGAACGGGCTCATCCACCCCCGCCACCACCAGTTCAGGAGAAAGTAGAAGCTTCTATTGTGACCCTGGATGATCTATTTAGGAAGACGAAGGCAACACCTCGGATCTACTACTTGGCCTTGTCTGAAGAGCAGGTGTCGGCTAAAGTAGAAGCACGGCTTAAAAACCCCAGGCAGTGATATTCAGTGATTTGCAATGGGTTTAGAATGTAAATGGTGAGAAGAAGTGTGTATTTGCAGTTCTCTAGGTCAGCAAATGTTACTATGAAGAAACAAAATCCTACGAAGGATTTACTTGGGTTGGGGACCATGTTCTCCACATGTATCCTGTCTCTGTAGACGGTTGTTCTGGGAGGAGGAACTTACACTAGTGGACCATTCATGGGGTTCACTGGTCGGATCATCGCCTCCTTTTTTATGGATTTGTGTAGTTGGGTGTTTTTTTTTTGGGGGGGGTGTGTGGTTCTGTGAGACTGTTGAGTGTGTTAGATTTCATGTTGATTCAAGGATTGTTATTGGGCCATGGTCTGTTAATGAACCTGCATGTCGATTCTAGGTTCATTGTTGTGCCGAAGCTTGACGTTAACCTAGCAGACCCTTTGAATGTCTAGCGTCATGCCTGCAACGTATGTGATTTCTTGCCCTTTTGTGAAGGTTAGACGTCATTGGCTATTTAAAGGCCGAGTTAGTGGCTAATTTGAGGCCTGGAGCTGTGTGATTGGCAGCTTGATTTGCCTCTGCAGTAGCAGGTATTTAATGATATGGATAAAGTTGTTGCCTGCTCTTTGCTGGCAGGGGTACGACTGTTATACGTTCGGAATATGCCATAGATAGTTTCAGCAGATGTTTCTAGCATAGTTTTGCCATTACAATTTTGTATTGTCTGCTAATGTCTCACTCTCACCCCTCTACTGGCTGCACCCGCTATGGTTGTTGTATACTTGTCTCTGGTGTCAAGATTTCCTTGCGTTTGTAATTGCATATTTAGTGGAGCTGCATTACAAGGGGGGGAATTTTGACTTCATTGGTAGACGTTGGTGCCCTCCATACCATAAGAAATATGCCTAGTACCGGTTCAAAGGAGTTATTGAATGCAACTAAACAGCCATGCTCTGCCATACTTGTGTAATTATGCCACCTCAAATCTTATGCAATCCGTGCGTAGCTTGAGTTGTATTGCATGACATTCAATTGTGGAAGACCAACCAAATTCAACGTGCTTCCAATGTCGAATGTCGATTAGGTTCATTGCCGCTAAGGTCACCTTTTTGGCTCAAGTTGTATATAACTACGTTCTTAATAAGCAAATCTCTTGCCATTGCCAAATATTCAAGAGTTTATAATAAGTATTTGCTACTAACACCAAAATTATTATTACAACATGAAATTTAAAAGAGAATTAATAGATAGGAAAACTTAAGTTGAGAGTTTTGAACTAGGGGAAAACCGAAATTATTTACTATATTGTGTTGTTTTGTTTCTATTGGAGTTAACTTTAATAATTAAAAATAAAATTTATTATCAGACATTTGTGATGAATATATATACTTTTTGACCACCTTGTTAATAATGTGCTGATTTGTTTAATGACTATTTTTTTGGAAGTGAATTTGTTTGATAATTGTAGCAACCAAAAAAGGGAAAAAAAAAAAGATTGTTTGTCTAGAAAGGGAGGCCCCCCCCCCCCCCCCCGGCGCGGCGAACACACGGACCTCGTGTAGAAACTGAAACGCCGAAGCATAGCCATTACAGACCAGACCAGACCACCTCCTCAAATCTCAATTCCTATTTCCTAATTCCAAGTCTTTTAAAATCTCTCTCTCGCTGTCTGTCTGCAGCTCACTCTCTCACTCTGCTCTTCGCAGCCTCCCAACTCTCGAGCTCCATTCTACTCCTTAATCTCACAATAATAATCTCTATCTGCATCTCCTTGTTTCTCTCTACTCTTCTTGGCGCGCGCCATCGCATGGTATTCAATTCAATTCAATTCACTGCATTTCATCTCGCTCTTCCATACACTATGCTCTTCAAATCCTCTTCATTATTATCCCTCAATTTGTTTGCTTTCGATTTGGATTCCATTCTTCTGTTTCAATCTTTCTGCCCTTTTCAATCTTCTCTGTAAGGGTTCACATCGACGAGGTATATTGTGTTCCGCGTGAGTTCTGCTCTTCATTTTTGATTTGGGGTTTTACTCAACTTTAGTCTTTGTTTATCGTTCTTTTTAAATATTCCTGTATGATTCAAGCAGAGCTGTGGTATTCGCAAACTGGGTGCGATTTTGTCAAAAGTCAAGACTTTGGATGTTTGAACCTTCATGGGTTTTTCATTTGGGGCCCGAAGGTTAGGGTTTCTTGTTGATTCCTCGATTTACAAGGACAATTGAAGGTGGAAGTGGGGGATACAGAGGGAAAGGGAAAGCAGGGAAGCTTGAAGAACTTGCATTGTAAAGTTGAGTTTTTGGGGGGCTTAGATTTCAGCTTTCTTGTTGAGAGGGCTGGGATGAATAGTGTTTTCAGTGAACAAATACTGGCCGACAAGCTTTCCAAGCTCAACAGTACCCAACAATGTATAGAAAGTATCCTTCTTTATTGCTGCTCTTCCTGGCTATGTAGCTTTTGCTTAATTTTTGGCCTTATTCAGTTTCTTCTGAGTATGGCTATTCTAGATTTGCTGGTTAAACTCTTGTGCCTTTGATTTTTGCATGATCTTCTTTTTAGGAATGATGGCGACTTATTGCTGATATCCCAAAGATACTGTAATTTTTGGCTGATTATATTGATTACGGTGACATTATGTGGGCGTTTTCAGCAATTTGGGATTCTTGTCTACTCTATCATGTGCCATTTCATGGCTTTCTTTGTCTCTATGCTTTTCTCGCCTGGATAATTTTATGCAGTGGATGTACCTTATTTGTGTGTGTTGTGGGTTATGTTTTCCAGTCTCGGTCTGATTAGAGTAGCGAGTCTCACTATAGAGGAAAAAGAAGCTTACATGCCTTTTATGTGCATCTCATAGTGTTCTTCTATCTTTTTGTTGGGGTTTTGCCTCCCTGGATTCAAGGACTTGGTTGGATGAAATAGTGAGAGAAATGGATGTAAACATTTCAGCATTGATAATCTGCTCTTCGGAAATTGAAGACGATTGGTGAAGGGAAAAAAAAACATGGAAAATGCATAGATAATAGATTGCATATACATGCACAGATCTTCTGTCGTACTTCAAACAAGCTATAGATGACTGCTACTCAGGCCAGGGAAAAATTTTGCGAAGTGTTCTTAGGAAAAGGTTGTTCTTTGAAAAGTTTGTGCAAGTAGTACTCTCCAAGGATATACACAAAAGAGATGATAATTCAAGGCCAACACTAATATGAAGTTTTGAAAGTTTTTTTCTTTGATTATCGGAAGCATCTCATATCAGTTTTGAAGTCTTCACAATACATGAAATGACATTAACCCCTGCACCAGCAACAGTATAGACTTCTTGTGCTGTAATATCAGCAACAGCATCACGTATTGAATCTGTTGTGTTCATAACATCAGTGAAAAAGAGAGACGAGTCTCTCTCTATTGCAATTGCGAGGAAGTTAGAATGTGGCTAACCTTAACTCCTTGTATAGCATTGTCTCACTGGTGTATATTTCACCGGAGCAAAGCAGAAGTGGTCGTAGCAACGTGGAATGAACAGTTCCATAAATCTCAGGTGGCTCAGAAAGTCCCTCTTTTGTATCTTGCTAATGATATACTTCAGAACAGCAAACGTAAAGGAAATGAATTTGTTACTGAGTTCTGGAAGGTTCTTCCAGCTGCTCTGAAGGATCTTAATGAAAATGGTGATGATCAAGGAAAGAAGGTTGTCTCCAGATTGGTATGTCTCCTTTTTCTTCGCTACAGATTTTCATTCTCATTAAATTGGTGATGTCTTCCCATTTTATTGTAGGTTTTTATAGTTATTATGTTTCATACTTTGATCAGTATATTAACAATTAGGGTGGTGATCTTCTAATTTTCTGACTAAGTCCACATATCCTCAGTTTGAATTGAGGTAACCATTTTCTTGTATAGTCATCATTCCAACATGTTACATACGTTGCTGTAGGTTAACATATGGGAAGAAAGAAGAGTTTTTGGTTCCCGGGCACAAAACCTAAAGGATCTGATGCTTGGAGCTCAGACTCTGCCTCCCCTCGAGTTCAGCAACAAGAAACGATCACGGTCGGTCAAGATTGTTAGAAGGGATTCACGTTCCATTAGAACGGTGAGGTCCAACATAGTGTTTTCTTTTTCAGTGATGTCATAGCTAATGGACTCACTTGGTTTTTTCCCGCAATTTAATTTTGTGCAAATTGCACTTCCAGACTGAGCAATGTGAATTCTGTTCTGACATATTCGCTTACTTGCAACTCACAGGGGTCACGACCTTTCTGGGGTGTGCGTTTTTTTTTAGTTCCCTTTTTGTGAGATGTTGCTTGGATTTCTTGTCTATATTTATTGAGAGTTCTGGTTAATTTAATTGTTAGTTTAGTTTATGCATTGCGGAAAGGAGCTTTGGAATGTCTTAGGACTTTGATAGCTGTGGTTGGAGACGAGTTGTGTGTCTGAAATTCATTCCTTAGTGATTAGGATGACCTCCCACTTGTTTGCTGTCGACCAAACAATGCTGCTTTTAGCTTTTTTTTGTTGCATGGAGAACTTCTAGGAAATTCTTCAAAGTCTTCAAAAACTAACTTTAATCCTGCTTTCTCTGTGGTCAATGGGGAACCATTTTGCTATATGCAACAACTTTTGACTTGAATGAGAATGTCTCTGAAACCATAATTTGTTTTTGTGAATGACGCTAGGTTGGTTTTGAAAAGCCTATCATTGTGCTCACTTTACAATTTGTCATAATTGATGCAGAAGCTAACTATTGGGGGATCGGCAGAAAAAATCGTGTCAGCTTTCCATTTAGTGCTTAGTGAGCAACCAACTGAAGATTCAGAAATGAGCAGATGCAAGTCTGCAATTACCCGTGTGAGAAAGATGGAGCATGATGCGGATATCGTTTGTGCTCAAGGTAAACTGCAACTCTGGGTGAAATTACGTGCAGATTGACTTGATAGTATGAATGCCAAAAGTGTCTCATTCTTTATGCTGAAGGACTTTCTTAGCCGGAGCTAATATTGTATACTGCATTGTAGTCACAAAGGTTTTCTAAGCTAGGTGACTTGTTTTTCAGCGAAGGATCCAAAGCGAAAAACCTTAGCCAAAGATTTGGAAGAGGAAGAAAATACTCTGAAAGAGTGCATTCAGAAGCTCAAATCTGTTGAAGCAAACAGAGTGGCACTTGTGACTCAGCTGAGAGAAGCACTTCAAGAACAGGTATGACATCGTAGAGAAATGCGCCATTCCTACTTAAGAAATTAAGATTTCCTAGGAGGCTTGAGGGCATATCCTTTGTGCTCTTGCGTTAGTTACAAGAAATGTTGAATAGAGGCTAGCTGTAGTATGGGTTCTTTATAATTTGATTTGATTCAGATTATTCTGTTTCCATACAGGAATTTTGACTTTAGAATTTTTCTTTCAAAATTCATATATTGTGTTATTGCGTGCAGGAATCAGAGTTGGAAAATATTCGGACGCAAATGCAGGTGTCTATTTCGTAACTTTTGATTACTAAACATAAATTGCAGTTGCTTTAGTAATGAATTGAGTGGGTAGAACAAGGGGGATGATGGTTCATGGTCCATCTAGTTTCATGTTTTAAACGGTTTCGTTGGCAGTGTGTTGTTGCTACTGCTGTGGTACATATTGTGCTGCAGGGAGAATTTTTTATCATTACTAAAGTTGGTGATTCACGCATATTGTGAGACTTTAAGTATACTCTGTTCGAACCAAATGGGTAAAAGCAACTTTCTTCATTTCCAAGTCTTTAGTTTGCATGCTGATTTCACACTCTCACCAGAGCTGCTTTAGTGACTTAAATGTTAAATTGAAGATTGAAACTTTGTGCAGCCTTTTGTTACTTGTGAGACATCTTAAGCCATCATCTTTTCATAAATCATCTGTTATAAGTTATAACTTATAACCTTTACCTGTGCCGTGGATAATGGTTTTCTTGAATGTCTGAAATAGACTATGACCCATGCTTGAATTGTCCTTCGCTTTCTTATCCGAAAATCTTTTTTAGCAGTGAGAAAATCCTTGCTTTGCTGGTGTATTGCCATTTATGACTGATAAGACTTTGATAATCTGCTGTGAACGTCAAATAAAGTTTGCTTGATGATGTGTTGCATTATCAGTTTCTCTCTCCCAGAAAAGAAAAAAAAGTCTTCCTAGTTGTCAAATTTAGTGAATGTATTGAAACTTCCATTTGGAAACAGAAGATTTGTCTCAGTTTTGGTAGAAAGAGGGAATAGTCGGGAACATTCTTTTTTTTCTTGTTTTTTTTTGGGTTTTGGTTTTTTTTTTCTTGTTTTTTTTGGATTTCGGTTTTGACCAAGGAATGCTAAAAGAATATCTAAGAATCGTGATCTTTTTGGGAATCTCGAGCATTCAATATCATTGTTTAGGTCAATGGCTTTTCCCGAAGGAGTTTTAGGATTGATCTTCATGAGTTATGGAAATCTCTATTTTGGACCCAATTCTTTAGTACTTCCCTTTCTGTTCAGTTGTGTCAGGTATTAAAAGAGCTGAAAGAGTCCTATTAGTTATTAACTTATTATTAGGCTACTTCCCCAGATTTGGATTGTAGTGTGCTACTGAGAGATTTCTCTATAAGCTGTCCTTTGCTCCTGTCGTTTTGAACTAGTAGGCAGTCGATGCCTTTCAGATATTGTGTCCAACGGAAACAGCCTTCAACAATTGAATTCTAAGGGTGAGGTTGCATACATCTGACCCTCTGATTTCCACTCTAGTCCGTCAGGGATGATTTGTTGGTAAATAAATTCATTTGCTTTCCGTTTCTCGAGGCCTTCCAGAGCCGAGTTCAGGTGGCCTTGCCTCTGGGGTTCCTGTCTTGTCAAGCAACCCCTCTATGAAGGATACACTATAGCCTGTCTTTTTCCATTAAATCAATTCTCTGTACACCGCAAATAGTATGATGAGTTGCAAATAAATGATTTACTTAAGAAACTTCTGCTTTTATAATGTTCAGGTAGCCCAAGCACAGGCGGAGGAGGCTAACAATATGAGAAAGCGGCTCTGTGATGAGAATTACGTGGCTCAACCAGCGATGCAGGGAGGCACCAATGCAGGACAAAAATCCAAGAAGACTGCTGCTGACATTGCAGCTGAGGTTGCTGACAAACTTACAGCTTCTAGCTCTTCCCAGTTGATCATGACTTCTGTCCTCTCAACGTTTGCTGCCCAAGAGGCTAAGAATGCTGGCCTTGCCACATCCACCTCTGTTTCCGGTTCTCATCCCCCTATGACACCCAATACAACGTCAAATGTTGAGCAGCCTTCGTCGGTTTCAGACCCTAATGGGTTTCTACCGGCTCAACCAGCTCCTACAACTCCAGCCCATCAATATCAATCAATGATAATACAACAGCCAACACTGCAGACTCCGAGCCCAAGTGCTAAGTCGCAGTTTCAGCTACTTTCAAATACAGCTTCCCAACAATATGCCCAAGCATCCAGAGGGGTTACCGGATTTGGTTATGGAAGTTTTCCTCCCATTCCACCTGGACCACCGCCGCCCCCACCAGCTCATGTGATGAGTCCCATGATGCCCTTGGCTCAAACACAGCTGCAAATGAATCAGCAGCAGTTGTTACCCTTAGCACCACAATCGACTCCATTGATGCAACAGCAACCCATGTTGTCAATGCAGCAGCCTCCGGCACCTCCCAGTTTCCGGCCACTTCAACCGCCTGGTATGATGTATTTCACACAGCCCCATCACAATCAATGACAAAGCCTCCTGAAACAAGCTTGCAATCATCATTCATTGAATGAACCCTCCTCCTTTATTTACGGGTAAGTACTGGGTGTCAAAAATTTGTGCTAACTTGGAAAGGGGTATCTAGGGGATGCAAAGAGGAAAGCAAAGAGTTTGAACTTTTTATACATGCGATTAGGATTAGGATCATGGTACGCTATATTTCCTTGTAACACAGTGCAGATAAAGAGAGCATCAGCCATGTGTAGTTGCTGATAAAGTGATATTAGGATCTCATAGTCTCACCCTTTGATAGTTCGTAACCGTGTTTGCTTTTTGTTTATGGTGTAAAGAGTATTGTTGTGGTTTTGGAAGAGCTGCATGTGTAGCTTTGTTGGCATTGAACGGATTGTAGTTGTAGGAACTCAAATGGTCCACTTTTGCAAATTAGGTTTAGTGAAGATGGATCACCGAAGTTTGGTCCCATTTTCTTTATGTCATATCTTGAGGACAGTGATGTGAATTGAGTAGCAACAATTGTACTTTATCACCAAGAGATTTAAGAATCTTTGGTCCCGCCCGGCGCCCCCTCCCCCCTCCTTCCTGTGGATCCAGATCCTCTGTAGCGAGTGTAGCATTGCAAATGCGCCGTCTTTTCATCCAGTGGTTGAAATTTTAACTCACAAATTCCAATATCTGTACCATGGAACCTGCTAAACATGGTGTTGTACCGGCTGTAAACTTCTCATCATCGATTCATGTTGAATCCTGGTTTGAAAACCAAGCCTGATATCTTAAGATTTTTTTGTGATATTTTTAATTTTATATGATATAATGTGGAGTGATTTCCAATTCATTCATCGGTCAACACATAGATTACGTTCAATCCTGGTTTGAAAACAAAGGCTTATAAAATGATTGCCATGAAGTTGGTTTTTCTTTTTCTAATTTTTCCATAGAAGAAAAATCCTTCACTTCGAATCATACATCGATCATGCACTCCACAAAATAACAAAAGCAAATCATTCATCAAACACGAGTTATACAGCAAACGCCAATTTAACCAACAAAAGACGAAGGCAAACTAAACAACTTACAACAAAGATAATTCAAAAATACGACATTCTTATCCATTTAAAGAGCAAACGAGGCAGTTCTTAGGTTTCTATAAATTCAAATACTTAGGGTGTGTTTGGTTGAGGTGAAAACCATTTTTCTAGGAAATAATTTTTCAATTTTCGGATGTTTCGCACCAAAATTTGTGGAAAATTATTTTGAAGGAAAATGAATTTCCCCCAAAGTGAAGAAATTATTTTCCTCTTTTCAACCCAAGTAAGTTGATTTTTCTGGTGCTTAGTCATTAATTAGCAGTCACCTCTTGTTCCCTTTCTCTCTCCTCCTGCTTCCCCTTTCCCTGGCTGACCCATCCCCTCCCCTCCCATATGAAACCCTAATTCTTGTGACCCGACCCGACGACAGCTGAAAACAGAGAACACGACGGACTTTGGTGGAGCAACCACCAACCTCACTTTTGGCCGGCGACTGTGCGTGTCCCACAATTGGGGTTGCTCTGCCTTCTCTACTCGCAGTCGCGGCTCCCTCTCTCTCCTAGCCCAATCTCCGATCTCCTGCAACCTCCATCAATTTCCATGGTGCCTTGAAGGCGCCCATTTAGATCTCCCGACTAGAGAAACGAAGCTCCAAAGCCTACAAAGGCAAGCAGCATTGGCCAAATTAGAGTAGAGAAATAAGGACTCATTGAAGAAAAGGTTTATCCGGCGACAATTCCAACGGTTTCTCTGAGTTCAGTGGAGGAGATAAGGGCTTGGTGGCGGAGGTCATCGTCATCTTCATTCCCACAACATCCCATTTTTTTGGTAAATGAAAATATTCTGTTCTTTCATACCAAACACAAGAAAATTATAATGACAAATAATTTTCACCTGAAAATAATCTTTCTAAGGAAAATGATTTTCCTTTCAACCAAACAAGGGCACACAGCCCTTTTCTTCTTTCTTTGCCCGGGGGGGGGGGGGGCGAGCTTTTCGTTATGAAGGCTACATTATCATTCAGCAATAAAACGAGGGTGATCAACACTGAAATCATACTTACCATGTCTATAATAATCGAGCTACACAGCAGGGATAGCCTCCGCTTATAACGAAATACTAACTCCCAATATGTTTCCCGCTTGTGTGGGGTCTCAAGAGATCAAGATGTAACAGTCTTACCTTTGTATAAAGAGTCGATTCCAAAAAAAATTTGAACGAGATACCGTTGATAATTTTTCTAGACAAAAAAGTTTGTTTAAAGAAAAACCTGGCCATCAACATTTCATTGCAAGACGCAGAAAGAAATCTCTAACAAAGATTGGGAGATAATACATGATTCTCATCAAGACAGAATACTGGCCATAGGAGAACCAAGCAGGTGGGTTTTTCTTGAGAATGGCAGCCACCGTTTTCCTCGCAAACTCATCAGCTGGAGTTGACTTGGAGCCCTGGGATAAGGTAGCTCTTTGGCGTATGGCTGATTCATATTGCTTGTACAGCTTCCACTCCGGCATCCGGCTAATAGTGGCCAATGCAGAATTTCCTATATTTGATGTAATAGCACCGGGCACAACATTGATAACAGCGATTCCAAAGGGTCGTAGTTCTAACCTGCAAACCAGAATAAAAAGAAGAAATCGGAAAAGAACAATCTCAGGTAAAGACCAATGAACAATGAATAACATCCACATTATCACAGGATTAATCCTCAGAACAGATGGAAAATAAAAGGAAAGACGCATGCAAGTAAGCAAAACAAAAGTTCACCCCAAGTGTAGGTAGGCTTCCTGTAGGACCTGTACTCATCTTTCAGGTAAAAGACTGCATTCTGGAAATCTATCTGGAATCTTTCTCATGATTTAATAGGCGCATAATTCTTGTATTCACAGAAAGTGGTAAATCTTGCATCAGAAAGTAAGAGGAAAATGGATAGCATTTAGTTAATTGCAAGGATTGGCATACGTAAGCAAGAGGCACATCAAGTGGAGGCCTCAAAATCTTGACCAAGCTGTTTCAAGGGTGTCCAAGTTTTTGAATGACAACATCTCCCCCCCCCCCCCTCTTTTACTCTATAATTCTCCAAATCCCAAACAGAAGCAAAAAGAAACAAACCTCCTTTTCCTTGTTGTCCTCTACAAAGAGAACAAGGTAAAATCCTCAAAATTTGATGGGCATCGGAAGTGAAACAAAAGCACTAAGCCCTACATAGTATTTAGCCAAATAGCTGAGAAGGAAAAGAGCAAAAGCAGGTGAGTTGCTCTACATAGGTGACAGGTCACTTTACATTGTTATCAACAACCCAATGCAGACCCACCTTTTGTGCCTGTTCAAGGACGTGAAGATCTGCTTATGCTTTACCCGTACTATGCTATAGACAGTCAAAAGTACAAATAGCAAACATAAAATTGACTCAACTTCATGATGTAATGATTAGAGATCTGAGAAAGTATCATGGGTTTGCAAACAAGAGTAGCAATGCCTTCTCAACATGTGCTGGGCTGGTCCAGCCCTGTTTCACTCGGAAATCATCCCTTTGAATTGTTCTCGCACTAAGCTCATAATCCAATCTCCTTTTGATTACATCACATACTCTTCCGCCAGATAACTAGGTTCTTTCCCCCCAGCTCCCCCATATCCCACGCATATACATAGTTCTACAGTCAACATATGCTCCCAAAATCATCATGCTCTCCTTAGCTGCAGACAGATAGCAATATCAATTGTTTATCAGAATAATCTTCTCCGGAAAGTTTTTCATCATCCACAGTGCATATTAAGGATATCCTCTCTTTTTGAAGGACAGCAGATGCAGAAGCTTATATCTTTGCCTCTTTGTTGATGTATCATTACGTGAGGTTGTTTACTGTGTATGGTAGGGAATTGCTACTTGTGTGTTTTTTTTTGGGGGGGGGGGGGGATGTTCTCAAAACTGCATGCTTAAGATGTCTGCCTGAGGTGAACTGAATTACATCTCACAAAAGCTTATAAAACTATACTTGACAACAAGCATGTTTACATGTTTCCCCATCGTGAGAAATATATAATATTAACTGCTCAAATATTTAGCATCAATTATAGGTCTTGCTCAAAGATAAATTTGCTACTTGGATGATATGCAAATTTCAACAGACAGCTATGTATAAAAGCAGCATGATACAAACCTTAGAGTGTCTGTCAGAGCATGAAGAGCGGCTTTGGATGCTGTATAAGCACCTGCCCATGGTCCAGGGGCCATAACAGTAACACTTCCAACATTTACAATCTTACCCATCTTCCTACATACCATCTGGGGTATGACAGCTTGAATCAATCGCATGCTGCCTACATATAGAAATGTATACTCAATCAGAGGCATATATGAGACCTCTCTTGTTAAGCACACAAAAGTCAGTCTCAAGTGTTCATAAAACAATAAGTGTCCATAAAAGAACCACCAGAGTCCATTCAACAAAAAACACTTCAAAGGAGCAAATCCATGACCCTGTACTTCTAGTGAAGGAGGGTGTTTCAACTGATGAAAGGGTACAGGCTGAGGAAAAATTTTAACCCTGTGAGGTTAAAGTACACCAGGCCAGGCATGCGTTTCACCTGAAGTCAGCACTTAATGATTTAATTGAAGTTTTTTCTTTTCTTTTCTTTTTCCATTATTTTTTGAACTACAAATATATACTGGCAACTGCGTTGGAAACATAACTTAAAAGCAATGCAGAAAAATACAGTGTATCAATATGGAGAGACAGCTATGTTGAAGGCTTGAAGCAGATGATAAGATCCAAAACCCAGACAAATGCGACCAAGATGATAAGATCCAAATCCACTCTGCCGTGTACTCTAAATTTCACTCATCTAATCAGCGCACATTCATACTAACCCAATCACCCTACTCCACTCAATCACAACATCACAAACCCGTCAACCCCCATATCACTCCAGCAAAAACCCAACAATCACAACAACAGCAACAAAAAATCATTATACGAAGAGAGAGTATAAAAGTTCAAAGTACCATAAACATTAGTATCAAAAGTGCGCTGAATAGCAGAGAGAGGGAGCTCAGCGAGAGGCCCAACGCACTGAACACCGGCGTTGTTCACAAGGATATCGATGCGGCCGAAACGTTCCAGAACCTTCGAGAGGACGTGATTCACACTCTCATCGGAAAGCACGTCGAGCTCAAGGAGGAAGAAGTGAGGGTCGTCTTTGAGGTTGGTCATGGAGGAGAGAGAACGGCTGGTGGCCACAACCGCACACTTCTCCGCCGCAAACGCTCGGGCCAGCGCGCTGCCGATACCCCCCTCCGTACACCCCGTAATCAACACCACTGGCGAGCTGGCCAACGCCGATTCTCTCTCATACGCCTCCATGGTTGCTATCCGAGGATGCCAGATCGAGTTTCCAAATGGGGTGGGTGTGGTTGCAGTAGAAGATTTGTGTTAACTTTATTATTATTATTATTATTATTATTATTATTGAAGGGGAGCCTTAAAACAACAAACTACAATAAGGCTCTGTGTGATCAAAAGGTCACGGGTTCATTAAACCGTAGAATCAGTCGCTGACAAAGTCAGGTTAAACTACCTACAATTCACCCATTGGGAAGCGGCCTTTTCTCTGGACCCTGCTTGACTGCAAGGGATGCTTGTGCATCAAGATGCCCCTTTTTATATTATTATTATTATTATTATTATTATTATTATTCACGAATGGGGTCTTTCCATTAATTCTTGCTCTTTTTTTAAACCAATAATTCTTGTTCTTAAATCCAATTTGGTTGTCACCTATTTCTGGATATAAGACAGGTATGATATTATCCTTTTTTTAGGGATTCCTTCAATAGACTTTATATAAAATCATCTTATATAAGAAATTTTATATGATTTTAACGCAGCTACTTATAATTATAAGGGTTTGTTGATACTTTAATTACTAGACATTCTTGTTGAAATAATTACTAAAAATAAAGTATTAATTACCTTAGCTTCTTTTTCAAAGTTCAAAGATGTCACAAATGGTTGCATGATACACTTATAAATTTATAATATAAGAACCTAATGTAACAAGAGTTTCTGTAACGCCCTCAATTGCTAATATCTGATTATTCTAACATAACCACTTATTATTATAATTTAGCAACGGAAGACTTCTAATTTGATTGAAGGCATTACCGCCGTTCCATGATGGAACACGGCTGCTTGATTTAGTGAACTTCATGGGGGCTCAAAAAGAAGGCCCCCAATCCTAAAGTCAGGAGTTTTACTATTTTGTTCTTAAATCCTGGGGCAAAACGGACAGAGTTTCCCCTAAAACTTGACCATTTTCCCAGGCTTACAGCCTTACAATAAATCCCCTGCACTGAAAAACAATAAAAACTAACTCAACGGCCACCCGCCGGAGTTCACAGCTCTACGGGCCACCCGCCCGGAACACTATAACCAATGCAGTTTAATGATAACCAAATAAAAGGCGACAAATACAATACAGACCTGACAACTTAGATGGTGGCTCATATGGCCATACAGAGCGACTCTAAATGATATGCAACTAAGCACACAAGAACTCAATTTACAATCACACACCACAAAACACATTGCAGTTCACGTACGAGTCCATCATTTCACTTCTAGGCAGCAGTGACTTCCTTTCGGCTTCCTTCAGAAACCTAGAGGCACAATGATAGATGGGATGAGCGATAATCGCACAGTGGATAGCCTCCTCCCCTAAAAGATGCAATAATAACTTACAACCGTTGTTCGTAATTCCTTTTCTTTGAAGAATTCACCTATCGCATAGTGTGTTCCAATCACAAAGCAAGAGAAATAGCATTTGCACCAAAAGCCACTCGTATGAACTCGTAAACTTAATAAAACAATATCATATGTTAATGTAAGTAGTGGACATGATCTATGAATACCATTATCTCCTCTCCTCTTGTACCTGTGTCATAAATTTGGATCTATAACATTATTTTCTAAACAAGATATAAGCAATTAATCACCTTTTCAGGTTTTCAATTCAATTTTCTTCTTCAGTATCAAGTAGTAAGAGTAATAAAATGAATATATGGACCTCTGAACTTTACATGCTTGTTTATTCAATTGATCATGTTTCCCGTGACTCTACTGCATATTAACTGAGCTATGAAACATGTAACTTCCACATATGCCTACTGGCAACATGATGTAACATTGAACTTTGAATCCTCTCTTTACTGGCAGAGAAATGAAATACTGATCTTTGTTTATGCCTTCTAGCAGAGAAATGAAATACTGAGTTTTGCATTCTCTGCCTATTGGCAGAGAAGTGAAATACTGAGCTTTGTTTCTGCCTTCTAACAGAGAAATGAAATTCTGAGCTTTGAATTCCCTGCCTACCGGCAGAGAAATGAAAAATTGCGCTTTGTCTATGCCTTCTAGCAGAGAAATGAAATATTGATTTTTGCATCCTCTGCCTACTGGGAGAGAAATGAAATACCGAACTCTGACTCTGCCTTCTAGCAGAGAAGTGAAATACTGGTTTTTGCATCCTCTGTCTACTGGCAGAGAAATGAAATACTGATTTTTGAATCCTCTGCCAAATAATGAGCTTGAAACATATTAGTTGAAGTTACATGCAAGCTTCTAGGAAGGTACTGGGTTGGTTAAGCTATAGATGCAAATAACCCTTAAAAATGCTTTATTCCTCGACCAATTTACTGGTCACCTTACTCGCTCGGTTGCTCAATCCGATGGTTTTAGGTTATTTCGTTACCAATGACTTATCGATGCAAACAGGCGGCTGATAAACAATTAGAAGCACTTAGCGATCATGTAATAAAGCATTTATGGACCTTGACTATAATATACAATTGACAAACGTCATGTAATCACCATACGATATCAATGCCCTTCACATAATCCTTGGATACGATACGATGAACTATGCAATCGATAAACTATATAATGGATACGGTGTATACGATCGATAAACATATTGAGGCAATAGACTTAAAATGTCGATCGTAAGCTAATGTCTATGTAATGTCGATCGATAAACTAATGTCTATCGACTAGACATGAAACTATTTTAGGTTGGTTACAACTTAGGCAATAGACGAAACATGAAACTATTTCCACCTAACATGTTTCGAAATATGAGCCGAAACTCAGAAGTACATCCCTATGCAGTAAAACATACTTGGTGGTCAAATGGTTGGGCGCCCGTATTTCAAAATATTTTGTTTTGCAAACAGGAGAGAGAGAATGTATAAGTAAAATTGATTTGTTGATTTTTATTATCTGAAAGTGAACCCCTTGGTCGATGTACATCTTGAAACGATCGTACTTTAGGTGCTCACCCCCCCCAGGCCGATCGAGAAGCCTGAGTTGATTCCACGCGCGCGTATATTGCCTTGATACATGACGTCGCGCGCGGGTTTACTGGTCGACATAAGCCTTGATAACTGAAGGGCATAAGCCCTGATGATAAATGGGCGGGGCCACTTGTTTATCTGACAAAACATTGAGAACTTGGTTCATTAAATGAATCTTGTTTTGATTTTTCATTGCTGAGAATACTGTGAGTTTGTGAAGAACATAGAGTTTTTGAAGAACATAGGCAATGTACGTACCGAGATGGCCTCACTTCTACTCCAATTAAGGTGGAACTATTTTCTACCTAAAATGTCTATAGACTTCATGTAACCAAGAACTACGTGTCATCGTGATTCCCATGCAGTCGATAATCACTATGTAAACACGAAACATCGTCTACTTGTTAAATTCTATGTACTTGATAATATAATCACGCATAATCAGCGAGCGTTATATAGTCGATAAACTTATATAATCAATGAACACTATATATAATTTGATAAATATGCATAATCAATGAACGTTATATATTTAATAAGGGATGAACATTACATATAATCGATAAAATGCATAATCAGTGAACGCTATCAATGAACGTTATATACTCAAGAGTTATAGAATCAATGAACGTTATAATATGATATGATCAATAAATGCCAAACGTTTATTTAGTCAATGATCAATAAAATGCGCAATTAATGAACGTTATATAATCAATAACAATGAACATAATTCGATAAAATGCATAATTAATGAACGTATATAATTAATACTTTTTATAGGAACAGTGAGCCTGTATAATCAATGAGTGTTTTTGATATTCAATGAACTGAACGTTATAAGCCGGCAATGAACATTATAAACCGAAACCCTCATATAATTAGTAATATCGATAATGTTATTCAAGTATATATTCGATAAACTTATGCATAAATTTCGTACAATCGATATATATAATCGATAAACTTGACATATTCAACAAATCTCATATAATTGCCAAATCGATAACTTGACATATTCAATAAATCTCATATAATTGCCAAATCGATAAACTTGACATATTCAATAATTCCATATAATTGCCAAATGACATATTGCCTTTCAGTCGTCGATAAACTTTAGTTTAGACCAACTAATATATATATACATGTATGAAATTATATGAACATTATATAATTACATGAAATATGTCATTTGCGTATATCGACGACTACTGTTTATCTTTTAGTTCAGTACGAATAACATATATACATAGGGTATCGTTCAATTTAAGCTACAACTTCCTCATATCACTGAAAATTGATTCAAGTTCAACCTGAACGAATTATAATTAATAACTATTGAATTCAACCTGAACGAACTATAATCAATAACTATTGAATTCAACCTGAACAAACTATAATCAAAAAATCAATAAATTTTATCGACATTAACAATTTAACCATAAATAAGAGGATGAGGAAACCCACCTCGTATCCAAGCTAAAGGACCCGTTTAGGGTTTGATTCGGGTTGATTCGATGTAGGTTTAGTTCACCCATTGCTTGCCAAGTACTAGTCGCTGGCCCCTGCTGTACGGCCGCCGCCGGCGAGCCGTGGAGGAGCTGCCGAGTCTTCGCCGGCGACCCCGGGTGGCATCGCCGTGGCCTGGTTCGTTCGGTTCTGTTCCCCTCTCGCTAACCCTCTCTCTCTGTGGCTCGGGTTTGGGTCACGACCGGGGTGGGGGATGGCTGGGCGTGCGTCGCCGGCGACCCCACCGACACCTCCCTCCCCGTTTTCCGGCATGTGTGTGTCACGGCCAAGGAGGTCGAAGACCCCCCCTTTTTCGCATTGCTTCCCCGAGCTCCTCCTCCTCTTCTCTTTCCGCTGCTGGGCCAAACAGAGGGGACGCGGGGGTGGCACGGCCAGGGCGACGGCGGCCAGGCGCCGGCCCCCCTGCCCTGTCACCGGGGTCGGGGTCCCCCTCCCCCTCCCTCGCGTTTTGCCCCTCTCCAAAAACAGAAAAGAAGAAGAAGAAATGAAGGGGCTTCGCCCCCCCCCCCCTTCCTTTTTTTTTCTTTTTGTTTTGTCTACTGATAAAAAAACACCAACCCACTGATACCATAAATTAAATTTTCCGACCTTTTTGAACTTAAACCATAACCATTAATATAATCATCGGTCGATTTATTCGCCTTTTGATTATATTAAGATTCGATTCAATAAATTGCAGGATCATTCCCAAAGTTCAACATTCTAGTCGTATTCGGGAATCTGCTCAATGAGATTTCCAATAATAATATTTAATATCCAAAAAGCTAATAACAATGAGAATAATAATATTCATTTCAATAAAGTCGACACTCAGGCAGAATTTATAACGACATACATCGGCTGAACGGAGGGGTTGAAATTCCGGGTGTTACAGTTTCATTCTTTAGTCATCTTAAATTATATTCTATCACACGGGCATAATAAATTATTACTGGATCTCAAAAGTTTTGAGAAACAACTCAAAAAATTCATCTTATCAATTATCATATCTCATACACAACGAAATTTTACATAAAAATTGACATCATTTTTGTAAGAAAAGTCTTTTCCCAATTAATTTTCTGATGTGGCTAAGTTGCTAACTATGGTTTGATATGCAATTAACATGGGTCACTCTCAACCACCAAACACCCCCTCCCCTTATTTCCCCTGAAGTACAAGCAGAATTTAGACATTTTTTTTTGGAAAATAGCGAAAATTATATTAGATCAACATGATATAATACAGTCCTGATTGGCCAACCTTCACCAAAATGCCAATCAACAAGGAAAACAAGCCAACCACCACACAACCAAGTAGGTGCTGAATGACAGATAAAGTAGACAAACACTGATTTCTAAAGGAGCAGAATACGTGTATTGACCAAAACAAAATGAGATGCTGCTGCGCCCTGTTCCAGTGTCTATGCAAAAACAGGTGAACACGCCTTGATGCAGTAGAGTCAGCCCTCCATTTCACCCATTGCATCTGTTTCAGAAATGCGCTTGGCCATCTTGAACGTTTCCCTATCCAACTCCTGAGCTGGTTCCAAGCTACTGGAAGGAACAAAATGGACAATAAGCGTGTTGACTTTCTCTTCATCACTTAATATGATATTGTTATGTTTATTTTGATGAAAGACAAAAATGAAGCTTAGATATTAATATTGTTTATTGTTTTAAATTTGATTTTATCAAATATGGTTATATTGAGCAAACTTATTAGGTTGCCTTAAATAAGATTAACATTGAGTCAAAGGAGCAAAAGGAATGGAAAACATTGAAGAATATTTCAAGGAGGATATGTGGCAATTGATCTTGCTTCTAGAAGCTTGCCAACTAATGATTCTAGCCGTTGAAGACAATCAAACGAGACGTTGAGCAAGATCTGGAAATTCAGCAAATATTAAGGGCTTGAAGATTATGATTCAAGGGCTTGAATTAATGGCCTTTCCATAACAAGTTGCAACGGCTATTTCCAAGACATTGGCTATAAATAGGGATTGATCTTGCAGCAGAAGAGAATGAAGAAAGAGCACTCAATTGGCATACTCAAGCACACACACTCTTGGCTTTCTTGGATCTTTGATTTGCTATTGATTTTTGTATTGTTCAAAGTAGTGTTTTAGGTGGGATTATAGAGTTAAAGGGTCAACTCTATAGAGCCTTGGTGAAGGTATTAACTCGGGACTCGGAACTTAGAGTAGGTATACTCTAGAGTTGTGTAATCATCCATCCTAATAAAAATTCGGGTTAATCCTAGATTTAGGGAACTCTTGGCGGGGATTAAGCCTGTTGAGGCCCAACTTCGTTAAAAATTCGCTTGTGTTTTGTCCACGCTTATTTTTTCGCATTTCATTTTTGTTAATTTGCGATTTTGATCATCACCCTATTCACCCTTCTCTAAGGTGATTTAGTAGCTTTTGCACTATCAAAGCACTTCCTTCTCGTTTTAGTGGAGAATTGCAAGCACAGAGGCTGTTAAGTTGACAGCTTGATGCGCATAATTGATAGTAACATTCCATTTCCAGTCTAACAGCTCTCTAACGTCACTAATGACAGTTTTTAATTAGGAACGGCAACCCATCGGTCCTGCTTGTAATTCACTCAGTAATTGTTTCTCCAAATCAATTTCAATATGATCAATGTTACATCCCCAAGCTTGAAGTAATATCTTCTTCAAAGTTAAAAGTAGTATTTCCAGCATGCAAGGGGACACAATTCTCCTGGTGATGCCAATGAACTATTGAAAGTCCGCATCCCTAACAATAGCTGCCCCTACAGCCCACATACGGTCTTCGGTCTGAAAAGCCTCCATATTAACTTTAAAGGCAGGCTTTGTAGGTGGCTTCCGTGAGATAATCTTCTGCTCTAGAGTAAAATATTTATCCTGCAAAGAGTAAATACCCCCAATGTGAGTAGTAATGCGTAACCAAAATCGATGTGTTGATTGACTGGATTTATCAAAAACACAACGATTACGATAACACCATAAATGCCAACAAACAATAGCAAAGGTGATATTCCATCGGACGCCTACTGTGGGAGAAAGGTTAAACTGCAGCCAATCCTGCCAATCGAGTGAGAAGGAAGAACATTTTATAATTAGTCAGGTCACTTTTTGGGAGAAAACGAGTCCATGTTGCCCCTGCTAATGGGCATTCCCGAAATAGATGAAAGTGATCTTCACATGTGAATCCACATACCACACATGAAGGATTTAGACCAGGAAGAAATCGGGCTAACACCTGTGCTAAAGGGGGGGATATGTGCATTAATCTCCAAAGATGCAACTTCATTTTAGAAGGAAGTTTAAGCACCCAAATATGAGAGGCAAGTTGTGAGGTAGGGATTACTGGAGAAACTAAGGATGAGCATGCAGAGGCGGACGTAAATTCCTTGCATTTATTAATATACCAATGTGGGTGGTCAAGCCCCTCTGACTCTGGCAAGGGAACATTCTGTAAGATGTAACTGGTAAGATGATTGGGCAGAAAACTTTTCAAAGCATCTTACTTCCAATGTCCAGCTATCACAAATTGGCTGACACGATAGCGGGCACACCAGTTAGGAGGATCTGATGCAATTAATTTTGCTGAAGGACCTAACGGAAGCCATTTATCGTACCAAAACGGAGTGGTATTTCCGTTGCCAATTTGAATGCAAATATTATCAAGGAAGTCATCCCGGCATGAGATTAAACTTTTTCAGAATGGAGAGTGATGAGCTTTAGGCTCCGCAGTCTCTATTGTAGTGTTGTGCAAATATTTGGTCCACAAAAACTGAACCCAAGGTCGATTCTGTTTTTGATAACAAATCCATAAAAGTTTCATTAAAAAAGCTTTGTTCCATTGAGCCAAAGTTTTTATCCCAAGACCTCCTTTTTGCTTTGGTAAACAAATGGTTTTCCATCCTATTTGGGCATAATATTTTCCTTGTCCAACCTTATTCCAAAGGAATCTTCTCATTATTTGTTCCATTGATTTAATAGTTGTGGATGGACGCAAAGTGGCGTGCATATGGTAAACAGGCAGGGACGAAAGAGTTGATTTAATAAGGGTGGCTCGTCCAGCAAAGTTAAGAAATCTAGTCTGCCACCCATCAAGATGCTTAGAGAATTTGAGAACAAGTTCCTCATAATCCTTAGGTCTAGGCTTTAATGTTACCAATGGTATGCCCAAATACTTCCCAAAGGCTGTCAAAACAGTAATATGAACTGACCTAAATAAAATCCTTCGTAATTTGTGGTGCAGGCTAGGGACTTTGGAACTATTAAACGGGATTTATGGATATTGATATGAAGGCTAGACATATGTCCAGTGGCGGATCCAGACATTTAGGATAGGGGTGTCCATAAATTAATATCGTTATTAATATACACTATTTTATTTTTTTTAAGGGTGTCCATAAACCAACATCGTTACTAAATTAACCTATTTTAAAATAGAATTTTTTTTTTTTTGAGCTTAGGGGTGTCCATGGACACCCCTAACCTCAATGTGGATCCGCCAGTGCATATGTCCAAATCATTTTATGGTATTAATCATAGTTCCTCAATTGTCAAGAGTAGCAGTTCCAAATAAAATAATATCATCCGCATAAAAGAGATGGGATGCTTGAAAAGTGCGAAGCCGAAAAGGATGCCATCTTTTAGAATCTACTTTATGTTGAATAAGGCAAGATAGTCTTTCCATACATAACGCAAATATGTACGGGGATAAGGGGTCCCCTTGACATATTCCTCTTGAAGGAGAAAACTTTGGACCAGGCATCCCATCCCAAAACACCTGCATGGTAGAGGTGGTAATGCAACTCATAATAAGCTTGATCAATGCTGGAGGAAAACCAAAATATTCTAAAGTATCTTGGATAAAATGTCATTCGATACTATCGTAAGCCATAGACAGATCAATTTTGACCACAAGGAATTTAATCTTAGTTTTACTTTCCGCGATTGAGTGAGTAATTTCTTGACAAGAATGATATTATCCATAATAGTACGTCCAGAGACGAAACTAGACTGCCGCGGTCCAATGCACTAATTAAGAAAAGGCTTTATACGATTGACGATGAGTTTGGAGATAATCCTATGAGAAGTGTTACATAGAATGATAGGGCGAAAGTCTGCCACGTATTGGATGTTATCTTTTTTAGGAATGAGACAGATAAACGTCTGATTGCTATCCCTCATTTGGTCCGGATTACTCAGTATGTGGTTTACAAAATTTTGCAGGGAGGAGTTCATGAGTACCGCTGATCTGAATGCACAAGTCACTTGTCAGAATGCACAATTAGACCCCGCTCAAGTGGATTTATTGTCCTTGATTCAAGTCATTTGTCCGTCCTCCCAATTCGAGCGCTGCAAAAAGTACTTGTTATTACATCAATATTTGTCATGTAACGTTTCCCTATTGGCACTTTCATGAGACAAGTGACCATCTGCTTATCCATATTTTTATCAACTAGTTTTTGTTCCTATACATGCATGGATAATGGACTGACTATGGACTAAGAATTAGTTAGGTGCTACAATATATATAAAATAAATAGTATGAATTAACTTAAACAAAGTTTATATCATACTGTTAAATATAGGTGTTCTCATAAATTATGTAAGTGTTTACATGCTACAAATTGTGTATAATATATATATATATATACACACACACACACACACACACACATACACACACGCACACACACGACAACTGAGATGTACTCCCAAGTGCATAATAAATTATCATGTTAAAGTAGATTTAATGCTTATTTCTCGCAAGCAAACTCTTAAATTCAAACACTACAAGAATCCGGTCCAATTGAGACCGGATTTTAGAGACCGAAAATATATTTGGTCTCTAATTAAATTTTGAGACCGAATTTAGAGACCAAAAACTTTGGTATCAAATTAAAGTCAATTTAGAGACCAAAACATACTATGCGGTCTCCAATTGAGACCGATGAAAAAATCGGTCTCAGATTTTAGAGACCAAAATCACTGTACGGTCTCAACTGGAGACCAACATGATTTACGGTCTCAGATTTTAGAGACCACGGAAAAAAATTTGGTCTCAGATTTAGATTTATTAGAGACCAATAATGGTTTCCGGTCTCAAATTTAGAGACCAAAAAAATTACGGTCTCCAATTTCCCTGGTGGACTTCCCAGCCGGTTCAGCCGTGGAAGCGGGCTAGTCACTTCAGAGACCGAAAAATACAATGGTCTCTAAATAATTTTGGAGACCAAATATTTTGGTTTCAAATTTGGTCTCTACTTGAGACCAATGGAACTTTTGGTCTCAAATATTGGGGACTAAATATAATGTCGGTCTCCATTAGAGACCAAAAAGGGTTTTCGGTGTCAAATTCAGAGACCAAAAGAATTACGGTCTCCAATTTTCGTAGTGGACTTCCCAGCCGGTTCAATTGTTCTGGAAGGGTCTACTCATTTCAGAGACCGAAAAATATTGTGGTCTCTAAATAATTTTGGAGACCAAATTTTTTGGTTCCAAATTTGGTCTCCACTTGAGACCAAAAGATCTTTCGGTCTCAAATATTGGAGACTAAATATAATTTTGGTCTCTAATTTTGAGACCGAACTGCATAATTGGTCTCCATTAGAGACTAAAACCATTTTTGGTCTCAAATTTAGAGACCGCCTGTGCATCCCGGTCTCCAACTGAGACCAAAATGGATCGGTCTCACTAGAGACCAAAACAGCCGGTCTCTAGCTTTGGGACAAAATCAGAACGTAACCAGCGCGGGTTTCAACCTTCGTGCTCTCCTTTAACCTTCTGCCTCGTCGTTGCTCTCCTTCGTGCTTAGCTTCCTGCTCCCTACTCCTTCAAACTTCCACTCTCTCAGTCACTCATTGTGGTTGCTTGCTCGTTGCTCCCGTCACGGCGCTTCGTCCTTGCTCCCAACTCCAGTGCTGCTTGGTCGTTGCTTCGAAGCCCCGACAACCACCAAGGTATGGCTCCCATCTCAATCGCCTCTGCTATTGCCGCATTGTGGTTGTTCTCTGCCAATTCGTGGGTCTTTACTCTTTTTGGTGTAGCTTGCTCCGAAATGGGGGTGGATTTGAGGATTCTAGGGTTGTTTTTGGTGTAGCTTTGCTTCCCCATTCCTGCTCCTTCAACATCACAGTGACTTGCACGCCATGTTCGTTAAAATGCCTCAGTTATGTGTTTCTTGCAGGGCTACTTGGGAGAGGTCCCAGATCCTGAACCCCTACTGCTGACCTTCACTGTGACTTTGCTAGTAAGATATTGTTAAATATTGTTAATTAATTGATGCATTTAGAAAAATTATGACATGTTTTAGCGGAATGTGTTGGTAAATATTGTTACATATGTTGTGTGAAGCTTGTACTTTGACATATTTTGCTTCAGTTGGGATTTATTCAAAATACACCAAAAAAAAAAAATTCAAAACCAAAAGCAAACATTAACAAACCAGGATTAGTTACGTGGAAGGAAAAGGAATTACAGTCAAAAATAGAGAAAAATGTATGTAGAGCTGGAGGATCATAAACGAAGCACACACACACACATATACACACACACACACACACACACATATATACATACATACATACATACATATATATATATATATATATATATATATATATATATATA
>JACYFF010031958.1:103824840-103912169 GCA_017589665.1 Selenicereus undatus
AATATTTTTGGTCTCTGTTAGAGACCAAAGTAGATCGGTCTCCAACTGAGTTAGAGACCAAAGTAGATTGGTCTCAGTTAGAGACCGATCTACTTTGGTCTCCATTAGAGACCGGGAATACTGGTCTCAGTTCGAGACCGGTCAAACTTGGTCTCTATTAGAGACCAGTCCATTTTGGTCTCTAATAGAGACCAATGTGTATAAATATGGTTTCTAAATTTGAATTGCTACCAAAGATTTAGAGACCGATGATTTTCGGTCTCTATTCGGTCTCTAAAATTAAACAGAGACCGATTTTCCCCTTTTAGAGACCGAAAAGCTCCGGTCTCTAACTGCACGGAATCTTGTAGTGAAATGACATTATAATTGGCAAAATAAAAATGTATTGAAAATAATTTTAGTTTTATAAATGAAAAACAATTCGGCTCCACTTAAATTTGGTCAAATACTATAGAAATGAATGTTGTTGTGTAAATAAAATTATAATTGTCAACCTTAATAAGTTATTAACCATTAATCTATCCGAACTAGAAATGAATTAATGAGTTCTTATAGCATCCCCAGCAGGTGGCATGCGTTCCACCCTTGGAGGCCCCTATCTCACATGACATGTATTCATTTGTTATCAAAAAATTGCCCCACGGCCTTTTGTTATTTTTTTATTTTTCTTGTTTTTGCTAAAATATTATTTAGATAGTTAGAAAAAGGATTATATGTAATAAGGCGGGTCAATGATAAATAATTTATTGGAGATCCATATTAGAATTCCATAGATTGAAAAAATGAGAAAATGTAAGCTCCAAAAAAATAAAAATTTTTCTGATGTGGAGAATAGAGTTTCAAGATTTGAAACTCTAACTAGGAATGCTCTTTTATAAAAGTCATTTCATATGTTCAATCTTAAGGGGAAGTTTCATAATGACAAAATTGTACTAGGAGTCTAGGAATGAGCATGCTTTCCGAGTACCCTGAAGTCGAATTGGAACTGATCAAATAGGTTCACTTTTGATACAAAAATCGGCCAAACTGGTCTACATCTAAATCAATTAAATAAGTTTGGTTGGAGTTTCCAAATTTTTTTTTTTAAAAAAAAACAGAAACGAAAATCTGTATTAAAAAAATGTAATTCAAAATTTCTAGTGACTCCTTGTATTTGTACCAACACCATTTTAAGTTATGAATTTGACTGTTAGAGCACTCGCAGCAGATGACACGCGAGGCATGGGTGGGGCCAGCGTGTCACATGCGTGTCCGGACGTGGCTGGTAGCAGAGGAAACGGGGCATCGGCACGCGTGGCAGACTGGGCTGCCGTGGTGCCCCGCGTTTCATTTTTTTGGCGTTTTTTTGTTTGGCGTTTTGCGCGTCAAAACACGTCGTTTGGGGGGCGTGTGTGAGGGAAACGGTGCGCTTTGGGGGAAGGGCGACGAAAAAAAAGAAAAACGGTGAACAGTGCAGGGGCGTGGGAAGCTGGGCCGAATTCGGCCATTGGGGGTGGATTTTAGAGCCCAACGGCTCTTTCAATTTTTTTATTTTTTTTTTGTAAAAATTTTGTCTATGAAATGGGTGATTTTGTTGCCAAAAATTGTGAAAAATTAATCTACCTTCCTCACTTTCTCTCTCAAAGCATATGCTACACTTGTGTTAGTGATTTTGAGTTTGATTAAATTTGGAAGAAAATCAAGTTCGGGAAAGTTAATATTTGTTATGTAATTCGTTATAATTTTGTATAAATAATTGTTGTTTTATATTTTAACTAATATATTTTATTTTTTGGGTTTTTGTAGACATATATTGGAGGTCTCCATTAAGTGGAACACAATAGTGAAGTGAAGTCAATTGTAAGTAATTCAAAGTTTTTGTTAATGTTGTGTTGAAATTGTTTGAAAATTTATTAGTTGTATGTAAGAATATGTTAGAAATAAAATTTGTATTAGTTACAATTGAATTGCATGGTTAGAAGTGTAATTTATTTTGTTAGAAATTTAATATTTTTTATTAGGAATTAATGTTGTTGTTGTTGTTACAATATGAAATTTGTATTAGGTACAATTAAAAATTTGTATTAGTGACAAAACGTTAGAAATTAATTTTGTTGTCGTTAGAAAATGAATGCGTAAATGGATTTGTTTTAGTGAAGGTAGGGTAATAATACGTAACATTAGTATTAGAATATTGACATTCACCCCCAATTTTTGATAATTACTATTTATTAATTGGTTGAATGTAGAAAATAAATTTGATGTTGTCAGAAATTGAATGTCTGAATTTATTTTTTATAAGAAAATACACTTTTGAACGTTGTTCACAAAGAGGAAGAAAAAATTGCTTGGGTAAGCATCTTAATTAATTTTTGTTATTTTGGGGAAAAAATAATGGTTGGGCAATTAGTGTATGAATTGTATGTTTTCTTGTGAATAAATAATGGTAGGGTAATAATTGAAATATTTGTTCCTTACAACTTAGTAAATGATTGATTTGAGAAATTCATTTCATTGTTGTGAACCTCATGTTAGAAGTAGAATGTGATAATGTCATAAATTAATATGGTTGTTATCATTAGAATTTACAATTTACGAAATGCTTGATGATAATTTTGGGATATATTTGTTAGAATTAATGTTGTTGTTAGAAATTGAATGTTTGAATGTATTTTTGACAAGAAAATACAATTTTTAACGTTGTTCACAAAGAAGAAGAAGAAATTTCTTGCGTAAGCATGTTAATTAATTTTTGTTATTCTTGGGAAAAAATAATGGTTGGGCAATTAGTGTATGAATTGTATGTTTTCTTGTGCATAAATAATGGTAGGGTAATAATTGAAATATTTGTTCCTTACAACTTAGTAAATGCATGATTGATTTGAGAAATTAATTTCGTTATTGTCAACCTCATGTTAGAAGTAGAATGTGTGAACGTGGACCAATATTTGTTGTTCGAAATTAATGTTGTTGTTGTTGTTACAATATGAAATTTGTATTAGTTACAATTAAAAATTTGTATTACTAAGAATACGTTAGAAATTAATTTTGTTGTTGTTAGAAAATGAATGTCAGAATGTATTTTTAATAAGAAAGAAACAAAAAGTGGTTTCGTAACCATGATTAGAATAAGTGGAGATGTTTAGAATTTAAAGTTGAAATGTTTAGAAAATAGAAATTTGGTATTTTTTTTGTTACATTTTGAAGTGCTTGATTGTAAAGAGTTGAAATGTTAACATTAGAATTTACAATTTACTAAATGCTTGATTATAATTTTTGGATATATTTGTTACTTACAATTTACAAAATGCTTTATTCAAATGTTAACTTCCTAATATGGTTTGTGAGTTTTGAAAATGTGTATGTAATTATGTGGCTGACTAGAAATGTAATAAAGTCAGCATGTTTAGATATTGGAGCTGAAATGATTCCAAATTGGAATTGAAAATATTTTATGTCGTTTCGTCAAATATGTGAGATATTAAATGTGTGAATGTAATTTCTTTTTATCCAAATTGGTAGGTGTTCACTATCAAATGGATCCCAATCACCCACAATCTTTCATGAACTTACTAACTGGGGATAATTCACAACGGGATGCCACAAACAACATGAATATTGTTCCAGACCCTCCTCATTGGCAATACCATCCACAGTACCCCCAACAATACCCACATATGCAATATCCTCAACTACCACCGAACTTTCCCGGCCAAGGCCAGAATGTCTCCCCCATTCCAAATTTCAACTACGGTTCTTTGCCCCCTCCTTATCAGCTACCCCCACCAACTAATACGACCTCGCCAACACCCCGTCCTCCACCCAACCCCACCCAGAGTAAGAGTGTCAGCGTGACTTCCAAGTGGACATTGGAAGAAGATCGCCGTTTGGTCAGATCATGGATCAACGTGAGCACCAACCCCCTTATTGGGGCTGACCAGAAGAAGACAGGGTTCTGGACGAAGATTGCAAGCGCCTACAACCAACATGCTCCCGATGGAGCTGCGAAGCGAGGAGCGAAACTCTGCAACGGCCGTTGGAACCGAGTAGCTCCACTGGTGTCCAAGTGGACCGCTTCTATGGGGCAGGCTTATCGGGCAAACCCAAGTGGGGCGAATGAGGATGATATTACGCAGGAAGCCCAAGATCTATACGTTGATATGGTGGGCAAACCGTTCGACTTGATGCATTGGTGGGTGCTACTGAAGGACCAACCGAAATGGGAGGTCAATTGCGATCAATCTGTAGATGTGGCCACTGAACGCTTGAAGATCAACGAGGTGGGCGGGTACTCTGAGAGTGAGACATCCGGCTCAGCCAGCACTCCCGAGACACCAACAACGGATGCTAGTGCAGATACAGCAATAGAGCAAGTTGGTGGACTTACCCGCCCAATTGGAAGAAAAGCCGCCAAAAGAAAGGCAAAAGAGAGAGCACACGACTCAGTCCTTGATGTTGTGACCAAGGAGCTATCCACCTTGGGGACAACAAATGTGAAGAATAGCACCATGTTCGAAAGATATGTCATCGCCCAAGAGAAGAAGGCGGAGGCAGCTAGGGTGAAGGCGGAGGCCGCTAAGAGAACGGCTAAACTAATAGACTCTCATCAATAGTTCCAACGGATGAAGTATGAGGACAAGATTTTGAGAATGGACATTGGTAAGATGTGTCCGGAAGATCAAGCACGATATGGTCCACTTCAGGAAGAAATTAGGAGCCGATACCGCCAAACATCGTCTTCGTCCAATGCTAGCCCTTCTCTAGATTAAGACTCATGTCTTGGGAATAATATGTTGTTTACCTTAAGCTTTTGTTGTTCTTTCTTTTCCCAATAGTTTGTTGTAATTGAATTTCTTCATGTTGTGGAATGAAATGTGTAATTTTGTTTGAATTAGTTCTATTTTAATTTCACATCACAGTGAGCAAAGTTCTTTATATGTTGCATTCTAGCTAAGATGTTCAATTTCATTTCATCGAATGCAATTGTAAAATTTCACTTATAACTACGATGCTCTCATAATTTGCTTGCTGAATTCGACAAAATTCTCCCTAAAATTTGGACACTTCTGTCACAGGTACAACAAAATGAGTGACCCATCCTCTTCTAGCGATGACTCAGCCACAGAATTAATAGATCATCTCAGATTCGTACTGGAATCATCATCTTCTAGTGATGACTCATCGATTCTTGAGACCGTACTGAACAATCAATCTCGCGTTGAGTCATTTCAGTTAGCTATAAAACATGGACAAGGGGGACGACCTTCATCATCCCGACGACCAAGAAAGAAGAAAAAAGTCATTCGGAGGGATCGAGAAGCTGCAGACGATCGCCTCCACAGAGACTATTTTGCAGATAATTCCATCTACAATGAAACCCACTTTCGCCGTAGATTTTGGATGCGGAAGCACCTGTTCCTCCGCATTGTAGACGCCCTCAGCAGTCGATTTGCGTACTTCCAGTTGAGGCACGATTGTACTGGTCGGCGTGGATTGTCGCCGCTCACCAAGTGCACTGCAGCGATGCGTATGCTCGCCTATGGGGTATCGGCAGATTGTGTTGACGAGTACCTGAAGATTGGAGGAAGCACGGCTATGGCGTGTATGAAAAACTTTGCAGCCGGTGTACTCTAGGTGTTTGGGGACGAGTATTTGAGAAAACCAACACAAGCTGATATTGATCGACTGTTGCAAGTTGCCGAGGCACGTGATTTTCCCGACATGTTAAGGAGTATAGATTGTATGCATTGGGAATGGAAGAACTGTCCATCAGCATGGAAAGGGATGTTCGCAAAAGGGCTTTACAGAGTCCCCACCTTGATTCTTGAAGCCGTTGCTTCATATGACCTTTGGATGTGGCACGTCTTCTTTGGGTGCCTGGGTAGCCTGAATGACTTAAATGTTCTTCACCGGTCAGATGTTTTCAAAGAGTTGTATGAGGGTCGGGCTCCAAAATGTGAGTACGTCGTGAACGGTCGCCAATACAATATGGGGTACTTTTTGTCCGACGGTATTTATCCAAGATGGGCAACATTCGTGAAAACTATCTCCCTCCCCCAAGGACCCAAGGCAAGATTGTTCGCCGAATGTCAATAGTCGGTTAGGAAGGATGTGGAAAGAACATTTGGGGTTCTACAAACCCAGTTTGCTATAATTCGCGGTCCAGCTCGAAACATGGACAAAGGTGAGTTAGGTATGATAATGAAGGCATGCGTTATACTCCATAACATGATCGTCGAGGATGAACGAGATTCGTATGACCTCGCTTTCGACTACGATGATGTCGACGGTAACACCCCGCAACCAAATGTCCAACACGGCCATCATCCGTGCCATACTGCCTACTTTCGTAGAGTAGCAGAAATCCATAACCCCGTTGTACATGCACGTCTCCAATCACACCTGATCGAGGAAATATGGAATCGACATACGGCGCGACAAAGCTCACAACCATAGATGTGAGGGGTTATCCGTCATTTACTTGTATTGTATATTTTCCTATTGTATTGTAGTTTTTTGTATTGTATTATATTGTATTGTACTGTATTTTATTTGTATTATATTGTACAATATTTTTTTCCGTCATCTAAATTAGTGTTTTCAATATCGAACGTTCAGGTTGTAATTTTCTTCAATGTCAATCCTTATATTTGCATTTGTATTAATTGCATTGTATGTCCTACTCCGTATGCTTTCACTCGTTCAACCGATAAAACTTAATTCATTATTTTTTATATACTACAAAATAAATTAATACATTCTTCGGAAACATAAATTACATATTTTTTATCCGTAAAATAAAATTATTTTTCAACTTAAACAAACCCCAATATGCAAAAACAAATTGTCCAACATAAAACAAAGAAAATATGTTTAGTGGTGGGCTCCACCAACAAATATTAAATCAATTGTGCTGAAATGAGTTCCATTTACTGGGAAAATGAAGAAATGCAAGTTCCAGAACTGTGGAACTTTTGCTGATATGGCATGCTGGAGTTCCACAAAATGGAATGCCATTGGGAATGCTCTTATAAGAAGTGTACCTCCTCTTCGATACGAGTACCACGGTGGTTGATAATCAATCTCACATAGATTTAAGCATCAAACAACATCCCATCCAAAAAAAACGAAAAAATTTTCCAACTTAGGCTTTTTCTGAGTAAATTCTAACTCCCATTCCCATTTCATTTCTCTCTTCTTACTCTATTCTATTCCTTTCTACTCATTAAAAATAAATATAACTCATTCCTATTCATTTTCATTCATTCTTTGTGCTTTGCACTCCCTCTCCTTCTCTCGACTTTTTTTCACATCTTGATATCAATAATTTCATCTTTCTCTGATTCCTTTCCATTATTTCCCGCCTTATTCCATTCATTCACATTCGTACCATTCTTTCCTATTCTCACACACACATCCAAAAAAAAAAACATTTTTATCACTATATATCATTCCTTTTCACTCAATTTTATCTGATCTTGTTTTATACCCACTTTATACATAAAAAAATGTCCATACCAAGGTCGTGTTCTTTTCGTGGGTAAATATTAATTTACTATTCTCAACCCACTTAAATAAAAAAATACCCATTTTAACAAATTTTAACCAACTTCAACCCACTTCTCACTATTTTAACCAACTTCTACCTATCATACAAAAAAAAAAAATTCAATCCACCTCAACTCATCCCAACCTATTTCAATAAAAAATTATCCACTTCAGCCCACTTCCATCAATCTCAATCAATTAATTCAATTTTACTTATTTATCAACCTAAATTTTTTAGCGGAAAAAACATATCCTAATCACCAAAATTTCACTTCTACCCATCATACCAAAAAAAAAAAAAAAAAAATTCAATCCACTCCAACCTACTTCAACAAAAAATCACATACTTCAAATTCCTATTCCTTCAATCTACTTCTATTAATCTCAACCAATTTTACCTATTTATCAACTCATATTTTTCAACTAAAAAACACAAGCCCTAATTACCAAAGTTTCAAAATTGGACAAGACAGGCAGCCTGAAACATTCCCACGTTTCACAACTAATCATATCGATTTCGCTTCCCATTCCCAAAAATTGGAAATTAATTAAGGTGACCGGTTTGGATCCAATCCCCAAAATTTTAAACGGGTAAGCAGAACTCGGTGACTCACCCCTACCTTGTAGATTGTAATTCGTCCAATCCAAAAACAGAAGTTGGGCTGTTGAATGTGAAAAATACTTCAAATAGTTCATCTTGTAGTCTGCAGGAATTGATGCCAGATATCCAAATTCATTCCACGACACCCCCCCCCCCCAAAAAAAACCATAAAAAAGAACCAAAAAATAGCTATTCGATTACACCATTGAATTGATGGATTTGGTCATACGAGGACGAATGAACAGCTTCACCAAAGACTATAAACCTGAAACGATATGTTGAAACATATGAGATCGATTGCTCTTTCTCAACATATATTAAAATTCAATATTTACATTGTTACCAGGGAGAAGCACCCAAAAGATGACAAGGAATAAACAAAACAAGGAACCAATTTCAGGGCATAAATTAAGCAGAGAAGAACCCAGAAAGAGCTTCAACACCCATCTGGGTTCTGGGCTCCAAAACCCTGTTTACAGCAACTCTAACATGCATCAATTCAGAACTAACCCAGTTGAATTCCTTGTTCAAACCACGAATTGACACAAAACCCATCTCTAATTTAGCAGCAGCATCACTACCCATCATCTTCTTTGCTATCTTCATCCTCCTCTCGTACTCTTCTGCAACTAACATTGCTATGTCTGCCATTTCTCTCTCCTCCTTTTCTCTCTCTCTGTTTTGTTGAGACTTGTGTCGGTTGTGATGTGTGGGTAACAAGTGAGAGAATTGGGACTACTTATAGTGGGGAAGACAGAAGAGGGCACCGCTCTAGATTAAATTAATTTTGTATTCAAAGCAGTGGGAATGGATAAGGCCTATCTAACTAACACTCAGAGCGCACAAGGAGAGAGAAAGTCATGTTGCTTTATTCTGTCAAATTCGATTGTTTATTACAGTACTTTCTGTCTTGGCTTTCGGCTCAACTAAAAACATGGGCGGTTTGGGTACTGGAAATGGACCCATTTGCTCACCTACACAGTTCCAAGTTTATCTCCCCCAGTTTTCGTCTCTGTGGCTCTCATGAGTCGTGAAATTGTATCTGATCTTCGCAGATTGTGTTGGTTTTCCGCGTGTTTTCACGTTTATCGTCGCCGCTTGGTTTTCTAGCCGTGAGTATTGATTCTTTTACCAATGGGCTTATATTCTGTGGACATATATATAAGCACAATGCGCCTCGGTTTTTTCTTCTTTCTTTTTCCCTCCTCCTTTGATATAAATGGAGGTGTGTAAAGTGACGTGGATAGAGCATACTAAATCTGTGTCTCTTTTAATAATTTTTAGGAATTTTATCAATTGAACTAATTGACAGTCATATACGCACACGTTTTCCAATCGTAAGTGTAACATAGTTCCTGAGTTATAAGAAAATTGTTAATTTCTCTTTTTGTTGTCTTTCTTGACTCCCAAAACTGCCCTATTTCGAGCCTATGATAATAGTTGTGAACAATAAAGAGCCCATTGAGAATAAACTAAGTCAATTAGCTGGCTTGATTTTTAATATTCATAAGCACACGCCTTTTTAATGGTCGATCGTTAAATTAAGGAGATAAATTAATTGATATACCTTGCCTGCCCTGCCTAACTCTATTTAGTTAATGTTAATTTTCGATAGACTCAGGACTAAGCATGGTCAAGCAAATATAATTAGTCAATGCTGAAAGTTAATAGTCTGATTTTGACGTGAACCAGAATATGAGAGGGATGGGTCACAAATTGAAGATGGATTAATTCCAGCCAGGGCAGGTGCCAGAATTTAATGCTCATATTCTCTCTTATCTCTTGCTAGGAAAATTCGGCCACTTGAAGCTAAACTGAATGGAAACAAACATCCGTACAAAAGCCCAACGAAAAATGACATGCGTCAGCATCCACTCGCATTACACTCAGTGACTCAGGTAAATCCGTCCTGACACCGGGGCTAATGAGCTTCAAGTCCTTCATGGCATCTTGACTTCCCTAGTTCGAGCGTTCGTTGCTCCTCTTATCATCTAATGACCAGGAATGGGGCAGCTGCTGCAACCCAAACCAGCTCCTAACTCCGATCCTCGGGGATCAACCCTTTTTTTGGGGGGTCTTTGAAGTTTGAACCTTTATCTAACAGAGTTGAATTATTGTTGACCCATAAAAAGAGCACAGCTCTTGCATCATAGATTTTGCTCTATCGACAAAACTCAAACTTGAGACTTTGCATAGAGAAACAAATGTCACACCACTTAAACCAACCTATGCTGATGGGATCAACCCTCTTCTCGTCCTTGCTTCGTGAGAGAATTGGGGGGGGGGGGGGGGGCTAACATGGTATTACATGATTTAACTAACTCTGAAAAGCTTCACATTCTTGAGCCTAGAGATGAAATTTTCCCACACTAAAATAAAAAGAAAATTACGTTTGACATTTCCATGTAGTTAACATATAAGAGCTGTACAATAACAAGTAGACAGCGACTAATGCTGATGTTTGGCTTCATAAAGGATAATCAGAGCCACATGTTAAGATTCCTTACTCGGATAAGATTATGCACTAGTAGCAGGAACTAGTGAAACCACATCCGGTTGAAAATTCCCTGCTTTTCCTGGAGATTAAATCACAGTAGGCCCAGTGACTTAAGCTGCTGCACATGCTCTGCTGGGAGAGGTGGGGGACACCAATCAGATCCAGACATCTCAGCGTCGACATCCTCAACTACATATTCCTGGTTAGAGCAAATGACAAAGTGTGAAGAGAAAGACGGGAAAACATTATTAGAAATGCACTAAGCATTTGCGTCATCAGGATGCACTAAACATTAGCAATCCTAATGGACAACAGAACACAACCTGAAAGAAGACATCCAGGCCGCGTTTCTGGGGACAATTCCATTTGGAAATACAGATAATGTCCAGAAAAAAGAAAAAGACATCGAGGAAACAATGATTAAGGGCACGAAATGGACAACAGAACAAAACAGCTACAAGAAAGCACCCTAATAGCAACGGCATATCAGGAGTATCCTCCAAAAGAAAATTTCAAATACAGTATATGCATCTGTTACAATGAAGCCAGGATTAGGGATTAGGGCCCATTGATGCAGACTTTAAAAGGATGGTACCTTTTCTAGAGTCACCTCAAGACTTAAGGTCAAGTCCGCTTCTACCAACAAACTCGGTTGACGAAGAAAAAGAATGAGGATGAAATAAATTGCACGCGAAGCTTTAACCCCAACAAATGCATTTCAATTGTTTCCCTGGTGAATGTCACTTCTGATCACCAGATGCCAAATCATGTAGCCTCCAAGAAAACCACCATAATGTTGAAATATTACCAACGACATAGGAATCTCCTTGTTTTGTAAGCACTACTATAATTGTACGGAAACAAGACCAGAGAGTAAACTGTAAACCCTAAAGCAAGCAATTTGCAGTTGCAAGGTCAGGACTTGTTGGGGTGCTTTGATTGGATGAAGGCTTCTGTTTTGTTGCTTCCTTTTGTTTGTTTTCTCCCCCCGGACGTGAGGGGTGACAGGTTGCAAAACTCCACACAAGAGAACATTATTTGGATGTCAGCCACCTAATCCAACCTTACCCTAGACAGGCCGGAATAATTCCACTAAGTACCATCATTTATCATCTATGCTGATGCTTTAATCAATCTGCTTTATTAGCGTATTGAAAATAGCATAATTAGCATATGCCTTGACATCCTCAAATAAAATGCTAAAGTAAAGGATCCACAACTTACCTTTGTTAGCATCCTTTTTGCAAGAATGTGATAGTGCCGCTGCCAAATTCGCTGACCAACCATGGTAGCTACAAGTACACTATAGAATATGCCAATTACTGTGAACAATCCCAGCACAATCAGGGCCATTACAAACAATAGGGGTAGACCGGCTTCTCCGGCACCTCCTAAGCAGCTCCCACATTCACCAGCTGTAGTAGCACAGCTTTCAAAGCACGTGGTGCAGTCGGTCCACATACAAAGTGTACCAGGTAAGTGACAGTCTGCACACATCCTACATGAATAAAGGGAGAAATACAGAAATTAACTTGAAGTACATCAAGATAAAACAACACATAATAAGTATTGTATACATCCTGATCCAGCCTAGACGCTCCTTAAGAGAGGAGAATGGATTCATATAACAAAACATGTTAAGGTACATCCAGATGATGTTGCCAAAAATAAAACCTAATAGCCAAAACAAGCCTTTCTCAGATATTAACTACATGGCACGGGTTCCTATTTGCAAAATCAAAAGCCAAAGAATTCATCCAATAGCTATAACTAGCTTCAGTAATGGTCAATACATGTGCCTTCATTCCGAAATACTAAAACATTTTCCCTTTTCCTATTCAGCTTTCATTTGCAGAGAGTAACATTTGATAACAAAACTGCACCTGAAATCATATAAACAAGATGCATGCATAGTTGCATACTAGATGATCTTATAAAACATAATGAGCAGTTAAGATGAGATTCTGGACTGATAACCCATAATCTGGATATGTCTATCAGAATGTAACCAGGAAAGTGGTTCAACAAGAACACGATTCTAGCCTAAAAACTGTTCTTTTTTTCCCCAGACCCAGAGCCCCCCCCCCCCCCCACCCCCAAAAAAAAACCCCCATCAAAATAGTTATTAAATGAGTTGTAATTTCATCACATAACTTGCAGTGGCTCCGTGGCATTAAAAAGTAAAAACCATCAAAATAGTTATTCAATGAGTTGTGAGGTCATCACATACTTGCAGTGGCTCCGTGGCATTGGCTCCTCTTATGAATGTTACAATGTGTTACTGCTCTCACGTGTGAAGCCACCTGCAGCCTATGTTTTTACAATTTTTTTCCCTTCTGGAATTTATAGCAAGGACATTAATAGCTTTGCTCCATCATGAACAGCCACTGCATCCATTATTCATTTCAATCTAATCTCCCTTCTTTTCTTTCTTAGTCACATCTCTGCATAATTTTCACAATTGCCATTCCTCTTCATGGTTTTACTTATACATGCATTGATTGCATTCCACCCTATGTTTTGTATTTTTAAAATTTTGCTTCTATTCCACCTTTTAACAACTTTGTAAACATCAGTACTTTTTATTAGTTTCTCCCTTCTCTTAGACAAGTTTATATCATGGACCATTTCTTCCTTTTTTTATCATTTATCATGATTAGTACTTTAGTTTTGTTAACTTTTTTCAATTAATTTTTTCAAGCACTATTTTTCTATCAAATTAATAATATTTTAGAATAATCTAATACAGTAGTTACAAATGTGTTTAAATATTCCAATTCTTAGAATACGCGAATTCTTCAGCAAGTTATTCTCATGTGACCGACTGGTTTCCCTGCTGGATATTGCACAGAGCAACCAACTTTTAACTGTGTTTTAGCAACTTTTCTACGATGAGAAAGTCCCATCCGATTCAAGCACCCCAAAAATAAAAGGGTGTATCATATGTAGTCCCCCCCCCCCCAAAAGAAAATTTTCTACCTGCGTCTTTTGTTTTTATTTTTTATTTTTTCCACCATGGTGAACATGCTGAGGGAATAACTAGAAAGAAGACATGTTAACACTAAGACGTCACAAATTACACGAAAAGTACACAAGAAGAGAGACTAATACGGCTATAGCACCCTAGAGAGAGAGAGAGAGAGAGAGAGAGAGAGAGAGATACCCAGGATGGCAGCAACAAAGACACAGTTCCCGACAAGGCTGAGCCAAATCATTCCGCACTCTTCGATCATAACAAGTTATAAAGCAACCAGAAAGTCCAAGCAACGCAAAAAATAGAAGTGCTCCTGAAAACCAACATCAGTCATGTGACCATGAAAGTTTGCAAACGTGTATGAACTGACAATAAACAAGGCAAGCAGCCAGGAGAATTATCCTCCTAGGTGTAGAAAGAGAGAAGTCATCCAACCTTCAAAGATTTCCAATTTTTAAAAAAACAAACAAACAACCACTTCACTGCAGACATATCTAGTTATCTACATTGACCTTTGCAGCTAATAAGCTATTATACATGGACCTCAATGGAGTTCGATGAATAACAACCAAGTCCATCAGACAGTAGACCAACAATCAGTCTGGGTGAAATGATCAAGTTAGCCTCAACATTCCACTCCCAATGGAGAAGCAATCGATTCCCCAAGTCTGTCTACAATATCAGGCAATGAAGCTCCTGTGCAAACTTGCATTGTAGTCTTGTAGAAGAACACCCCCCCCCCCCAAAGTGTGGGTCCCGCCTAGGCAGCATTTTGGGAGATCCACATGCAGGCCACTTGATCCATGCTTGTATAGAAATTGATTCTAAGAGACCCATAAAAACATTTTGCAACAAACATTTTTGACGAATTAAAGAATGTTTTTAGCAAATGCTTTTGTTGGTCTCTTGCTATAAGCATCTCCATTGCGAGGGAAGACTGCCTACTTTTGAACTCTTTCGAGCTCTTATATGTAGGACACACATTGGGTGGCTTCGTTGTATATTGCTAAAGATATAAACCCTATTTCCCATTAACATTTAACAATAAAAAATTTTAGAATTATTACGCCTGAAAGCAATGAATATAAGCCAATGGGAAAGGTGAATTACATCTAACACGTGGACTTCAAGGAGGCCATTTAGAGGGAAGAAAGCAGAAGAATCTCCGACAACTGCATAGCCAATAAGTAAAAAGTATTTACCCTATCACAGCACCACAATCATTAACAATTTTTATTATTTTTTTATAAAAAAACTACACTTACTCTCAAAGTTGTTAAAACTTCTCTTTCCTCCATCTCAAAATGAATTCCTAACACAAGTCCTGCACTACTTTTCGACATTTGATGGGCCAAACTTGTTGCCAACTTTTCTATAGTAGGACAAATATCTCATAATTATGTCCCGTAATATTCAAGTTTAATAAACCCATATATAATTATTAAACAGACAGAGTCGCATAATTTCCAAATGCTGCTTATATGCTTATATAAGGTCTTAAACAATCATCACTTTGACAAGTTAAAAATGATCATATATTCAGAATCACATCTCTTTGTCCATCAAAGAAAAAATTAACATATGTGAGCAATAGATACCAATACAAACAACATGATAACTGGTAGAATTTTCAATATGTTAGCAAAATAAAGCAATTCTGATAGCTAAAATGCAAACTATTCCAGAGACTTTACCACAAATGTAGTAGAAACTGATTTCATTGTCAAAGCTCCAATAATGCCGAAGCCAAAACTCTTGATACCCATCAGTCAAATACACAAGATATGCCAGTGAGGCAATTACCTGCCAAAGTATTTTTGTAAAGGCATGTTAGCACTAACGCAAAACAAACAAAAACTGCTAAAATTTAAAGATAAAAAGATACAGAAGCGCAAATTAGGCAGCCTACCAGCTGAACGGCTAGAAATATAAATAGAATATCCCTTGTCACAAAAAACCGAAATTTCAAGTTACGCCATTTTCGGTCAGCAAGAGCATGAACTCTCAGGTAATAGGGAGCCTTGCAAGTAGTGCAATGCGCAAATGCAAAGCCTTCCTGCAAAATCAAGCACACATTTGATAAGAAGGGATGCAATTCTTACTATCACAGGGAAGATAACATGCCAGCATGGCACCAAAACATTCTTGGAAACACTAAAAGCAACTAGTTAAATCACAAATAGCCAATCGGCTATTTCTGGGAAAGACAGGACTTGAAATCAAGTACATAAGCTAAGTACAAAGGATCCTGATTGCAAAAGAAAAATTATATTTTTTCTATAATTTTTCTTGGGGGAAGGGGATCAAGGAAAATTTGTAAATATGAGGCTCTTCTTTAAATATAAGTTCAAAATATGTCTGATCGAGGACGAAACCAAAGAGTAACATCAAATTAATAAACCCCACCCAAAAAGAAAAGAAAAGAAAAGGAAAAAAGAAAGAAAAGGCGCACAGAAGCGCAGAGTCACAAAATCCATGATATGATGCATAAGAGCATAGAACACAACACACATCCACTTCTCTGCCAATTAGATAGCAGGAACTCCTGTTTTCTTTTCTTATATCTTTTTCCTTTTTTATTGTGATCAAGAGAAACTGTTACTAAGAAGATGCCACCAGAGAATGAGAGACACCCATTAAGAAAAAGAATAACATGGACACGCAATGAAAAATAATTATAAAATAGTAATAGTGTCCATCCAATTCCAAGAAATAAGCAACCCCAAATTCCAACTATCTAATAATATTGCATCCATATGGCAGTGAGACAGCACATTTGGTCCCAGAAAATATTTAATTTGTTATAATCCCAGATTCTTAATTTGATTTGATGGCAACAACATTTTCATTTTGGGGGCGGGGTTATTGTTGATTGTGAAGCCTTATCCAAGGAATCAGCTAAATAAACCCACATGTATGTGTTTCATTGTAGACTTCCCACTGTTTGACACACTTCATATCCAGTGTCTAACCCAGAAAACCACCCTCACAAAATTCAGCCTCTTACTCATCCATGAACAAAATTGCAGACTTGCTTTGAACATTGCACATCACGTACACAAGGGAACTTCAAAGCATATCATATAATATCATGTTGTCATAATCAAGACCTAAGGCAATGCCATCTTCCAGGCCTATTATAAGCAAACTTGAAGACAGCACCATATTTGCTATTCGTCCTTTCAATCTTCCCCTTTTGATGAGACAAGCTCCACTGGCATATACACATGAGACAAACAAAGCACACACTACATGCACAAATTTTAATAAAATCTATTGTGGAGTTCCACCCTTCAAGGGACACCAACATGCAACTATAAAGCCTCAAGCTTTAGCTGTTGGGGGTGCTAAGCAGTCCAGCTTCAGCCAGAGAAATCAACAAGGTTCCTCCATGGGAAAGGACACCCAGCAGCCCCCAGTAACTATCTTTTTGATCAGACCACCCTCCAGTAACTATCTAAATGCTTTCTACCAAAAAAGGCTATTTGGTGTGCAGTCGTCAAATGCAAGTGCTGCCTTGGCATTAGAAATGACCAATCAAGAAGGGAGGGATCTAGATTAGCACTAGAAAATTGTACTGAGGGGCCAGTAATTATCCCCAGCAAAGTTTCTAGCCAAAAGAAATTGTAGTTTGCGCCCAAACTGCAAAGTGATAGTGTGAGACTAACAGCTTTGATGATGTGATGGTGGTAATAAATAATAAGCCCACAATCAATGTATATTTTCCCAAAAAGTTGAAGGTTAACAAATGTTAAGCGTAGATGAAGCTCAATGCAGTAGGCACAGCACAAATACTTTGTTGCATCAAGACGGGAATAGGGCGATAGACAATACCCTCACTGCTCGCCAATGATCCAAGCATTCTCTGTGGACATATTTTGATGTACCCTTGCACTTGCATGGTGCTATAAAGTCCCGACCTGAGATGAATGCATCACTTTCAGAAGTATATTAAATCAAAATCATGATTGACGGCAAATCAAAATGACCCAAGAGTAATGTCAGATGCAGGGAGGGGGGGATCATACAACGGCTCCTCAGACCTATGGAGAATCAGAATCTGCTTAACACCAGTATCGTGAATGAAAACATCTACACACCCAAAATTAATGATCAATTCATGAAAGCTTCACACAATTAACAGCTTGGACCAGCAACACCCAAAATAGTACGCAAGTGCAATGAGATCTGAAGTGAACTTACGTTGTTTAATGTGTAACGTACAACTTTTAACACTGTGAGACTGAGAGTTAAGTCTCAGTTAGCAGGTCCTCATGGTGACAAGATATGAATTAGTAGCTCATAATTTAAGCTTCAAAGGGTATATCCCAAGTGGCTGAAGCCTGAGGAGTAAGACTAGATATAAGGCTTGTAGCTAAAATGATAGGCCAAAAAGCATTTCACTGTGCTAGCCTCAGCCTGAGGAGGCTAACTCTAACTTAGCATATGATTACACTATACAGGGATCTCAAATTATACAATTCAAGTCAGCATTGTTTAGGGTCACCCAACTGATTCTATCTCAGTACAAATTAATCTCAGACAGGAGATGACTCCCTCATTACCAATAACTCAAGCCCACTAATGACTGAATTATTTTACAACAAAAAATTCCTCAATGTTTTAACTAAACACAATCACAGGACACACCAACACGCAAAGTCCTCCAGAGTGTATCAACAAATATTCTATAGTCTACATTTGACACTTTGTTTTCCATGGATCTTACAAAGGATTGCTTTGCCTCATAGGGCAGAGAAAGAACCATCTTCTATAAAAACTCGAGTCAAGACAATATGAACAAAGTCAATCGTTAGATAAGCAGGAAACTTAATTTCGTATAAAGGAAATGATCAAGAATAAATTCAGAACACAGGTCATTAACATATCCAACCAGAGATCCTCCCAAGCTTACCAGTCACAAATTTACCAGTCACAATATAGGAATCAAGTTCCGAATCCCAAATGAACAATTTCCAATTACGAAAGCACTCGAAATGCAGGGCAGAAAACAGAAAACTTAAAGCAAACACTCCAAGCATTCAGAAATAGAAAGCAACGCAGGAACAAATCAAGCTAATAAGAAACCCTAAACAACGAACTATGGTTAATCTCACAGAAAGAACTTACCATCGGTTTCGAGGCAAATTCGGCACTGAATTTGTTCAGAAGGGCCAGCTTCGAGGTCGATCTCGCATGGCTCCGGCATCGGAGACGGCGCAATGAGAGGCGCGGCAGCCGCATGGTCCACCATGGATTCACCTTCTCACCGGTCAATCGTTGAGGAGAGAGAAAATGAGTGTGTTTGTTTGTGGCTAAATGGGCGTTGAATCACAGGCTTGACCGCACCGTTATCATCTGGCTACTAGTAGTAGGAGTAGTAGTTGCCGGGCATTGGCCTTCTTCTTCTTCAGACCATCACATCACATCGCTGCTTTTAACCGGCATCGCATTTCTCTGACTCTGACTACAACCTATCAACCGACCGACCGCCCGCCCGGTTAATCGTAAATTCATCCCCGGTTTACAAAATTCTGAACCGACCGACGGGGTTTGTAGTGGGTTTGAGCAATTGGGCTGATATTCATGTGTTTGGGCCCCATGTTTCCCTTACTGGAATCAAATCCTGAGAGGCTCAAGCTTCTTCGTGGAGGTGTTGGTTGGTCTAAATTCCAATTGAATTGACTGATAGGGCTTGACAAAGTTTAAAATTTACAAATATTTTAGATTAAAGAGAGTGACAATAACTGTCAATATAGGTTCTATTTATGCAAGATCCTACCTGATGATCATATTAAGAAAGTCTTACATCAGACAATTACTGATTCGAGCAATTGTGCTAGTAGCAAGGTTGGTAGAATTGAGATCCTAGGTAGATTGATTGAAGGACTTAGAATCGAGATCATAGAATCAAATTGAAAATCGTAAGATTCTGCAAATATAGCAAAAGTATCATCTCTATTTTTAAATCCACCTTAAAAACTATAAAGGTAAAGAATGTCAACAAAAGACCAATGATCCTAGCAGATTCTCATAAAACTCTAATACGATTTTGATAGATTCATTTCTGATACGATTCTAACCTATCCTGATATGCTTGGGACATAGTTAGGATCCGAACAATTCCAACGTTTTCAACTATTATAATGCGTTGTATAACCTTATTTTTTTGACACAATAACATGATTAATGATATCTAAGCAAGTTATAATGAATTATGATCCAACCCTATTTTCTGTTTTAAATTGACACAAATATATATATATCATGTCCAAAATTAAGTAGAACTGAAGTTGGTCTAATGTAGTTTACGTTGCTCCGGTCTTGTCGTGAGATTTTTCAATCCTGATAATGAATACCTTTAAATTCTTCGTTTGGGAGAAGTTTGAGAGTCTCTAATGAAACCCTCCCTCCCCCATTGCCCTAAAAGGAAAAGAAAAAAAAAAAAGAATGTTTTAGTATTACCTGTACTCTTGTGGATGACCGAATGTACAAGTATCTACTAAAAAAGTATGTTTGTACTCAATTAGAACGTTATCTCGTTTTTACATGTCTTTATGGATCATTACATTGTATGCCTTTTAGTGTACCACATCATTAATGTGTACTATCTTTCATGAACAACATAAAAAAATGCTTCTATATTTGTAGTTCCCATGCATGATCAATATAATTTGAAGATAACACTGAATATGATTTGAATCATATTATGAAATATATATTAGTCATATCATAAGATTACCAGTATAAGAATATGGGCCCTGTTTGGTAAACAGCTGTTAGCTGTTAGCTGTTTGTATTAGCTGTTTGAATTAGCTGTTTATGTTAGCTGTTTGAATTAGCTGTTTTTAGAAAAAGTGCTTGGTAAAAATTAGCTGTTTCTAAAAAATATGTTGGTAAAATTTCATTTATGCCCTTGTTTATGAATTAGTTTTTAATGAGATGTGTGTAATTTTTTCAAACTTATGGATAATTATGTCATTTATACAAAAAGCTCTTCTCAAAAGGCTAATGGGAATAGCTTTTTCAAAAAGAGCTTTTTGGAGCCAAACAGCTATTACAAACAACTCTTTACCAAATACCCTTTAGCTGTTTGACTTGGTCAAAACAGCCAAAATCCTCTCAAATAGGTATTTTTTCTCAAAAAGCTGTTGCTACCAAACACCGCCATAATTCGTCATTATTCATTATTCATTATTATTCTTTAATACTAATAAGGTACTAGTATTTTTTAATCTTTTTTTTTTTGGAGAAAAACTTGCCTCTGAAATTGACTATTATTTGCGTCACACATAACTTGATTGGTGGACTTTTTGATAGGTGGGGGCATAGATTTCATTTCATTACCAAATCAGACATGTAGAGATGCAATAATAAGTTATTAATATAAGTCTCACATGAACGCAAACAGAAGTATGGCATTTTAATGATGACCTTGACAAGCGGATTTAAATTGAAGTACGGTCGCCAGGATTAGTAAATTAGTGCAGTTGTAATTAAGAAATGCATTCCTTTGGCCTTTGAATCTTCCCAATAGCAATTAAATCATGATTAATTTATTTAAAGCTTATGTACTATTAGATTGCATTGTCTAAAATTGGATGGTGCTGCTTAGCTTTTCCTTCCTTTTCCAGCTATATAAATCATCAAATATATATCTCATAAAATATTATTAAATTGTGTTCTCATATGTATATTTTTCAATTTGTATTAGTTTATACATGTTAGGGAAGACAACGAACCGGATTCAAATCGGATGTTGGAATATCCGAATCTGAATCCGATTACAATTCAGATCCAAAAATCCAATCCAAATTCGATTTGGCAGATTGGAGAGAACCTCCGAATCCGATTCGGCAGACTGGAGGGAACCTCCAAATCCCATCTGAATTGATTTCTTTTCCCCACAACAATTTTACATTGTGTTTTTCTATCCAAACTTATTTTGTTTACCTATCGATACATAACATGCGTCTTTCTATCATACCAGCCAAGTATTTGGACATTTTAATACTAAGTTAGGGGAGACTGACAATGAGGTAAAACACGCCAATGTGTATTAATAGGGAGTCGGGCAACTCCTGATTGGCCGACGGCGAGTAAGAGAGAGAGGGAGGGAGGGAGGGAGGGAGGGAGGGAGAGACTAAGTGACTAATGGGAGTTGATGTTAGGACTTACATTAACTGAATTTGGAGAGTAGACTTTAGGTTTGTAAAATGAAAATTTTAAAATAAAAAATTCGCGGTTGGGCTTGGAGGTTGAGCTTACAGGTTAGTCTGGATAGACTTTGGATTTATAAAGTTTTAGATTTGAATTTTAATTATTTAATAAAATAGTCAGATAGGATTGGAATATCGAATTGGATGTTACCTTGCCTCTGAATCCAATCCGAATCTGACTCGGACTCGGATTATTTTTACTAGGCTTGAAGTTGATTTTTTTTTCTCAAATTTAAATCGGATTATTTTGCCTTGAATTAAATAGGATGTGCCTCGAACTTGGATGTAACTGCCGTCCATACTCCATAGTAACTATATACCACAATTTGAACTATTTTTTAAGAACAAATATTTTCATCATGCATAAAATATTTATGAAGTAAGCCAAGTGTTTGGGATTATGATATTCCGAGCAACAAATTAACCTAGGACGAATTGGAATGTTAGAGTCATAAAGCAGATTTACGAAACATTACCAAGAGAAGGATTTTGTTGAATTATTTTTTAATTGATACTTACGACTATAAATGACTAATTTATTTTCCCCTTTATTTTTTAAATTATTTTTCTTCTCATCTCTATATCTCTTTTCTTCTCATCTCTATAGCAAATCATGATTAATTTAGTTAAAGCTTATGTACTATTGGATTGAATTGTCTAAAATTAGATGGTGCTGCTTAGCTTTTCCTCCCTTTTCCAGCTATATAAATCATCGAATATATCTCATAAAATATTAAATTGTGTTCTCATATGTATGTTTATCAATTTGTATTAGTTTGTACCTATATGCCACAATTTGCACTAATTTTTTTTTAAAATACGAATATTTTCATCGGACATCAAATATTTAATTATCAAGTATGCCAATTATCACAAAGTAGATATACGAAACACTACCAAGAGAAGGATTATTCAGTTTGCACTAACACCGTCTCTCAGTGTAGGGTCCGCTTTCGTGGAGTTTATAGAGATCCAGATGTAGACAACTGTACCTCTGCAGACATTTTTGCTTGTAGATAGGCTGATTCCAAGAGACTCACGGAATGATTATTCAATTTCTAAGTTAAAAATTGAGAATCTGGATCCCATCACTTATCATATACTTGACCCCAAACTCAAAGAAGATGTTGGAGTTGGCCCCTAGCTTAAATGTGTTTTTTTTTTTTTTTTTACAAAAACAACCCTCCCATCCCTTAGCAATTAAGCCATACATAATTGCATTGAGGGCTAGCTCATATAGTTACCCCACTATGATTTTTCAAGGAACAAAAAGAAGGATAGCATGAAGTATTTTATTCAAACGGGCCATAATATTTAGTGAAGCTTTTTCTATGATACAAGAAGATGGACATAACTGTGCGAATATTAAAATTCATACAATCAATTATTACATTTTATGCCACTATGCACAAATCCATTATATTATCAATACTTGCCACTATGATTACGATACAAGACATGCCCATAATCTACATCCCCTTGAGGAACAACTTTTTTGACAATTTTTTATTCTATTAATAGCATTGTTGTCCTATATAGACTCCACATAAAGGCTCCACAGGGAATGCAATTTAATTTCCACTTGTGATGGTACTTTGGAATAAAGTAGAAATCATATATTCACTTAAACAAATAATATTGATATGATAGCACACTTTTATATCAACTGAAAATATTATATATTATTTTGTGAAGAAAGTAGCATCTACTTAAAAGTTGTAAGATATGGGTTTATGTTAATATTTATACTGATAACCTTAAAAGCTGTTATCTATAAAGTTAAATTATAAATAATGATAGATTTATAATTGATTCTTGATATACGGTTTTATCCATACTATTGTTTCCACAATTACAATCTTTTTTCTTCTACCAAACTACCACCTAACAGGTAAAAAAGTGCTTACATCGAATAATTAATCATTTATAGTAGTAATTATCCATTGAAACAATCAAATTACCGACAATTATTTAAATAAACTCCAAGTGTCAGATATCGGATCTTATTCGAACTTCAAGTGTCACATTAATAGTGTCCAAGTACAATTTTACAAGCTATAAATAATCATTATCTCTTTATTCCTAGTACATTTTATGTACTTTTCAAAATCAACTTTAATTAGATTTTTTTTTATAAAATACATTATTTTAAAAGTTAGTTACGCATGCAACACGGCATGCATGGAAAAAAACCTAATTAAAATTTACCATAACCATGCACTCGAAGAAAAGAGCTCTAGAGATAAGAAGAAAAATAACTTTAAAAAAAATAAAGGAGAAAATAAAATAAAGAGAAGGGTTGTGGTGAATAAAATAGGGAAAATGGCCTTTTGTTGGGTCGTGATTGACAAGACAGTGTGACGCTTGTGTGTGTTAAAAGGTCGCGTCAGGAGTTAAAATGCCTCTTCGATCGGACCCAGTGGGCAGTGCCAATATTATTCCCTCCTACCACCGGTATCAACACAAACAAAGGCTAGGAATCTTAAGCCTAATCGCACTGTCTAATACGCGCTGATCACTCTGTCTATCGTGCACCAAAGCCCGAATCTTACTCATAATTTTTTTTTTGATTTACTAGTTTATGTCCGTACTTGTATACGGTACTTTAAATGATAAAAATTAATAAAAATGAATATTAGCATAAAATATAACGTTTAAATTCATTATGTTCAAATATATATTTTAATTCTATTAGCTTAAAAATTTATACTAAATTGAGTAATCCAATATTCATACTAAAATGTTGAAATGTATATATATATTTTACATCCAATATAAAAGAATTTTCAATTATTAAATACATTAATGAAACAATTCAATGAAATGTACATATTAACATCTCCCAAAATGCACAAAAACCATCCAACTCACGACAAAATCAATGGCATAAGCCTATTTGTACATGATTTATGGGAATCAAAGTCCAATACATTCCAACAACAATTTTGTTTTTCTCCATGAAAACTCTTCATGGGCACTAGTTTAATTTCAATCCTATTATTCGAACTAATGGCTTCATGAGTTCATTCCATCCATATCATTCGCAACATCACCAAAGATAGACCCCGTATCAGTGATGGAAACACTGATGTTGTTACTTTTCACAAATGAAATTGATCATCTCTCTTTTTTTTTAAGGAAGAAAATGAAATATATGTATATGTATATGTATAAGAAATTGAAGAGTTTCATTATGTTTTACAGTTTCAAGAAATTAGCACGAATATATAGTACTATAGTCTATACTCTATAACATTTAGTGACACTGACTTAGGAAAAAAGCAAACCCATGGTGAGTTACCATTTTATCAAAATCAAGGAAAGTATGAGATATTGTATTGTTAGAGTGATCATGCAAAGTGAATTTTTCATAATTCTATACTTAAACGCACCCCTACAGGGACCCAAAAAATGGAAAAAATGATCTATTAAGGGAGCTAAGGAAACATGCATACAATGCCATGCATTATGGATTATGCATTACTACGTGGAATTATGGAAGATAAATTATGAGTTAAAAAAAATTGTCTTGTAGGCTCTTCCATGAATATGGATAACACTTTAGGCATAGGATCAACTTATAATCTTTTTGCTACTAAAAATACTTAATAATTGTTGTTATTCTATTCTATGCGAGTTATATGCATAGATATATTATATTATGGCCACCAAAAACCCAGACGAAAAAAGTTTTATGGAGAGTTAGACATGTGAAAAGACAAAAAAAAATGAATAGTTATAAAACATTCTTTTAATAAAGTAGGGTGGTAAGATTGATTACTTATCGTCCACATTGTATAGAAAAATTTATCTAATCTCATTAACCCCCCAAAAAAGTAGAATTAAAAGATCTTACCAACTGATGCATTTGTGTTGAAAGGAGACGGGTAGCTAAAGATAGTGCTTACTAACACTGGAGGGGAAAAAAAAAGAAAATCAAACAGACAAATGTCTATATCAAAGGAAAAATCAAATCCAAAATATATACCAAAATTTGTCATAAATTAAATTGACCAAATTACTTCTCGTCATCATTGTACTCGCTAGTTGTGCTTAATGCCATTAGTAGTTTAGGATATGACATAGATATAAATGAAAGAAAAGCTGCATTTTATTGTTGTCTATTGAAGAGGGTGAAAGTTGTACTTTGTCAGAAGACCTCAACTTGCGATGTGCAGGAAAACTGCACTAAAACTATCTAAAATTAGAAAAACATGAGATCCCTGAAAACACCATTTAGTTGTTTTGGGTCCGATTCGCAAAATAAAGAGGTCAACACGTCTCCAATTGGTTGATAATGATCTAAGATGAATAAAAATAGTGATATGTATTCGATGGAAGTCCCCAAAATAGGGAACAACATTAAAGAAACTGAGGGACCGATATAGATGAGTTCATGGCAATGATGGAAACCTCAATGGGCAGGTTAATTGATAGTTTAGACAGAAATACGGTTAATTGTGAGATGTGGGAATTAATCAGCCATAGTTCATACATGTTACTAGTGGTTATGGAAATAGGCAATGATAATGACGTAACCACCCACTATATCTATTTTCAAGTAGCTAATGTGGAGATAATATCTGAAATTTAAATTTTGAAATCAAATGAAAGTTGTAACTACTTGGGCATTTTGGCGGGATTAAAGGAGAAGTTTGGATTAAGGGAGGGAAGGTTTATTAAGTATTCTCATTCTACTATTTATTATATAAAGATTAGTACCCAAATCTCCCAGCAAGATACAAGGATCAAGTTTAATTGATAAATACAGTTTGATTCAAGTGATTCAACACTTGTTCTTTTTTAGTAAGATTTTGAATTTAAATCTTATGAATAGAATGCGATGACTCAACTTTTTACAAAAGCTCGACTTTGGAAAACAAATAATTAAGGACCGGAAAAAAAAACTATTAGCTTGTGTAACTACGTCTTATATGAAGTTATGTGCAAGGAAAACAAGGACAATGCATTTTTTATTAAAACAAACAGGATTACAATCTTTAATGTGAAAATCATATATCTCAACCACAAAAATGCTAATTTAAAACACATTGATTGCTTGTCTTCTTTCCTTCGTAGTTTTCTAGTATAAGTTGGAGAAGATGCTGATATATCTGGTACAATTTCTTAATGAAAATTGATATGCTAATCTGGCATAACATGTTAAATTTTTATATTAATTGGGCTTTCAACAACGAGTCATGCACAACAACAACAACAACAACAACAACAAACTCCCAGTGTGGGTCCCGCTTTCGCGGGGTCTGGGGAGATCCAACTGTAGGCAACCTTACCTCTACCGGTATTCCTACCTATAGAGAGGTTAATTTCATATGACCCACAAAACAATTTTGTGAAAAATATTTATAGAGAAAACGATTGCAAAACCAATTACCGAGTAAGAGAAAGAGGAAGAGAAAATGTTTCGGATAACAAAAGGAGAGGGATCAGAGACATACTTCAACAAACCAGGGGGCGCTTGGTTCCATCACATCCCAGAAACGCACGTCTTGCAGACAAGCACCAACAAAACCCTACCCACCCCACACCGTCTAAGCTACTTCCACCTACGGAGCCCTACAATCAGAGACCTTGATCCTATCCCGCCACAGCCTCCTATCTTGAGCCATGTCCTCCGTCAAACCAACAACTCTCAGGTCCTCTCGAACCACTTCTTCTAGGCTCTTCTTTGGTTTACCCCTCCCTCTCTTACCCCCGGGGGGTTGATCATCTCACACCTTCGCACTGGGGCGGCCACACTTCTCCTCTTCACGTGTCCGAACCATCTGAGCCTCGATTCCCTCATCTTCTCCTCTATAGGGGCCACTTCAGCTAAACCTCTGATTACTCCATTCCTAATTCTGTTCAATCTCGTAAAACCACACATCCACCTAACCATTCTCATCTCAGCTACCATCAACCTTTGGGCCTGCGTCTTTTTTAGAGGTCAACACTCCGATCCATAGAGAACAGACGGTCTAACTACCATCCGATAGACTTTTCCTTTCAAACCCATGGACACTCTCTTGTCGCACAGCACCCCTGACGCTGACTTCCACTTTTGCCAGCCCACCCTAATCCGCTGACTAATATCCTCGTCAATGTCCCCATTCTGCTGGATGATCGAGCCCAGATACTTAAATTTAGCGACCTTCGGTATTGCTCTCCCCTCCAGTACGACTTCTCCCCTCTCTTATATCCTTCTGCTGAAACAACAGTGGAGATATTCCGTTTTCGATCCACTCAACCGAAAGCCTCTAGCCTCTAGCGTATGCCTCCATCTCTCTAACCTGTCATTCACCCCCTGCCTGGTCACATCGATAAGAACGATGTCATCTGCAAATAACATGCATCAAGGCAGTTCATCCTGGATTCCTCTAGTGAGTTCATGCATATAAACTCAAATAAGGCTCCATCCTAAAACCAATTGGCAACGGGTGGAGTAACTCACAAGTTTATATACATGCTCAAGCCCTTCAATTTATCAATGTGGGACATCATCCACTTTCATATCTTTATCTTTCATCAATTTGGGACAATATCCACTTTTTCATACTCCAACACGCCCTCTCATGTGTGGACTACTAACAAGGCCCAACACATGCACACAATTTTAATCAAACGGGGATGGTGGCAAATCACGACCGAGCATCTGCTCTGATACCATGTTAAATGTTTATATTAATTGGACTTTCAACAACGAGTCATGCACATAAATTCAAATGAGGAAAGGTTTTGTTGTGTACCACACCATCATTTTTCCTTCTTTTCTCTTCCCCTTGTACATATAAATACACACAAATGTATTCATTTCATTCTATCGATATAATAAAAATATAGCAAAACATTCTTTTCTTCTCTATTCTTCTCGCCCTCTGAATCTCTTCATGAAAGGCCTGAGTGCATGATTGTTTCCTCAGATATTTGTAGGCTCAAGCTTGTCTCCAAATGTTAACATGGTGTCAGAGGCTTGAAATCACTTGGTTCCACGATTTCAGTTCTACCTCCATTTTCTTGATTTGATTCTTCTTTCTCTTGATCGAACAAGAATTTTCAATCTTAACTCATACAGAATCAAAGATTTCAAAGCTGTGTTGGTCCTAGATATATCAGCCTTCTTGCTTGAGTGTCTATAGGAATGGCAACAAACAATATTGAAACAATGATCTTCCCAGAGGACCTTGCAGAAGCATACTCGTTACACCCTTCAAATCATCCAGGTTTGCTTCTTGTTTCCACACCATTTGATGGAACCAGTATTGGTTCTTGGAGGAGAACTATGACAATTGCCTTGTCCACGAAAAGTAAACTGTATTTTGTTGATGGAACCCTTGCTAAACCAAAGCCTAACTCCCTTGATTTCAAGAAATGGTTGAAATGTAATGATATGGTCATGTCTTGGATTTTGAATGTGTTGACCAAATCCATAGCAGATAGTGTCATATACACTAAGACAGCTAGGCAAATGTGGGTAGAACTTGAGGAAAGATTTGGACAAATTAATGGTGCCAAACTATACCAAGTGAAAAAGGAAATGTGCAATGTCAGTCAAGCACAAATGATATTGCAACTTATTTTACTAAGGTAAAGGGTTTATGGGATGAATTAGATGACTTGGATGAAATTCCAATATGCACATGTAACTCTGCTGAAAAAATGCTTAAAAGAGAGCAAAATCAGAAGTTGCTTCAATTCTTGATGAGGTTAAACAATGATTATAACTCAGTTAGAGGCAACATCCGTATGTTGACTCCTCTGCCTACAATCAGTCAAGTGTATTCAATGTTAATCCAAGAAGAGAAATAAAGGGAGATCAGATCCAATGGTAATTTTCTTGCAGATTTTGCATCTCTTGCAGTAGAATCATATGAACCACATCAAACTTACAGAGGTGGATTTGACAAATTTGAAACAAAACTTGAAAATTCTTCCAAGTTTGAAAGGATTGAAGGAAAGAAATCTAGTCTGTTTTGCAATTATTGTAAGAAACCAGGGCATGTCATAGAAAAATGCTATAGGTTACATGGTTTCCCACCAAATGCCAAGTTTAAAGGAGGAAGAAAGACAGCTGCACTTGTTCAAGCAGATTGCCAAGGTTTTAATTCTGACTATCATGAATCTAAGGATCAGGTCAATGATGCAGTACCTGCAGGTTTAACCACTAAACAAACTTCTTAACTAATAACACTGCTTCAGAATGTGCAGTTGAAAAATGCAGGATATAATGCTGGGATGTTAAAGCCTGAAACTGAATACAACCCCAGTACAACAGCCTTATCAAGTTTTGCAGGTAATAGGAGTGTTAATCATACAAGAAATTTATGCTGATTGTCCAAAGTTTCAGACTGGCATAGCACCTGGATTATAGACACTGGGGTGAGTGACCACATGTGTCATAATAAGGAATTATTTAGCAAACTTGAGGTTCTTTCTAAACTTAGCATTGTTACCTTGCCAAATGGAAAGTGTGTTCATGTCACACATGCTGGCACTATGGTGTTTGGCAATTCTTTAGCCTTATGTGGAATCCTTTATGTTCCAAGCTTCAGATATAATCTTTTATCTGTGAGTAAACTATCTAGTCAATTAAATGGCTATATTATCTTCACAGCCCAACATTGTCTAATGCAGGCCCCTTTACTGAGGAAGCCTCAGGTTCTTGTTGAGCTTTATGCAGGGCTCTATCTGTTCAAATCCAGCTCTGCAGCAAATTCAAATGCATTTGCTGAGAATTTTCCCATTCTTTCTTTAAATACTCAGCCATTAGTTTGTAATGTTAGTATGTCTTCTCAGGATGTATGGCATGCTAGGCTAGGCCATTTGCCTTTTATAAAACTTCAAAAATTAGGGTTGTTATCCAGTCATACCAATATTGATTCAATAAAAGAATGTTTGATTTGTTCCAAGGCACGACAACATAGACTTCCTTTTCCTCATAGCCAAATTCATTATACACAAACTTTTGAGCTTATACACATTGATTTGTAGGGGCCTTACAGGGTGCAAACATACAATGGTTATAAATATTTTTTGACTATAGTAGATGACTATAGTAGAACAACATGGACTCATTTGTTGGCAGCCAAGAGCAGTGCTTTACCCTTAATAAGGGCCTTTGTAGAGATGGTTCATACTCAGTTTAATGCTAAGGTTAAAACCATAAGATCTGATAATGCACTTGAATTAGGTCTCAATAAAGAAGCCGCAACATTTTTTTGTCAAGGGGATTATCCACCAAACAAGTTGTGTGGCAACACCACAACAGAATGGTGTTGTAGAAAGAAAACACAAGCATCTTCTTGAATCCTCAAGAGCCTTGCTGTTTCATTTTGGTCTGCCTCTAACGTATTGGGGGGGTTGTGTTTTGACAGCCACATATCTCATAAACAAGTTCCCTTCTAAGGTGCTTCAAGGTGCTAGTCCATTTCAAATTTTGTTTGGGAAAAAACCTCATTATGAACATCTAAGAGTGTTTGGTAGCCTTTGCTATGCTTCCACCCTCAAGGCTGGAAGGGATAAGTTCCAGGCCAGAGCAGTACCCTGTGTTTTTAGGCTATCCTTTTGGTCAGAAGCCATATAAACTTCTCAATCTTGAAACACAATACATCTTCACTTCCAGGGATGTTGTTTTTCATGAAAAGATACTCCTTTATCATGATTCTCCTCCCACCTATAGTTCCAACATATTTCCTCATTCACAGCCTTTTGACATTCATATTTGGGAGGAGTCTAATGTTACTTCAAACACTTCTTCAAGCCAGAATCAACCATGTACTTTGCAAATAACTTCTGTCATAAAAGAAGACCAGGCACCATTTTCCAATCCAAAGGAGCCTTCAAGAAGGTCTGCTAGGCAGCGTAAGACACCTTCTTATCTGTTTGAATATGTTTGTAATAATGCTTTTGTTCAAAACAAAAACCATGCAGTTCCATGCTATTTCAATACAGTCACCTCTATCTGTTGCAATGCCTCTTTGAAGCATGATATTTCTTTGACAGACAAAACATCTAATTTGTTTCATCATCTGGACATATACATTGAATCCTCTTCATATGAGGAGGCAGCAACAAAGCCTGAGTGGCAAGAGGCCATGAAGAAGGAGTTTGTTGCTTTAGAGTCAAATAAAACTTGGGTTTTGACACCTCTGCCAACAGGGAAAAAACCTATAAGCTACAAGTGGGTGTATAAACTCAAGTACAGGGCAGATGGGAGTTTGGAGAGGTGTAAAGCCAAGTTGATTATTAGAGGTTTCACTCAAAAGGAGGGAGTTGATTACACTGAAACTTTCTCTCATGTGGTGAAAATGACAACAATTAGAAGCCTCATTGCAGTTGCATTCAAGAAAAAATGGCTTGTTTACCAACTAGATGTGAATAATGCTTTTTTTCATGGTGATTTAGATGAAGGCATTTACATGAAGCCACCACCAGGATTGGAGCTTCCTTCCCTAGGTTTCGTTTGCAAATTACAAAAATCCTTGTATGGCTTAAAACAGGCATCCAGACAATGGTATGCCAAATTATCAGACACCTTGAGAGTTCTTGGATTTCAACACTCTAAAAATGATTATTCATTGTTTTTAAAGCAATCAGGCAACTCTGTTGTGTTGGTTGCTGTGTATGTGGATGATATTGTTGTTACAGGTAATAACTCTGCAGATATTCAAGCTTTGAAGGCTTTTCTTCATGAGAAGTTCAAGATCAAAGACTTAGGAGAGCTCCATTACTTTCTGGGAATGGAATTACTCAAGGTTCCAAATGCACTGAATAGGACACAAAAGAAGTTTGCTATGGATTTGCTAAAGGAATTCTAATGTAACACCCTCACACCTACTTCCTGCCCTTTGGCTCCTCTCTCTAAAGCCTAATTTACTGAAGATACACCAACTGATGCTACTGCTTACAGGAAATTAGTTGGCAAGCTTAACTATCTTACCAACACTAGGCCTGATATTGCTTTCTCAGTGCAATATTTGAGTCAGTTTCTTCAAACCCCCAGCAGGGCACATATGACAGCTACAATGCACACTCTAAGATACCTCAAGAAGGATCCCTCTCAAGGGTTGTTTTTCAACAATACTCAAGATTACAATCTACAAGCATAATGTGACTCAGATTGGGCTCAATGTCCATGTACTCGAAGGTCTGTCAGTGGTTATTTCATCATGATGGGAGGGAGTCCTATCTCCTGGAAGTCCAAGAAGCAGCCCACGGTGGCCTTATCTTCTACAGAAGCAGAATATAGGTCCATGAGAGTAGTTACAACAGAGCTTTCATGTCTTACAAGAATACTTTTAGAACTGCAAGTACCTTCCATCCTACCTATACCAGTCAAGAGTGACAGTTTGGCAGCCATATGCATTGCCAAAAATCCTGTCTTTCATGAGAGAACTAAACACATAGAACCAGATTGTCATTTTGTTAGAGAAAAGCTACATGAATGACTTATCTCTCTATTTCACACCAAGACCACAGAGTAGCTCGCTAATATCTTCACTAAGCCCCTAACTGGTTTGCAGCATCATCATCAGCTCTTCTGCAAGTTAGGGGTTTCATCTTGTCACCCTCCAACTTGAGAGGGGGGGTTTAGAAGATTGATAAAATCAGATAGGTAGTTTTTCCATCTCAGCTTAAGTTTGTTAGGAGTTAGCTATTTCTTAGGAGTTAGTTATTTTCTAGCAAGCTTCTATTGTGGCCCTGTTCTTTTCGTTGGAAAATTGACCCATCCCACACTCACCCACTTCTTCCCCCTCTTCCAACTCTTTCCCACAATTAAAAAAAAATACCACTCCTTCCCACAATCACCCACTCCTTCTCATATCTACATAAAACAACCATTTCTCATATTTGAAATTTTTTTATAATTTACGTAATTGTGTGTACGAATAATCTGATAGCAATTATGAGCAGTTTTAATTTTTCGGATGTTATGGAACAATTTTAGTTTTTTTCTTTTTCATTAATTTTTTAATTTTGAATTTTTTTAATTTTTTAATTCTATTTTTTAATTTTTAATTTTTAATTTTTTTAATTTTTTAATTTTTAATTTTTTTGTCTTAATTTTTAATTTTTAATTTTTAATTTTTTAATTTTTAATTTTTTGGATGTTATGGAGCAGTTTTATTTTTTTTCTTTTTCATTAATTTTTTAATTTTTAATTTTTTTAATTTTTTGATTCTATTTTTTAATTTTTAATTTTTTAATTTTTAATTTTTTTGTATTTATTTTTAATTTTTAATTTTTAATTTTTAATTTTTTAATTTTTTAATTTTTTTGTATTTATTTATATTTTTTTAAAAAAATTTAAATTATTAATTTTTTTATATTTTTTTTGTATTTTTTTGTATTTTTTTATTTCAGAAAAACAACCAACGGAAATTTCCAAAAAAAAAAAATTTATACAAAAATAAAAAATAAGAAAATAAAAAATAAATACAAAAAAATATAAAAATTAAAACAAAAAAAAATTAAGAAAATTAAAATGGAAATAAAAATATAAAAAATTTAAAAAATTTAAAAATTAGAATTAAAAAATGAAAATTAAAAAAATTAAAGAATTTAAAGAATTTAAAATTTAAAATAAAAAAAAATAAAAAATGAAAAATAAAAAAACAAATACAAATACAAAAACAAATACAAAAACACAAAAATAAAAAATAAACAAAATAAAACAGAACAAAACAGAATAAACGAAAACAAAAAAATTTCATCATCATTAATTACTATCACAATAAAATTATTACATTATAAAACAAAAAAATATTAATAACTAATAGTTCAACTTCATTCAACTACATTCAACTTTCACCCACACTCACCCACTTTTTTCCACACTTAAAAAAAAAAAAAAAATCACACTCACCCACTCCTTCCCCCCCTTTCCTACAATCACCCATTCCACACCCCTCATTTCCCACTGAAAAGAACAGGGCCTGTGTACCACAACATCAGTTTTTCTTCTTTTCTCTTCCCCTTGTATATATAAATGCACACAAATGTATTCACTTCATTCTATCGATATAATAAAAATATAGCAAAGCATTCTTTTCTTCTCTATTCTTCTCGCCCTCTGAATCTCTTCATGAAAGGCCCGAGTGCCTGATTGTTTCCTCAGATATTTGCAGGCTCAAGCTTGTCTCCAAATGTTAACATAACACTCTTGAGTAACATAATCTTCCTAGACAAAACACTGTTATTGAAAGGTCAAAGTTCCTTGAACCGATCCATCCATTCTAAATTCATCAACTACACAAACAAAATAAGAAGTAAACATAACATAAGCTCTTGAGATTGGAAAGAAATATTCAACTCTCACAAATATTCAACAACTTAAATTACTAATTACTTGTACGAACCCTAAATAAAAAAAATGTTAGAAATGACTGGTCTAGTTACGTTGGAGATGGCTGGAGAACCCGACCATCCCCTCCTTTACCTTCCATCTTTGTAGAAATTGCTAGTGTGAAAGTTGCCCCTGGTGTATTGAAGAGAGAGGAAGAGAGTGAATGAGCTTGGATAGGGGAAGAATGCTAAATCAAAAATGACATAAATTTGAGTGAATTTATATTTATAAAATTATTTCTTTCTCTATATGCTGGGAAAAATGATCTTTATTTTATACCATGAAGAGTGAAATTTTCTACTTTTATTTTTTGGGTGGTGAAAGAAGCAAATATAGCAAAAAGAAATGCTTTATAATTAATATGATTGAACAACATAGATGTCTTCTTAATTTTATAGGGTGGTTACTTGGTTAATTGAATTGACCATCATATGGATATATCAAAGAAGCACTCCAATCTCTGGGCCTGCAAAACAGCAAGCTAGAGATCCCAAACTATTCGATTTTCTTGTCATGATTAATGTATGGCTCTTGGTTGAAGTTGTTGCTATGTGCAATGTCTTTACTCGCCATAGTTAATGTATGATTATTGGTTGAAGTTATTAATGTGTACAAGATCTTTACTCGCCTCTAGGCATTTGAATAAGGTAGCGTATACAAGTAAATAAATAGATCAATGACCTACTTTTTTGTGAGATTGAACTTTGCTAACAAGGATTTATGGTTCTTCATCTGATAAAGCATTAGCCACGTGTAAAAGTCCACGTTGCTTTTACAACATACTTTGGTTTCAAACGTTTTCTAGTATAGCTTAGCAACTACATGGAGACAAGCAAAAAGTTATGCTACCTTTTAGTTAAAACGATACATACCTACTAATCCTGATAGTGGAGAAATCGATTTATAAAATATATGCTCCAGTTCAATGTTTCATGACAACGTATTTTCACCTTAGTTTACTAAAACAAATGTGCTGATTCAAAAGTAATCTCAAATAATATTCAGACAAACTACTAAAAACTATCAAAATAATTAGTTTTGTATAAAACATCTTATACTCATTTTTTTTATAAGATGCTGGTACCTAAGCAAAGTATGACACGTTAAGGAATCAAAACCTACCCATAACAGCATAAAGATTGTCTTAAAAAATTATTCTTATATGACCATCTTGGATCAAAAAAAGTTGAAATTTGTATATTAGAAGGATATAACAACAATGTTCTTATGTTCACATTCATAGCTTATGGAAAGAAAAAAATCATATATAATTTGAGAAATTCATTCTTTTTAAGTTCTGCCTCAAATTTTAAGATTTAACCAAAGAATTCAATTAAATTCTAAGGATACATGATGTAGCAATAAAAAATATGTTGGAAATATCTTTTCACAGTTCCAACTCAAATAGGAATCTCAAGACTTTAACTGCCGATTTGAAGTTCCACAAATGTTCAAAGATTCTTCTGCAAAAAAAAAAAGATATAATCGAAGCCGCGGACACATCAACGTGGCGAGCATTTTCTTCTATATTTACACTTCAAAAAGGAATCATGTCACTTAACCAAGCAAAAAAGAAAAGGAATCAGATCGTGCAGACAAAAAAAAGGGAATCATTTCAGCCAAAAAAAAGGAAAAAAGGAATCCACGCCCGCAACTAGCGCGTGGGCTCACACGGCAAACGTGGACGAAAGCCTCTCACTAACGTGCGCTGGTGCGCAGGATAGAATGTGAGGTTACTTACTGATCTGGTGCGCATATTAAATTTCTTTTTCTTTTTTTTTCTTCGTAAAAAACGAAAGTGGAAACATGACACCAACGACAGCAGCAACCGCAATACATACAGCTCTACAGCCACCAACGAGGAGATAGAAACAGCAGCAAAGAGCCAAGGAGGAGAGAGAAAGTAGAGAGAGAGAGACAGAGAGAGAGAGAGAGAGAGAGTTTATTATGCTTACATAATCATGGTTGACTGTAGGAAGAGATAAAAACAGATCACTACTTCGTTCATCAAATTAAAAATAATTTTTTGGAAAAATTATTAGTATCATTATTATTATTAGTAATGATTAGTATATATTATCAGAAGGTGCCAACATGGTAAGACTCGCCCTCCCAATCTCTCTCTTCTTTCTTCTCCTCCATTTGTTTTTTCATTTACGACAAATTATAACATAAAATAACTCTGATGATTGTATCTTTTAAGCTAACCCCCTGTCCTTCATCCTTATTAAATCCTGTTCTCACTTGACCTAACCTATGGATTCTAGGGTTTTGCAGATTCTACTCTATCCCTTCTCTTCTCTTCAATTGCTTTCTGGGTTTTCTTTTGCTTAGGTTTAAATCAAATCCAAGTTTCAGGTAATCATTGCTGTCTTTAATCAATTGAATTGAATTGAATTGAATTCATTTGTCTTAGTAAATTTGTGATTTACCCTTTTCAGCTGATCATCATTTTTTTCTGGGTTTGGTTTTATTTGAAGATTTTGAGTGTTATTTGCATGATTTTGGGGGGGAGGGATGTGAGTATGCTAATTTGAAATCATACCCAGAAGTTTGCTTGTCAGGGATCATACTGGGTAGTTGTTTGTTGTTGTTTACGAGGGGTTGCTTGTTGACCCTGAATCTGATTTCAGTTGAATAGTTGCCATAGATTTTTTTTTTTTGGGGGGGGGGGGTTGTGAAGCAGAGTATCTTTGTGTCAGTTTTCTGCCTGGTGGTTGTTTGCACTGTGCTTATTAAAGGCTGGTTCTGTTATCCATCTTTAAGTTTTACTATTTGACTAATTTGAGTAAGATAGAAACAAAAATGGAAATATGATTTTGCCTTTTGTACAAAAAGTGATAGTTTTATGTTCATTGTCTGAGAGTATTTTATCATTTTCGGTACTTGATTAGGAATCAGAACACCTGTCTTGCATTTGTGTGATAATCTTGGTATTGATCCCAAGGTTTGTTGTCCTTGACGACTGCTCTTTATGGGAACCTACATAGAATCCTAACAACTAGGGGTGATTTGATTTCATGTATTGTTGTTGTTTCATTCGATCCGTCAGCCGCAATTTGATTTTCTGTTCAATGGAGAGTCAAAAGAGTTAGCATATCGTGAAGGGGTTATATTAATTATTTTTTCTTTTCCTCAATTGTGGTAGAACCATGTTCAATGTCAAGTCATTGGGAAGTATATAGGTGTCAAGCAGCTGAAACTTTGGCTGATTTTCGACACTATTTGACGGAGAAGAATCATAACAGTGCATTAGTGCATTACCTGTCATGGCTTGATCAGGGATATATCATATATGTCACCAATTTCTTCCTTCTTTAGTTTGCAAGTCAACACATGCTATGTAATAATAAATTTGCACGATGGATGGAGTAACTTGCACTCATGTGTAGTTTCTAAAAGTGTCGTTGCATAATCAGAGTAGGATCTTTTTAAAGCTGTTCCTTTTGAAAGAATATCATGTCCGAGTGGTAGAAACGATTAGATATAAACTGTGATAAGCACTTTTTCCAATTAGGTTTTGTTTTCCTTGTGCTTTCCCTGACTTGATGCAAGGCATGCGCTCTAATTTCTAAATAATGCTCACACCTGAAATTGATGAATGTGATTTGAGTAGCTGAAACAGAATTTTCTTTTTCCCTGCAGTAACATGGATTCATCATCTACCCAGTTTGTTGTGCCAAGAAGGATGAATTTGTATGAGCCTCTCAGCCAAATTAGCTCGTGGGTGGCCATGGACTGTTACAGAGATGATGGCTGTCCAAATGTGTCTCCATCCGCTATCATAGATGTGGACGATACACTAGACAACCTGGTACATCAATTGACATTATGCTTTTTTGGCATCTCAATTTAAATGTTGTTTACTAACTTTGAAAGATGTAGTCAGAGGATGTTTCACATGGAGCTCCTGGACCGTCAAACAATTATGAACAGGAAGCTTCTAAACCTCCTGACAAGGTAGGATGTTGCTTTGATAAAATTTTCAAGTGCTTCACTTCATATGGTAATTAGTCAAATAATTCTTCGATGTGAGGGTGATACTAATGATCATGAAGTTGACTCTCTAAACAAGGAATGATAAGTCGTATATTTTGTTTGATGTAATGTAATTTTTAGCATTGATTGCTCCTTGAACAGTTGTCTGAAGTATTATATGTCCATTCTTCTATTCTCTCTTCATTGAAGTGACTCACTATTATTGCCTACCCTTCAAGGTACAAAGACGTCTTGCACAGAACCGTGAAGCTGCTCGAAAAAGTCGCTTGCGAAAAAAGGTGGGGACGAGTCTGACTCGTTAATTATGAGTTTCATGCCAGCTTTGCTTCTGACCCTAAATCTGCTTGTTGCTTCCATCTTTTGGTTTTTTTCCTTTTCTTTTTTTTAAGGCGTATGTTCAGCAGTTGGAATTGAGCCGTTCAAAGCTACTTCAGTTGGAGCAAGAGCTTGACCGTGCCAGACAACAGGTACAAGGAAAATTTCTTTGTCAATTGATTGACGAATAGAAATGACTTGCTATGTCTGAAAGCTCAAGAAGCCATTGAATGGTTGACTCCAGGGTTTGTGTGTTGGTGGTGGAATAGATCATCTTCCATTCTCTGGGACTGTAAATTCAGGTTTGTCAGCCAATATGTGCATCTGTATTCTTATACTAGCATCTGCTCAAATATAGCCAACTTGGTCTGTTAATCCCCACATTGTTGTCCATGAAGAAAGCTTGTAGTAAATGATGAGTCCTATTCAATCATTGGTGGTGCTGTCTGGATTTGTGGAATAGTTATTGTCACTCTGCCACATGTAGCTTGAGTTTTCAGAAGAAGAACATCAAATTGAACATCCATAATTGCTAACCAAACTCCTATGTCTAGGGATTTATAATTTAATCCTAAGGTGAATCTGGGATACCTATGATGCTAGGATTAATTGATAAATTTCATACTGGGCTATTGGGTGCTTTTGATATTACCCCTTGACAGTTTTCTCGCTTTTAATCATGAGTTGACATTTGCTGATACTGCTCCATTATTTGCTGCTTTGCTTGTTGCCGGTTCTTCAGCAGTCTTGCACGGCTCTATTGTTGTTGACATGTTTTGCTCTGTGATTGACTGCTTGTAGTCTGCTTGCGAATCATGTAAATTAAATGACATGTATCATGCTACCATCTGGAAAATGTAACATGTTATTCTGTATCTAGTTCTTTTTTTGTTTCAGAACCAGAGTCAGTTTAAAAAGTCCTCTGAGTCAGGAATTTGTGTGTTTCAACCACAACATACCCCCCCCCCCCCCGGTTTTTTTTTGGGGGGGGGGGGACTTAGAATTGTAGAACTGATTTGGAAAATAAACAAATATCCTAATAACTAGTTCTGTTTAGCTCATAAGTGTTTAGAGGTGCATATAGGTCCCTGGTATTCACAATGACCAGATAGTTATCTTGCGCACAGACATGATATTCCTCTCATGAAGTGCAATAAAGGCTGAGGCACTAATTGTGCGCAACTAAATTTCACGAGTTATTGAAATCGAAATGGCTGTTCCTGGTTCCAATTCTCGTTCCCATTCCAGGGACTGGTGACCAATAGTTCCAGTGTTCCAGACCGTGCATGTTCAACTGGTGCATCCCTTTACCGCTGACTGTCATGAAATGATATGATATAAGCACTGTAATGGTTTCTGACCCATGCTATTCCTTGTAGGGATTGTTGCTTTTGAGTCAGATTACGCACGTTGGATCGAAGAACAAAACAAACAAATTTGTGAACTTCGGAATGCCTTGAATACTCATGTAGCCGATGCTGAGCTTAAGATTCTGGTAGAAAGTGGCATGACCCATTATTTCGAGCTTTTTCGGTTGAAATCAAATGCAGCAAAGGCTGATGTATTCTATCTCATGTCTGGGATGTGGAAAACATCAGCTGAGCGCTTCTTCCTGTGGATAGGAGGGTTTCGCCCGTCAGAACTATTGAAGGTGATGCATGTTTTTACTCATGGTTAAATATTTGTGTTGGAGGCTGATGGGTTAAACTTAATTCACAACATCAGTTTAAAATCAGTGGTTTGCTTTCATGGTCCAAAATTAAAAGTTCTTATCGTTAAAAGGAAACGGCCTCAATCAAGGTTCATTTTTGTGAACAAGATCATCTATTTCAGCTCCTGAGCGTCTAATAATGGGAATGCTCTGGGTACATGATAATTGACTCATCTGGTCGAACCATTTTGATGGATAACACCATGGTTGACAACTTTTTGGGTTTGCGTTGTTGAAGAAAGCACTACTGAATGCGATGTTCACTATGAGAATTTTCAACAATCATAATGTTGACAGGTACTTGGGCCGCAGCTTGACCCATTGACAGAGCAGCAATTGATGGATGTTTATAACCTCAAGCAATCTTGTGAACAAGCAGAAGAGGCCCTCTCACAAGGAATGGATAAACTTCAGCAAACTCTAGCCGAAACTGTTGCAGCGGGTCATCTAGGTGAAGGCAGTTACATTCCACAGATGAGCAATGCAATGGAGAAACTTGAAGCTCTAGTAAGCTTTGTAAACCAGGTACTAACACAAGATTACTATTTTCATCAAAAAATTTCCTCCAATACTTCATTACTTCTTAGAATTACTCTATTCCTATTTCTTGTTTTTGCTATTGTTTTTGCTGCCTTTTGTGTGTTAAAACATTTGTTAACTCCAAATTGTTTTCCCAAATTATTTTTTTGGTGGGTCTCCTGGTATCAGTCTTTGTGTGGGCAATAATGTTCGCATAGGCAAGACCACCTATATATGGATCTTCCTAGACCTTGCTCGAGTGTGACCTACACTGGGAGTTGTATTACTTGTTTGTGTGCGCTTTTTTTTGGGGGGGGGGGGGGGGCGGATAAGTCACTATACTCGTACTTCATATACCTAAAAAATAAAAATTTAACAGGGAGGGAGGGGGAGCAAAAAGAAATTGCCTGTGGTTCTTGTTAATGCGACGTTTTTGGTGTGGATAGGAGGAAGAAGACTTCTACTTGGAATATCATTCTATAGTGTGATGTATTAGGTCGCAGTTTCTTCCGTTTGAGGCTTAGGCTACATCAGGGAAGCAAAGAGTAAACCGGAAAGCGGAAGTAAAATGATGTCCGTTTCGTTTGTAGGAAGTTTCCCTCCCAGGCATGACCCCCCTCCCCCCCCAAAAAACCTCTGAAGGAAGCTGCTATCTTTACATATGGTACTATTCACCCCCTACGAGGCTACAACCAATGTTAGGCTGTTTCCTTTAGACTCTAGGGTGCATGACACTCCAATTTTTGCAGATTCCAAGTTTCTAACAGCTTTAGAGAATGCATTTAATATGAATCAAAAAGAAAAAACTTGAAGAATTGAAGAAAGCGGTGAGTTCTAACCTTTTTGCCTTGCTCTGACCAGGCGGACCATCTTAGACGGGAAACGTTACAGCAGATGCACCGAATCCTGACAATACGCCAAGCAGCTCGAGGGTTGTTGGCTCTCGGGGAGTACTTCCAACGTCTAAGGGCACTGAGCTCCCTTTGGTCTAACCGTACCCGTGAACCAGCTTAAGCTATCTGAGAAAAAAGCACCTGACAAGGCCGGAGCCCATTTGCAGCTGCCGCTAGAGGTGGTGATTATTCTGTGTTACGTGCTGTTAATGTCTAGTGGCATTCTTGAAGCAAACCTTCTTGAAGAAAGTAATCGAACGTTGTACATATAGTGGTTGCAATTCAATCATTTTCGGTGCATGTTGTGAGCTATGACATTAGTTTTGGTTCTGAAATCAGATTTGTTGTCTGGGTTGTGTAATATGTACATTTAAAACCGGCCATTCTATATATATACATAGACACTCCTTTTTGGTCTCCTCCAGCTTACCCATCTCCCCCTTCAGGGGGTGAGGGTCAAAAGAAGGCACAAAGACCAGGCACCGTAGGGACCTTCTGAGCCCAACGAGAATGACACTCGAAAATGAAAACCATATCTCAAAGTCCTGCAGAATTGGGATTAGATGTACCTTCTTACTCTAATTAGAGAGAGTGGTCTCTCAAAAGCTAGTTATATACTCCTTATACTATATTCCGTTCATTAAATCAGACCGCTAATTGCATCACTTGCCATGCGCCACGGTAATTTTCGACGCCACTTAAGGGTCAGTCATCACGAAGATGCATATCCAATGTCTCTGCACAACTTTGACATGCTGAATTTTCATTTGCTGGAAACAGAATGCATAATTTGGCTGAATACTGCACTCTGTATGTGAGTACACAACAATTTGCATAAGCACGCATGTAGCCCAATACCACACTTTGGCACACCCGTAAGTACTCAAAAACATCCTCAACACAGACGATCCCACACATACAGTCGGGAAAATGTCCAACAGAGGGGGAGGGGTGTTGGAGTTAATCTCCGTCACAATTCACTAACAAACAAGGAAGCAATCAAGCAAAGTTCCGAAAGCTTCCGTAAACATAAATCTAAAAGGTTTTTCCTTATTACCAGATCCCTTGCTAAGGCAAAATGGAGTACTAAAATGGATGATCATATAAAGCAGTTGGGACCAGCAGGTAAATACTGAACTTCAGCTCCAGGGCAGGACCTCCTCAGACGCGAGCATATGTTGTAAATCCAAGCACTGGGCAGATCAATTTGTCCGTCCTTCAGAATGATTACCTCCCTCAGGCTCGGGGAATGAGAGCACACGAATTCAATGAAGTCCAGAGCAGATCCCGTGCCAGACACATACCTCATTTGCACAGATCTGAGATTAGGGAAGGAGAACCGCTCTCAATTCTCTTGAAAGAACCCTAGAATGAGCTTGGGACCTTTGGCTGATTCAACCTAGAAAGCAAAACATACATGAAATGTCATAAATCTCACCAAATTAAAAATAAGAAAATAAAAGGTAAAAGAACTAAGCGTTACTGAAAAGCGAAGCCTCTGAAGGTTTGGGGATGAGCTAAGAAAGGAAAGGCAGACTCTGAAGACTTCAACACTTTCGAATCTGATGCAGTGAAGGTAGAGCGAAGTCAGGCTATTGTTTCTCAGTGGAAATTTATCCAGTCCATAATCAGCAGCCAATAGCTACAAAAGGGCCAATGAAGCTTGAGTCAAAGAAACATTCAAGTTATGTCAGAAAAATAAGCTAAAGAGGGAGACCGTAGCCAGTTATGAAGGGTTCAGTTAAGAGCACAGTGGTTGTGAATGCCACTCAGATCACGCAAGTTCAGATGTTGATTGCAACATTAAAAGCCTGATTTAGGCTTTTGGTCGCTTGGCTCAGCAACATATTGTGAGACATATGGCTGACAGAGATCGAAAGTTAACTTACCCTAATTAGGCCACCAGACAAACCCAGATTCAGTAAGGAATTTAGACCAGATAAGGAACGAATGACACTGTGCCAGTTGAAAGCCACCTCTTCTTCTCTCTCCAGAAAAGTAGTAGCAACAGTAACAACCACCAAGTTCCCACCATGTTCAATATCAATACCTTTATACCCATAATCTATCAACAAACACTTCAGATGTGGTGCACGGATTTTCAAATAATTTAGCCCACTAATACTCAACAATGTTAACCTCTCTAGGGCAGGGCATGCAATAATCAAATGCTCAAGATCCTCATCACTCGTTGCAACATCTCTGAGGAGAAGTTCCCTGAGAAAGTTGAATTTTCCAAATGTAGGTGGAATTCGCAACGCACAACTTCCCAAAAACAGGCACTTTAGCTCCTTAAAAGAGAACAAATGTGATGACATCATGAAGAATTCATTGCCATACTCTTCCAGCATGAATATTTCAATACCCTGTTTCGACAAAAAATGAATCCACTGGTACACATCAGAGTAATGAGATGCACAATACGTCTTCAGCACAAATTTCTTGATGGCATCTGAATGATTAAGCAGGAAGTTGTTAACTGTACTAGCAATTGAACCCCACCCATCATCTCTGTAGTCCAGTGATTCACTGAATTCATTGCTATCAAGGACAAACTCCGAGAGAGAGAGCCATTTATATCTCCAACTCTTCGCCAGCAGACTCGTCCTAACAGCATCAATTATCGGCAGTTTCCCAAGGATAATATCTAAGACATTCCATGGGAGGTTACTGATTCTATCCGCAGTTAAATCAGCTGGTTCTCCTCCACCGGAATTGTTAGGATGACTGACTCCCGCCATGTTCCCGCCGACTGGAACGTAATTTCAGGGAACATTATTGATGAATATCTCATTCTTTTAGTAGAGTAATTAATATTCATCAATCCATTTCTATAATTACACACCCATAAAAAAAAGTACAAACAGTGGAATGGAAAAATCAAACAGAAAGACGATATGGGTGAGGATCACAAACATTAGACTACTTGCCATATATGCTAATGCTATCAGACAAAACTAGCTATTGAAGAATGTCTCTGTAACTTATTTACACAATTTACATCACAAACAGAACTATTTTTGCTTCTTAGAAAGAGCCTGAGCATATAGCGAAGAAGATGCACATTGTTATTTAACAACACTTTCTTTCAGTTTTATTCATGAAAAGGAAGTAACGGACATGTACTAATGAAGAACTACTTTTCCTGTCAATGAATATGAGGCAAAAAGAAAATACTGAAATGAGAGCAAATAGATGGAGCTCTGTCTTATTTATTTTTTGTCCTTTCAAAGGGTTTAGGTCTCCACTAGCTTCCATCTCAGTCTACCATGCGGAGTAGAGCCCCTTGCATTTTTTTTTGTCCCGGGGGGGGGGGGGGGAGGGGTTGTTACAGTTGGAGCATAGCCAAGGGATAATTTTTCAAGCCAACTGCCATGATATCAGTGGATATTTGACAAGCCAATAGTTTAAAGTAAAATTAACAAAAGTTGGGAAAAAAATCAAGTTATACATGCAGTCATCTACAACTACAAAACAGTGACACATGTCATCCCTTCTGGCTGTCACATTAGAATTGCCTGCTGAAACATTGAACCCTTAAATGAAGGTAGATCACGCAAGAAAAAGGTTGCTTCAAGCCTTTAAGGATGATCGATATAACATAGCAAAATGCTAACACAAGCACCTCTAGTCCATACGTCCCAGAGACAGACAGAGAGAAAAACAAGGGTCTCAAACCAAGGACTGTGAAGGACGATGGAGAAGCTCATGTTAGAAAAATACGATGCATGATAGCTGGTGGAGCTATTTCTATAAGTTCTTGATGAAAAGAGCAACAGCAATATTCCTTCCAAAAAGCTTCATTAAGAACAGCATGGTTGTTGTTTGGTTTCTCTTGTTCTAATATCATGGGAGAGTTAGGAAGGAATTAGAAAAGATGACAAGTGTCACGGTTTCCATGTGGATAGAAACCATATCATAGATTGTCAGACTATCAATGAAGAATGCATGCCATAGACGTAGACTTGTTTCATCAAAATAAGAAAGCAGACATTCAGGGAATCAGATTACAGAAAAGCTTAATCAAAACGAGGGGACAGGGAAAATCCATCTCAGAATCAATTCAGTCAGACTTGCACCTTTAGACCTTCAACAATTTGATGACTAATAAGAAAAGGTTTTTCTCTTAGGGTTGATTTAAATTTTTAATACAAGCATATATGGCTTTCTCATTTTGTTTAAATTTACAAACGTAAGCATCAGATATTAGTAAACACTAATGTTCTTAAACCCACAGCTTCACTAGTTCCAAGCACAACAGTGATCTCTTTCCAGACGTCTAGGATATCTCCCTCCCCTTCCTTTAAGTGTTCTTTAATGAGATCGCCTTTTGCAGGCTGCTACATTTACGTCCATTCTTTTAAGCTATCCAAAGCAATGTTACCTCATCTATTCTATATGGGTTATAAAAGCTTGCCGCATTTACATCTATTCTCGAATTTTCTACGACATCCTACATCAGTGAATTGCATGCAACTCTCTTTTTTTCCCAAGGTCAATTACTCAAACCGATAACGTCAATTTCCAGACTGTGAAACACCACGAATCTTTCTAAAAGGCTTGATGAACTAAATAGCATTCTCAAAAATGAAAATCATCGGGAAGGCCGAAAACCATTAGAAGATTTTTTTACACCGGGTTTGATGGTAAAAGCTCAGAATGAAGACCCCAAACCAGAACTAGCATTCATGATATTACATAAATCATGATGTGAAAACAAATACTAGCATATCCCGCCATTTTGGAATCAGAACACAATATGACAAAATCTTTAAAGTGTGTGTCCATATTTGCAAATGAATGACATACCAGAGGAGATGTAAATTTAAAGGATCTTTGTTTTTTTATCCTTAGGTTCTAGGCCATGATAAGACCAACAATTTCTTGCTCATAATCATAACAGGGAAACCAAAGGTAAGATCACTAACAACAAGAAATGGTAACAACTCTATTCTCTCAATTGACCACTTAAGCAAGAGCAAGATCAAGAATCACAAACAATAAAACATACCACACAATATAAAAAGATCACTTTTTTTCTCACTTTGATGACCTAAAAAGGGCAGCAGTTTATGAACAAAAATCAAGATCAGGAATCACAAACAATAAACAAATGACACACAATAAAAGAATTGACTTTCAGCACTTTGATAACCCAAAAGTGGCAGCAGTTCATAGAATGGAATTTTTCTTTTAAAAAAAAAAAAAACGACCACATCCTGCGTACTCATCAAGTTTGCTTGCTAGATTATCATTATTATTAAGAGAAAGGTCTCTATGGTAAATAGCAATGTATGATCACATACTACAATAAATTGTATCACTAGTTCAAAATTCAAATGCTGAAATAAAGATCAGTGATACACCAGGAACTAACCACAGATGGTTTCATCAATGTGAAAACCGAGACCTCAGCAAGAAGGAGGATATCAGAGAGAGGAGAAAGTTAGGATGCTACTCAACAGGACGAATGAATAGGGTTTTATAGATTCAGGCAGCGCACTTAGGAGTGATACGATGTGACGTATCTGGGAAGATAAAGCCGCCAGGTATGCTTTTTCCTTAGAAATAAATGTCTAGAGAAGCACCTCAGATTTCTCACCAAATAAAGACTGACCCAAAAACTAAAAGCGTCCAATCAAGGAAAATGATCTCTAAAAAGTTAAATTTTTTTCTTTGGGAAAGAAAATAATTCAGTAGTAGAGATTTCAAAATGATTCTTTAGGCGGGAGAAAAATGACACAAGGAAATTCCTTATTTTCCCATTTTATATTAAAAGAAGAAAAATCAGGTGTCACCTCCCCCTTAAGGAAGTTGACTTTTACATATAGAGGCCACAAATGATTTTGCCAGAGAAGTATCTCCTGCGGTAGTTTTCTTGAATGTCTGAAAATTAGAAACTATTTTCTCATAGATAGCACAAACTAGTTTACAAAAAAAACAAAGATAATTAAATGGATAAATCCATTTTAGCAGTACTATACTCCAGCCCTAAAGAATCTCTCCATGCTCAACTTGAAAACCATAACAATGTATTCCCCCCCCCCCCCCAAAAAAAAAGTGACAACTCCGCACATCAGGCTGTTAACAGTGACAAACAGTCAAGCTTCATTTTTTTTTCTGTTTTCTCTTTTTATTTGTGTGACTTTTTTTTTACCTTTACATTTGACAAGAGTTGAAACACTCAACAACAAATATTTCCAGTCAATATGGCATAGACATTCAGACTGCCTGGTCTCTACTTGCTTTCAGTTTCAGTTTCTCGGTTAAATGAAGAGGAAAAATTAATACATGGGTAACTGTAGACCTAATTTGAATCAGGGTACATACAGATTCCAACTCAACAGCCTGGGAAGAGAAGATACTCATGCAAATTATGACCCTGCCAAAGAACCCCCCCCCCCCCAAAACAATGGAAAAGAAAAAAAAAGAAAAGAACTTCCCGGTTCCCTGATATATAAGATTACAAAGATCAAAAGAAAGTAGTTGAAGCATGAAGCAATTCCAGAAGAACTTGATTTTCTAAGCAGTTTAGGAAGACAATGATATCAACAATAGATGCACAAGATGAATGCAACCACAATTTGCCCATCAGAACTAATTATTTTGATCCATGTTCAATAATTTCAGATGACCTTTGAAATAAGTTGATGCAATTTAACCACAACATTCACTGATTCCCCCAAACCCGCGCCCCCCCCCCCCCCGGGGGGGGCACAAAAAAAAGCAGGAGAGAGAGAGCGAGAGCGAGAGTGAGAGAGAGGGAGAGAGCGAGAGCGAGAGCGAGAGAGAGGGAGAGAGCGAGAGCGCGAGAGAGAGGGCCATGTAAAATGTAATGTAGCACATTTACCATGTAAATAGATGGCAGACCAAGCCTGGAAAACCTCAGCAGTCGAAGATTGCCCATGAAGACTTTTGCACTAACAAGGATCAACTCAATTGAAATGGTTTGCTCATGGGAGAGGTTAAACCACCAATGGGAGACGTAAGACTCTCGTGAACACATAGGAAGTATATGTACTTTTCAATAATCAAAATCCAAAAAGATCTCAAACAAATTAATATAGTAGAGTCGGCTAACAATTATGCGATCAGAAATCAAAATTTACAAAGGATAATCTGCATACAAATTCATCATCGTCCGAGAAGTAGAAAGCTATATTTTGTTCGCCATTGACCTCAACACACAAAAAATGTCCTCGAACTTAGTTCACAATCTCAAGGTTTCTATATGAAGACAATAGAAAGTAGAAAGAATATCTAATTCAGAGAATCAGAATTAAGAAATTACCATTCCAGTCGCTGAAATAATAAAACACTCATCCTCCAAAATTCCAGGCAAGCAACAGAGCAGAAGTCTTGCATATCTCCTTTGTCAGAAAGCTCCTGGACAGATTTCTTTGTATGCAACACAGAACTGAAGAGTTTACAACAAAACAACAGTGTATATTGAAGTCATTAGACCCACTTTAGCAACAAAAATGCAAGTCGTACCAATAAACTCAGAAATAACGAGTGTTAATAAACTAGGGAAGCTTGAAAGATGTCTCCTGAATTGTTAAAACTTAAAACTTGTTGTGTATTGTTCAAGCAAGAAAACAAAGAAGATAATAAGGATAGAAAGAAGAGAGACATGATTAATCAAATCTACATTTTTTACAAAGAAAAGGACACAAAAACAAGGGCAGCTTCAGTCCAAATTTAGGATACAGTCCTGAAGAACCAGTCAGGTGATAGAATTCAAATAATAAATCCAGTACACAGATTCAAGTGGACGTAAAAAGTTATCTTATGACCTGAATCCTGAATTTACTAGAACACAAGGATTCAAACTAGTCGGTAGCACTTATAGCATAACACAACCACACTTTGGAGGAGGTGCTTACTTGAACATAGTCCCCACAAGCTTCAATATTCAAGTGTAGAATTTTGACTCTCTTTCAACTACAAGGTGATATACTGGTGCCCCCAAAGCTACAACTGCTGTAAAGTTCATTCCCTATGACAGAAAATTCCAAAGCATTTATGGTACCTCGTTTCACTAGGCATGTAATCTCAAATGAATCTTATAAATGGAAAAACTCATGGATACAATGTTTTTTAATCATTCAGTTGTATTGCACAAACCTGAATGATAGCGGTTTACCTTAATCAGATTTCCGCTTTGATTTCCAGATTCAAAAGATAAACAGGATGAAAGAACTGGAATATTGAACCAAGAACCGCTCTTGACATACATTGCATCTGAAACATTAATAGAAAACATTTTAAACAAAAATAACAAACAATGTGAAGTCCAAGTGGTAGATATACTGCTTTAAACTGCGATAGCAATAAAAATAGGAAAGCCTTCATTGGAAGAATAACTAAACTTGACACTCATTTCAGTGAAACCAACTTATTTCAGACAATGAACCCTAGATGCATCCCGCGACACTTGACCGTCTCATGCAGCAGCACCATAAAATGACAGGTTTCAATGAGTTCTCTCATCTCATCGTTTTCAGAAAACCTACTACATCTTTTCCTAAATAACAGCATACAGTATTTTGAGCTAAAAAGAAGGAAGGAAAACATTATACTCGATCATCCGAGCAGCAATGGGACACAGAGATCACCTTTCGGATCAAACAATTAAAGGGATGATCAACACCAGAGAAACCCTTATAAAGTAACATACTTTGACCAACATTCTCAATTGAAAACCTCCTCACAATGTTTGAAACAATGCTGCTCATATCACAATGTTCCAAAGGCCAGTAAAAGATTACAATCCAACAAACTTCGCAATAAATGTTAACATATTCAATCGTTCTACTCAATTGTCACAATACCACCTTTTGCAATACATTGAAACCACTATGCACCTATTTTGAAGGGGATGATGAACAGGGGGAGGGGATGATGAACAATGGGGCAAACCCCCCTCTCCCCCCCCCCCCCCCCAAAAAAAAGAAAAACGGACCCAAAGAAATTACGATCAATTCTGACTGATTCCAGTGAAGACAATACAAAGGTATGCTCGATAAACATAAAAAAGAAAAAGAAAAAAAAGATTGCTATTTTCTTCAAAATTTAACAGCGGATATTCATGTAAAACAAAGAAAAATATGTGCTGCGTTGGGGGGGGGGGGGTTACCTAGAATACTGCACTCCGTCGTAAGCGATCGCCGGTGAACAGGCCTCGCCGGCGACTTTGATGAAATTCAACATTTGTTTGCCAAATTACGCAGTACGAACCCGGGGGTTCCGCCGGAGTGATTGCCTGCAGTTTGGTGCTCTTTTCCCTTCCCATTTTCAATTTCCGCAATCCTTGATGTGTAATACCGTTCATTAAAAGTGTTGTACAGTTGTATGATACATTTAAAATATGTAATGAAATAAATGTTTTTATAGCAACTTCTAATAATAATTAAGGTGATATTTTTTTTTTGCAAGAAAGAAAGTGATAATTCCATTAAAAATTAAGGAGCCATTCGGCATCTACAATATAAATTTGAAAAAAAAATACAATCTTGCTTACAAAAATAAAATTCTACATTCTCGAAATCTAACTTGATACATTCTGAACGTTCGTCTTTCATGTGAATCGCTGTCTTCCAAAAGTACTGCATGGGGAAGAGATCAACAGATCCATCATTTTCTTTTTCATATTGTAAACCTGTTGATATAATGTAGATTTCGTGAACGAAATATTGATCTTGTATGAAAGATTGCACTTGAATTATCGAATGCCATTGAAAAGCCTTGCTGCGACATTCACATTGTTAATCCCAAACGTCACAAAGAATACAACCATAAATAATGCATAACCAAGATGAAACAAAACACTCCCACGCAATTGTAGAGACAAGATCTCACAATTGCGGGGACAAATCATAACATAGATAAAGAAAACAATAATTAAACATATAAGTAGATTAAAAGGGACGAAGAGGAGTCAGGAATGATCATTAAAGATCATTTCCAACCTCTAGTGGCTTGCTTAGGAGAAGAAGATTATTGAAAGATGCGGATGAGTGGGTAGTTTCTAGAGAGAATGGAGTAATGTGACTAATATTTTTTTAGGTGTAACTGTGACAAAAGTCACTCTTTAAAATGAATTTTTAGCCACCCTGTAATTACAAAGTTTTTTTTTGATTGATCTTAATTAAAAAGTTACACTAAAAATATATCATTTAACATCTCAAAACCTTTTAAAAGTTACTCCTAATGGAATCCATCTCATATTAAATCTTATATGAGACGATCTACACAAAAATTTGTGATTAAAATAAAATAGCCAAAATATCAAGCCATATAAAAAAGGAACAATAAAATAAGTTGATACTAAAAAACAAGTAATGTCGCCTTAAGTGACTAAAGGGTTCCAACTTTTTCTAAAAATCTAAAAAATAGTTGTTCATAGTGGTTCTAGCATATAATTGGATCCTCTATTAATCACCTCATTTAACAATTTGAGAAATAGATGAATTTCTGGTGAAATAATGAATTCGAGTTATAGGACTAATAATTTGTCACTATTGATTACTATATATGCACAGATATTCATATATGTTACAGACGAAATCATAAAGTAATAATGTCACTACTGAACTAATATAAATGCCTCATGGATCTTCTTAGGAGGTTACAATATGTATATGCATTTCTTAATAGACTTTCTCATAAGAGACGTTCTGTAAGAGCAGATCCTCAAGATTGTGTGTGTGTGTGTGTGTGTTGGGGGGGGGGGGGGGGTGATTCAAAAATTGACTAGTTTTTCACTACGGAATCTAAACGAAGTGACAACACGCTAACCTGTTCATTAGAATACAAACTTCTATTGCTAAGTAGGGACTCATTTTACCCATCACCTTGAATAACAAGGCATCTAATTAGAAGTCTATTTTTAAGACAACATTTTTGTTCTTGAAGAAACAAGAAAAAAGGAATTATGATAAGTATCTTTAGATTTTCTTGATAAAAAGTAAAATAAATTCCACTAAATCATTCTTCAAAAAAGAATTTAAAACAAATTCCATTATGCCATCTTTCGGTATTTATTTAAAGCAATCTTATGTATTTCACTTTAAAACCAACATCCATTTATTAAAGTCTAAATTACATGGTGTGGTCACCTATGGACATGTACTGAATTAGAAGTACACAAAATGAGCTTGTTTTTGTTATACATTCTCTTTGAGTTCTGTTAGAATGTCTTGAATCTGTTTTCTTTAGTCCCCTTTTGCAGACTTAGCACGGTGACCCTAAATCTTATATATGTAATGCATATCTCTGTATTCCAAAAAAAAAAATATCATCGGATGAATAAAATTATTCCCCCTTCTGCCTGTGGACGTAGCTAACACATTGTTAGTGAACCACGTAGCTAACACACAGGTTCCAAGGGTCCAAGCCCACTATCTCTTTCTACCAAGAAGGCAACACACAAATACAATTTCTATCTAGATAGTATTATCATATATGGCCCATATGGCCTTTGTGAATTAGGATGATGTTTTGTTCTCCAATGTGTGGAACATGGTAGTCTTGTTATGCATTATGTTCCAGTCAAATTTCTTTATTATTTTCATCAGCCTCTTTATTCATGCAAAATTTGTGCATATATCAGGTGTAAAAACTGATACAGATAATAAAATTTAAAATTAGGTTTTTAATTATATCTTCTAAAAACTTTACCAATTGTTTAATTAACACCAGCAAAATATATAAAAAGTAAATAGTATTTCGTGATGTATATAAAGATAAGCTGTATTAGTTGAATGAACCACTCTTTATTGATTTTTTTGACATTGTAAGCAACAAAATATTGTAAGAATTAGCATTCCACTAATAAGTAATTTCACTCCAAATCAAGTGGGACTTAATTATGAGAACTGCGGATTATTTTCATCAACTTACGCAATGAGACTGACTCAACTAGTTCATAAAGTTACGTCACAATTTAGTAGGTTCTTTTTTTTTAAACCTTTCCTTCTTTCTTTTCTGGGTGGGATATGCTTATACGCTAACGTAGCAACTTGAATCGAGTTAGATGTTAGAACTCACTCGCATTTCAAATAGAACAAAATCACGTTAAAAAAAGGGCTGGTAGACTAACTTAGGTGTCTTTCACCTTAAGCATGGGATAAAAATGAGTCAACTGACTAATTCTTCGTGATTATCTACAAGTGTTTCGCTCTCTTCATGGAAAACTGAACTGCATGAGTTTGGTTTCTTTTTTTATTTGGTTAGGCATAAGAATGAGACAAAAAATTTATCAAACCTTGTTGAGGAGGATAACTAGTGGATTGTTGTGCAAGGCATTAGGTGGTACTATGCTGAGCTGTCAAGTTAGTTACAAGATATTTTTCTTACTTCCCATTTAGATTGTAACAAGGAGAAAGGGATCTATATATGTAGAGGGTTGTGTATTGCTGAGCTCACTAAGTCAATTTACTCTCTCTTTCTTTCACTAATATTGTTGTCCGTTTTTTCTTGAAGCTCATTCATTGTTACAGTTAACATGGTACCAGAGCATGGACTGTGAGATGAACATTGTTACAGTTAAAATGGAGCTCATGTAACTGAATATTGCACCCAAATAAGAGGAATGTGAGAAGAATTGGATGCTGTGATTGATTTACCTAGGATGACAAATGTCACTGAAGAAATTGCCACATTCATGAATGCTTTAGATAAACAACGAGAAGAGTAGAAGCTGTTTTAATTCTTAAATGGCTTAGATGACACTTTTAGCTCTCAAATAAGTCAAATATTGCTCATGAGTCCACTGCCATTTGTAGAATCAGCTTGTGCTATGCTTTAACAGGAGGAGATGCAAAGAGAGGTTCTATTTAGTACTGTGCATCACGTGGAGTCAACTGCATAGTAAAGGGATATCAGATACTCACTGCACTGAGTGTGGCAGCAACGGGCATATTAAAGAGAAATGTTGGCAAATTATAGGCTACCCTAACTGGCATCATAAAGCTAAGAAGTTCCCACAAAAGGAACAATGCTAAAAATCAATCAGGCTTCAAAAGTAAACCTAAGGAGCATGAAGGCAAGGCAGTGAATCAAGTGGAGGTTACTTCACCTACTGTAAGTTCTGGGCAAGGATATGCACTGACCCAGCATCAGATTGAACAACTTCTGGCATTATTACCAGGTAGAAGCTCAGCCAAATCATCTTCAATAAGATCTTTAAGGATTTATGACACTGATGAGGAACTTGATTACAACTTTGTAGGTATTGCGTATTGTTCATGTGCTGCGAATGTTTCCAATGATTGGATACCTGACACTGGGGCCACAGATCAGATGATCCCAGCAGCCTCTAGACTGACAGTGTGTCATGAGATTAAACTTTATTCACACATCAATTTACCAAATGGTGGAGTGACTCACATCACTTCACAAGGGAGTGTTAAGTTGTCCAATGGCCTTGAGTTGGTCAATACTCTTGCTGTGCCTGAATTCAAGTATAATTTATTATGTGTGCCCAACATGGTGAAAGACAACAATTGGGTGGCTATATTCTATCCTAAATTGTGTCTTATTTAGGACTCAGGCACGAGGACAATTAAAGGAATTGACAAATAGAGAGGAAGGCTTTACTACCCCTTAGATGTGCCACCTAACACTTTAGGTAAAGATGTTGTTGATCTCTACAATAAACTTGTGGAAACTGCTTTGCTCAGTCAGTCAAATTTTGTAGCTGCCTCTGCTATTAATAAAAAATCTGATGTTTTTCTCTGGCACCAAAGACTTGGGTATGCATCTATGTTAAAACTAAAATATGTCCCCTGTGTCCCTCAAATGAATGGTAAATTGCACTGCTGTTTAACTTGTCCATTAGCAAAGTTCACTAAGATTCTATATTTTGTGACCAAAAGTCCAAGTTCGCAGCCCTTCCATTTGATACACATGGACATATGAAGGCCTTACATGGGGAAAATACAGGTATTTCCTTACAATTGTAGATGACTGTAGCATAGCTACTTGGACATTCTCCATTCAATTCAAGTCCCAAGCTCTGTCTGTCTTGAAGACTTCCTATCAAATAGCAAAAATCCAGTTTGACAGTATGTCAGTATTGTGACGATTGTTAGGTCAGACAATGCCTTGGAGTTTGAATATGAACCTTGTCTTGATTTCTTTGTTGAGCATGTATGATTCATCAAACTTCTTGCATTGATACACCTCAGCAAAATGGGAGAGTGGAGAGGAAACACAGACACATATTAGAGATGTCCAGGACTTTGAGGTTTCAAGCTGGTTTATCCTTGAGATTTTTGGGTGATTGTGTTTTCATGACCACCTACGTTATGAATAGACTTCCCTCACCTGTTCTGCAAAACAAAACACCTCATAAAATCGTATTCAATTCACCACTTGATTTTGATATACTGAGGTTATTTGGACGTTTAGTTTTTGCCAGCAATCCCTCTAGGGATGGAGATAAATTTGAGCCTCAAGGAGTCCCATGTGTTTTCTTAGGATATTATGGCACTCACAAAGAATACAAACTGTTCAATCTTCATTTAAATGAAGTGTTTGTCTTTAGGAATGTCAGATTCTATGAGCACATTTTTCCGTTTCAACAACACAGTGCTCCACCAACTTGAATAGCCATTCTTGCACGTATCCTATGACAGAACACTAGGCCCAATGTGTATTTTGAAGATTTATTATCCCCATATGCAGCTAGCACATATGATTCTGTCAATGTGGATGCGTCACTTTAGTCCCTACCTCAAATATACTCCTACTGATAGCGACTCTTATTCTCTAGTGAGGCACTTTCCTACTCCTCCTCTCAGAAGATCCACCAGGATCCACAAGCAACTAGGGTGATTCTTTGAATTTGTTGCAAATGCAATAGTGACTCACATTGATCAGACCCCTGCAGTTAAATATCCTATCACCAACTATGTTGATTGTGGTTTTCTTTCTAGTCTGCACTATGCTTTCCTTACTGCTTTAGACACTGCACATGATCCTTGCACATTTGCTGAGGCAATAAAGGATCCTAAGTTGTGGCATGCTATGAATTTGGAGTTGAGGGCACTTGAAGTTAATGGTACTTGGGATGTAACTTCTCTTCCTTCAGGGAAGAACAATATAATCTGTAAATGGTTATTCAAGACCAAGTTTAATGTTGATGGCTCTATAGAAAGACACATGGCTAGGTTGGTTCTATTGGGTTGTAGACAATAACATGGCATTGGTTATTAGGACACTTTTGCTCATGTTGCCAAAATGTCTACTGTTAGGACCCTGCTGCAGTCACAGCTATGAAAGGATGACATGCATATCAAATGGATGTATTCAATGCATTTTTGCATGCAGACTTAGCAGAGGAGGTCTATATGATTTTTCCTCCTAGATATGTCACTTATGGGGCAGATGTTAACACCTACTTTCTCCTACACCACTGCCTTGGTCGGGGGGAGACATTTGGTGTGCAAGCTCAAAATATCCTTGTATGGACTCAGCCAAGCACCAAGATAGTGGTTTGCAAACTGTCTAGTGCTCTATTAACCTTTGGTTTTAAGCAATCAAAGGCTGATTAATACTTGTTTACACAAAGGAAGATAGATTCTTTCATAGCTGTACTTGTGTATGTGGGTGATATGATCATTGTGGCCAATGATGATTAGGCTATAGTTGTCTTGAAACAACATCTGAGCAATCAGTTTCATACGAAGGACTTAGGAAGTTTGAAATATTCCTTGGTTTGGAAGCCATGAGAACATCTTATGGCATATTTGTATGTTAAAGGAACTATGTGTTGGATTTCCTCAAAAAAACTGGAATGACAGCATGCAAGCCACTGAGATTGCCTCTGGCCCAAAATGTCAAGCTTAAAACTGATATGGAAAGCCTCTGTCAAGTCTAGACAGATACACGAGGATGATTGACAAACTCATTTACTTAACTGTAATAAGACCAGACATCAGCTACACTGTGCAAACTGTGAGTCAGTTCATGAATGCCCCAACTGATGAACATATGAAAGTAGCAACTTATATTCAGGTATTTGAAAGCCATGCCTAGGCAAGGCATATTTCTGGCCAAAGATTCTACCCCGCATCTTTATGCTTACTATGACTCTGACTGGGGTAGTTGTGCTCAGCCTAAAAAGTCTACTACAGGTAATGCTATACAGTGGGGTAGTTGTGCTCAGCCTAAAAAGTCTACTACAGGTAATGCTATACTGTTGGACAGATCCTTGATCTCTTGGAAGTCCAAAAAAGCAAAGGGTTCTTACTAGGTCATCAGCTGAAGCAGAGTACAGGGTCATGGCCGAAACCTATTGTGAAATATTCCCTGCTGAAAGAGCTTAGTTTCACTGCAAAGAAACTTCAGCCTGTCAGCTTGTTCTGTGACAACCAAGCAGCAGTACGCATTGCTGCAAATTACATTTTCCATGAGAGAGCCACACATAGAACTTGATTGCCATTACATTCGTGACAAATTCAAAGCTGGTCAAATTAAAGCATGCTGTGTCAGTAGTAAGAACTAGCAGGCAGACATGCTACCTAAGATTGTCTCTTCAGCTCAGCGCAACAAACTTCTTGCCAACTAGTGGATTTCTTTGGTAAGGCATTAGGTGGTTACTATGCTCAGCTGTCAAGTTAGTTACAAGATATTTTTATTACTTCCCGTTTAGATTGTAATAAGAAGAAAGGGCTCTATATAAAGGGTTGTGTAATGCTGAGCTAACTAAGTCAATGTACTCTCGTTCTCTCACTAATATTACTGTGCTTTTCATCATGAAGCTCATCCATCGTTACATTCAACAAACCTATAATACAAGGTGACAGATATACTATTTAGTTGGATAAAAATCATAAAATTGGTGCCCAATCTTTTTTGTTCTTTTCCGAACGCAGAAATAGGTCTAAATCTAAATCTAAATTTTGATAATGAATGAATATAGTCTTCAAAAACCTCACATCAAAAGTCACTAAACATTCTTTATCAAAGTGCCAATAGAAAGCCTCAAAACTTGGCAATAGTGGGGTCTGAGTTGAGTCCATGAAGACTTAGACTCATTTAATTTTTTAACCCGAACTTAGACCCGCCTCAGATCCGTTGATCTAAAAAAATGAAATCCAAACTCAGATCCTGTAGATGTGGTGGGTCTATGGGTCCTAATTGTTTTTCATATTAAAAATTATTTTTTTCGTATCCCAACATGAATTACCACATTCTAAGTGCAAATAATGAATTTAAAAGACATGATATTTAATACAAAAAAAAAATTCAGTGACATATACCATAGTTAAGTCATAAGTCTTCTTACTTATACCTTACACACCAAAAAGAATATTTTAATACAAACCACAAAGATAAAGTCCATTAAATGTTTAAACAAACATAACAAAATTGTTCTTTTGCGACAGTCAGAAAGCAAAATGACCTTATGGTTTACTAGTTTAGAAGTTAGAACTACTTTAGTCAATTACATGTTGCCACATTTTTAAAAAGAGACTAATGGATCTTAAACAGATCTCAGGTTGGATCTGGATCTAAAATTTTCAAACCCAGACCCAAACTTGACCTACATCTATCATACGCAGACTCACATAAAATCTATTGGCTCTTATTTAAGTGAACCCAAATCTTCTAATTTGAATCAAATATGATGAATTTCAATTGAATCTAAGATCTACTGTCATCTCTATTCAAAATATAATTATTTTATAATGATTATTGTCTCTTTTTAGCCCCAAGTCTCCATTGGTTCGCAAAAATTAGCATCAAGAGTTTTTGTGGCACACTTCTATGCCACATAGCCCCTAGTACCTTTTAGAGAGAGAAAAAGCCCCATCCAAGAAATATATGGCTGAGAACACGTACAACAGCTAGGACGTACGATAGTATTAGTATTAAACTATTAATGCCTTATCTAATATTTTGCAATATTTAATTTTGTGGCTCACATTCGGCCCCCCAAATTATTCGACGTCTAAAATCTACCCAGCTACACTCTTTTTAATTCTTGGTGTAGTTTCATTTAAACATCAGTGTCATGTATTCACATCTGTGTTACAGGTGTTAATAAAACAAAAGCGATTGATGTGATTTGAGAAAATCACATTAGATTATCATCTTTAAGAGAAGGACTATTGAAGAGGCTAATGCAGCTTTAATTGAAGGATATTTATCGAAATAAAATTTCTATGCAACTAAAAAAATCTATCAAAGCATAGACAATTTTTTAAAAAAATGTGATCTCTCCCCCCCCCCCCCCCAAAGTGGAAAATGACATACAAAAAGAGAAATAATTCAACATAATATTCACTTTTGAATGAGTCTAATTTTTACTAATTTATAAAACATATTTTAAAATGACTAGATAGTATTTAATGATAAGAAATATTCCAATTAAGAGGAACAATTGTGTTTAAAATTCTAGACTAGTACCCAAAATGTTCTACTCTTCACATAATTCTTATGTTACATCTCGTGACTTTCACATTCATTGTTCAAAGTCTCAAACCCTTCCATGACTCCATCACTCTTAAATTGAATCCTACAAGTATCCAACATCAACCAAGCAGGTTACGCTTCTCTGCCATATATACTACACTTGCTAGTGAATCTTTGTGATGAGTAACGACCAATTGCAAATATAACCGAAAAAAATCCATACAATATGAATCTTGTCAAAGTGGGATTCAAAAATCTTACTGTAAACAACTCAACCGTACAAACAATTCCTCTTCCTCCCAATGTGAGCCTCACTTTCATAAATCTGAAAAAATTCAGATATAAATAGTATTATCAATACAAGCATCATTACTGACAAGAACTTCACCTTGCAAGTAAAGATATTTTTTTCAAGAGACTACGAGACTACATGAACATTAAATCGGATTGTTGAACTTTTTTTGGGGCGGAGGGCGGGGGGAGGGATGGTGATGGTCCTGATGGATACCAAGAGGGAGGTAGATAGGGCAAAGATGGACAAACAGGTCAGCTCCAAGTTGTGATGAACTTGCGGTGAGAAAGAATCCTAATCCAGTTGGTGCAAACATGGCATGATGACATTATCTGTCAAATTCTGTCACCTCCAACTATTTGTCTAATTAAGCAGATGTGTCAACACCAACTTTATTAAGTTTCCCTTTCATGCGTCTAAAGTCACCAATTCATTCATCAACAGTTCTTTTCCATGAGATTAAAGCAGCAGATCAACAAAGTAAACAAGTCAAGTCAGCATCACAAGGTCACACTCTCTTTTAAGTGTGCTATTGCTCCTTTATTCATTTTGGCTGATCCGCTTTCTTTACTTACTGTATGAACCGACTGCATTTTCCTCCCAACTTTTCAGTCATTTCACTGCATTCTTGTGACTGTTTCAGGGTCAATAAAGGTTATCCATGTACATGAACACGTAAATTCAAATCCATTGCAGTTGCCAGTCAATGTCAATCCCCAATTAAACTCAGCTGGAACTACAGTGTATTACATTCTGTAAGATCTAGTATTAGTTTTTTGTCCGGCAAAGTGGGATTCTAACACTGAACAGATACAGTAAACAATGGGATACTCACTGGGTGTTACATTCGTTGCTGAAAGAGTGTGCCGGTTTCAACTAATGTTTACCATCTGTTGACTCTGTAAAATGCGAACATAGACACTACAAAAGAATTAGATGCTTTGTCAAAAGACTTGTGAGGTCACCGAATGTCACCATACATTTCAGTGCAATAATGTAGAAGCAACACGTATGATTTGAGAGAACACAGCCAAAATCAGATTAGCCATATATATTAGAAGGAACTATTACAAAAGATCTTTGCAGTAGTGCAACTGATCTGATCCTGCAATGTCAAAATCGTGGCTTTCACCATTGTCGAGACTCAAGGTGTGGCTCATGTGAACAAGCGAGGACTGATAACTCAACAAGCCACAGAACTTGTTAATCTTGAGACAACTTTGACAAGCACACATGCTAACGTTTATTGAGATGTCGAAGTATAGGGCACAAGATTGTAAGAAATTCAGGCATTGCAGGACCATAGTTCAAGAAATGGCAGATGCAGTAAGAAGAAAAGACGGATAGAAATCGCTATCTAAAATATGGCACTACATAGACCAAAAAGGTAGAAGTTTTTATGTAGTCTCGGTCTATATCTAAATTCATCACAATGCAACATCACTAAGTTCAAGAAATTAATGACGTTCAAACCGAACACAAACAATTCTTGTAATAATTTTTAACTACTTTTTTAGGTGAAAAATCAACATATATACTGCCAACATAAGATGGGGGACACTACAAAAGTAATTGTGAAAATCACAAAGCGGCATTGGCAACTCCTAAGTTTGTACTCCCCTCCCCACCTCGGCCAATGTTTTTTCCCTTTTTTTCGGGGGGGGGGGGGGGGGCGGTGTTCCTTGAACCCCTAAGAACACTGTATATTACTGCATCGGGCAAAAGAGTCAGAGAAAAAAAAAGAAAAGACATAGGAATCAGAAACTTGGTAATGTTATCATTGACCACTTGACCTAGCAAGCTTCAAACCAAGAAAGGGTGAAACCATGGAAATGTTATTTACAAGCTAGAAGCTGAATGATTGCCTTTTCTCTTTAATTAACCAACCAATTAATAAAAAACTTCAACCCCAATAATAGAACAGACCAAGTCCAACTGACAACTTTCATAGAAGAAATACAAACCACAGTGGATGACATAGAACCTTAAAACACAACCACGTGGTATTCACAGGAGAGAGAGAGTCTTAAAATGCTTGATGTGTCCCAAAAACAGGGGAGTAGCCTACCATCCTTTAGCCCCATTCAAAGAGTCCAAAAACACACAAAAAGATGGCAGCAAAGCTGCTGCATCTCTCATGGTCATGGCCTGCCCTCCTGAGTGTGTCCTTGTGGTCCTCTCATAATTATATACCTCCAAAACAGACGCACAGCCAATCTAATTGGTTGTGCCCCGTGGCCCACCCGCCTTAAGTTTTTCCAGCCACAAGATGATTCAACGACTTTTCCACGCCACTAAATTTATGCCATCTGTCACTTTGTGGATTCTCCCAGTTAAGTACCCACACCGACCCTTCTTCCCTTCCACCAACTTAGACTCTCAGCTTACCCATAACTCACAGCATTAACAACAGAGAGAGAGAGAGAGAGAGAGAGAGAGAAATGCTGAAAGAAGAAGTAGGAGGGGGGGAAAACACCAACACATGGGCGCGTGTGTGCGACACATGCCGCTCAGCGCCCTGCAGCGTGTACTGCCGAGCTGACTCAGCGTACCTCTGCAGCGGGTGCGATGCTCGAATACACGCGGCTAACCAAATGGGGTCCAGGCATGAGCGAGTGTGGGTCTGTGAAGCGTGCGAGCGTGCACCTGCAGCCTTCCTATGCAAGGCAGACGCAGCCTCACTCTGCGCCACATGTGATGCAGACATCCACTCGGCCAACCCCCTGGCCCGCCGCCACCACCGGGTCCCGATCATGCCAGTTGCTGGCCGCCTCTACGCTCCCCCGAGGGCCGAGGCAGGCTTCCTTAATTCGGCAGAGGGCGAGGAGGACGAGGAGGAGGGAGATGAGGAGGAAGAAGCTGCTTCATGGTTGATACTAAACAACCCTGCAGGTAAGAATAGCAACAACAACAACAACAACAATAATGGGTTCTTATTAGATGGAGAAGTTGATGGGTACTTGGACCTCTTTGAGTACAATTCAGGTATGGAGAATCAGTTCTGTGATCAGCAGTACAATAATAATCAGCAGCAGCAGCAGAGGGAGGAAGAGTTCAGTGTGCCTGAAAAGAGCTGTGGAGGGGACAGCGTGGTGCCAGTTCGGTGTGGGGAAGGGAATAAGGAGCTGCAGTATCAGAACTTTTTGTTCGGGATGGAGTCTGAAACCAAATCTGCATACAATTACGGCACTTCTTTTAGTCACAGTGTAAGTCTACTTATCTACTTCCATCATTCAAAAGTTTAAGCACCATAAGATTCCATTTCTTTGATATGTTGCTGTCTATATGATAACTCCATTACATTAAACACCCATGTTATACAAAGTGTTAAATATAGGTAAGTGTCCAAGTACTAGAACTAGGGTGTTTTCAATTTTCAAGAACCTTAGCCTAATCTGAAGGGTTAAAGTATCGCATCCATGAGTAAGCGTTGTGTGTCCAAAACGGGTGACTCAAGTGTCGGTTATCTGCGTATGGGCTTCATACGTCCAACATGGGTACAACAGGCCGGGTAACATGGTTAAACACATTCAGAGATACAGGATAGCAAGAAGCTAGTTGAGAACTGAAATAGGAAAAGAACAGAACAGAACAGAAACAAAGCAGCTTCACATATATGATTTTAAGTTCTAACACACGTTTGCATACAACAAAACGTTAAAAAAGAAAAAGGAAGGAAGGTAACGCAGGAAGATGCATCAAAGAATGTCCTCTTTACATACTCAACAGAGATACTTGAACATTTTCCCCCTTTTTGGTTAGGAAAGGGTTGGGGGGGGGGGGGGGAGGCTGTTATTTCCCTCACTTTCTTCTTTACTTTTCCAGAGGACGGGGGCAATTTTTGAGATTCAACAATCAACACTAAATCAAGATTCATTTACTCTTAGCTTTGATGATGTTGATAATTTCCTGCTTCAATTTTTTGTTAAACAAAGAAGATAGAAACATTGTTTAAGTGCTTCTGATAGCTCTGCATGAGATCTAGCTACTTATTCTCTCTGAGATGACCCCTAAATTTTACATGATTCAACAATCAGGTTTCAGTTTCCTCCCTAGATGTGGGGGTTGTGCCAGAGTCTACCCTGAGTGACATCTCTTTGTCACATCCTCCAAGGCCTCCCAAGGGCACGATTGACCTCTTTGCGAGTCCTCCTATTCAAATTCCCACCCAATTATCTCCAATGGACAGGGAGGCCAGGGTCATGAGGTACCGAGAAAAGAAGAAGACAAGAAAGTTTGAGAAGACCATCCGCTATGCTTCAAGAAAGGCCTATGCAGAGACCAGGCCACGGATCAAAGGCCGGTTTGCAAAGAGATCAGATGTTGAAGCAGAGATGGAACAAATGTTCCCTAATTCACTTATATCAGAAGGTGGATATGGCATTGTTCCTTCTTTCTAAATCAAGGTTCCAGAGGTAGCACTGCTTGTGCTACCATCAATATATATATGTGCTTTATATTTTTGTCATCAGTCTTCACCTATGCGATGTTAATTGCCGAGCAATACACTTCTGTTCTCATTTCCTTATTTTGCATGTATGTGTATAAAACCAGATATTATGGCATGCTTCCTTTTCTTATTGGGAGAGGGGGGGGGGGGGGGAAACCCTCTTCATCAAGGGCCTAGATTGAATAATATCTTATATAGTAAGATATAAATCTTAGCATTAGGAAAGATTCATTGAAGAAATCACGACAGGAAGTGTTGTATCTTCTATGTTGAGGCTTCAAAGAAGTAACAGGTCAGAGGATCTGTCCTCAGTCAGTTTTGCAATAAACAAGAGGAAAGAACAAATAAATTTTCCTTCAGCAAAAAAACAGAGGGAAGACAACTGTATTTTGACTGTAAAACATACATACGAGCAGCAAAATCACAGTACTCGTAACCGAAGGCAGCCTTTAAGTGCGGTATGAAGGTTTGCTAGTCAACGAGACACCCTCCAGTCAGGAAACAATAGTCGCTCAGGCCGTAAACTTTCCTTTGTGTTATTGAACCCTGCAGCTGCATGACGAAAATTCTTGTTTCCTACTTTTCTCAGTATGACTGTATCAGATAGACCTGGGCCGCCCCCCCCCCCCAAAAAAAAAAAAAACCCCCACAAAAAAAGAATGGGGGCTAGGGTATGCTGGAGAAGCATCAAAAAAACGAGACGTAAAAAGGATACTTTAAGGTGGTAATATAACAATAGTAAAAGAAAGGGAACACTAACACAGGATCTAGAAAAGAGTACTCATGATCAGGTAACATCTCCGGAATATAACCCTTTTAATCCAAGGCTCTTTCCGCTGTAGAGAGAACAAGTGTAGCTAGATCGTAATGACTGAACTGCTGTGTTATTCAGCCATATTAATTTCCTGCAAACCAACATATTCCTGACAACTATTAGGACAGTCAGGACAGAGAACCACTAAGATAAACAGCTTATAGGAATAGAGAGCCAAAACTCAAGTCAAGATGAGCTTCAAGACTAGACTGCTAGCAGGCAGTATGCAGAACTGAACCGTAAGGAGGAGGTTTTTTTAGGATTCAAGATGCAAAACATGGAGGTCGCCTACTAGATGATAAAAGATCAAAGGATAATTTTTCATGAGCTGTCGCTCCAATCCACATTACCAAAGCTGAAAAGTTTGCCCAATAGTGATTCTTTCAGATACCTAGGAGATGGATATAATTAAGCAAGCTCATAGACAGACCCTAAGCTTCATGGATGTGGTCTAAATGATCGTGTGCAATCTCGGGAAGCATCTGCTGGAAATTTCAGAACCAACAACAGCTTGCGTGAGATGATACATGGCTTATTTCATCTCTCTAGGAAAGAGGGTTGCTCCATCCACAGAAATGTATAGCAACTCCTAGTGTGGATCTTACACTTGAAAGGTCTGAAGAGGTGAAGATATACATTGCATCTCCAATGACCTTGGGGATGGTCAAGGGAGTGGTAAAAGAGTTGAAGAAGCAAATCAAATGTCTTCATCCTTCCAATAAATTGGGACTTGAAATGTGAAAAGATGAAATACCATGTTGAATTCAGAACTGAAAACAATAAGCTACTATCCGCAGACTAAGCTTGTGCATCATCATCCATCATTTTCCTCTGCCAATGCTAAAGCATGGGAATTTAGCAGGTTCCTAAATTTCCAAAGTGGCTCAGATTTAGGAGACAAAAATCAAAAAGCAAACCCTAGCATGGCAGTCAGTCAATTTCTTCATACAAAAACAACAACATTTAGTGAATGCAGATCACACTGCTAAGTAATAAGCTCAAGGCTTAATGCTTGCATATTTGCCAATAATCAAATGCAAACTCTATCTCATAATGACATAAGTCAAATGCTTCAGACCAAAACCCCAACAACATAAAACCTAACCAAGAAGCCTTCAATAAAATAGCCATGGAAAAAGCCTAAAACTGTGTTTGGATATTACAGGGGGAGGGGAGGGGAGGTTAATGAAGGGGAAGGGAAGGGAGGGCAGGAAAAATATATTTATCTCATTTGGATTTGAAGCGAGTGAAAGGGAAGTTAATTATATGTGTTATGTTTGGATTGGAAAAGGGAGGGGAGGGGAGGGGAAGGAAAAGGGAAAATTACTATATCACTTCCCTCCCCTACATTCACCCTCAATTTGGACGGAATAAAAATTGGATTACGAGGGTTAATGGAGGTGAAATGTTCCCACTATTTCTCCCATCCGTTTTTTTTCCAAACAAGGGGAAGAGGGGTTAGTTAACCTCCCTTCCCCCTCCTTCCCCTCCCTTTCCCTCCTCTAACCCCAATCTAAACACAGTGTAATTTTATGTATTATCATGGCCCAAAATTAACTTACACAATTCCAGAAAAAGATTGATGAGTTTCCCAAAAGCAATGAACTAAGCAAAAATATCAAAAACAAGAAACCCAACAAGATTCTGCGATTTTCTTGATCATCAAATAGGACGCGACGAGAGTGAGATCCCGCCATTTTCACAAGCAGAATTCATTCAATCCACAAATTAAAGAAAAAGTGAATTAGAGTAAAAACGAGAACTTTTAAGCCGAAATTTTCACAATTTGTAGGTCACTCCATACAATAAGAGGTAGATCGAATACATATCCTTCAAGGATTCCGAATTTTTCCAACCCGTCGATGGAAATTTTCAATTGCATCAGCTTCAGGTTACTAGACACTTCCAATTTTCTTTCGCAATTTTTTTTTCCTTCTAACCCTTGAATTTTTTTAAGTCAAAAATGTCGTTGACTTGCTTAACAAGATAAAAAAAAATACCAATAACTTTTCAAAATGAATCACAATTCACAAATGCCCCTGATATAATGGCTTTTTCGAACATTGTGAAAAGTTTAATTATATTTTTAACTCAACCTCTCTATGGGTATGGATGTTGGTAGTAGTAAGACTGCCTATATCTGGATCTCCTCAAACCTCGCGAAAGCGGGACCCACACTAGAAGGTGTTGTTGTTGTTGTAATTATATTTTTAACTGGAAAAAAAAAACAGTTAAGTAGCATTCATGAATATTTTGAAAAGTTTAGTGGCTTTTTTAGCAAAAATTCCCATCGAATTGGTAATATATGTCGTTTTGAATAATTAGATCTACGGAGGTTCATGTGGAGGCAGTTTGAGCACAATGATCAATAATTTGTTTAGGGTAAACTTAATAAATAGACCACATAGTTTGCCCTTACAAAAGTTAATTTCGGGTCGGATCATGTTTAAGTTAAGTTGATAAGAGTCCCATTTCGAATTTTGATAGGTTCATTCCCATTCGAATTGACTTTAAGTCGATTAACGTTTAATCCAATAGACATGTTTACGATCTGAAAGAAAACTACCCGTATCAGTTGAGTTAATGCCAATGATATGACATCACTGTTCACCCTCTATTCAAACAGATTACTTTCAGAGGAGGATGAGACCTTTGAGAAGGGAAATGAGGAGGAAGAAGCTGCTTCTTTAATAGTTTTTATCAAGTTTAGGCCTATAAAAGTTGTTGATGGCCGACGAGTACACTACATAGTTGTTCTCATTTCCTGATTTTGCATAGACGTTGTATAAGTTTGACAACTTTGTTCATTTAATTTTACCACTATTGCTTTATTTATCACATCACACAGAAAATTCACAAAGCGAATTAACAAATCTGCTAAAAATTTTAGGCACTGAAAATTTGTAAATTTCTGAGCAGATGTGACTGCGGTGAAAGAGCTAATATGACATGTTCTATCAACAAAAGGAATCTCTGTCAAGGGATGAATGGCATTAACAACTCACAGATTGTATAAGACCAGTATGCAGCAGATTATGCATGACCGCATTATGACTACTGCTAGTAGCAGTTGAACAACCTGAGTTAGATCATGAAAAATGTGCAACAGTAGCATGTTTGCATCATCCATACAACAGCAAGTCAACATTTAACAATTTGCGAACTGTGGTATGAAGATGCTCCTTGAGAACGTCCTCTGATTTCATAAATGAAGGATAAATCAGGTCTGATGTGAAAAGTATTCCATCGATCTCTATGTTTTGTTCTCTCAGAAGCAACAAAATGGCATGTTTCGGCATTGTCAGGAACCCTTGGATGATAATCAAACTCTGCAAGGCAGCTAAAGCTAGCAATTTAGCAAGAACGACATAACAGAGAGAATAGCAACAACCATCATAGATAATTTTGCTCAGAACAAAATCTAAGAATATCTTTCGTTACCTAACATTTCTAGCATAAAAAGTATGCATAGTCAGATGTTATTGAAAGACGGTAGCTGCATGAATTACATTACATCTTATGTCTCACAAACCAACAGTCATGGGATATACTGTCAGATAGTCAGGACAGAAAAGAACGCATTAAAAGTGACTAACTACAGGAATAGAACAACAAAACTCAAGCGTAGATAGAGCTGCAAGATTTAAAATCCTAGCTAACTGAAAAGTGTACCTATGTAAGTTGATAAATTGAACCAAAGATTCATTGTCAGAGAGTATATATTTTTTTCCCTTCTGGAAATGCCCTGCCTTCCTTGATGACAGCCAGTAATAAGTTTCAGAGGTGATGTAAACAAAGACAATCAGAAGAAGAATCATTGTGGCATCACATTGCTGACAATAAACTTGCATCAAATAATATTTGCTTTCGCGTGTCCTTGGAAGAAAGTGACCTCCTCCTCCTTCAACATCATGCAACGACACAGTGTGGATGGTGCATTCAGCAGGCTTGGAATGGTCAATATGTATTCTGCATCATTCATAACATAAAAACAGAAGACTATTACAACAGACCGTTTTATGCCTTAGAGTATGGCAAAGCAGGTGAGATAGAAGGAAAAAGAGGGGGGGGGGGGAATCGTCATGCCCTTCTCAATGGAATTTGGAATTGAAATGTTAAATGCTGTGAGTGAGAATTCACGAAATCATTTGAGTTGTCCTTCAATGCCTTAGAAGCCAATGCTTCATCATCCACAATTTTCTCTCTACAGACACTGTAGTATATATCAATTCAGGATTCTCAAATGGGTCAGATTCAGGAAACAAAGACAAATAGCAAGCACATAAGAGTTGAAGGACAAATCTTGGGCATATGCCAATCTGCCCACTATGACAGAAAATCCATGTTTGGTCCCAAAATCCAGAGGACAAATCCTAACCAGGAAGCAATCAATATTGATCTATAAGGCACGAGAAGCAGGCCTCATTATATGAGGTTTTGTTGCACACAGCCCAACAATGGGTACAGCCTCGATTTCCACTGCTCAATGCTCACTAAAATGTTTCACGCTTTTGGTGCCCTGTATTTCCAAGTTTTGAGACTTTCAAGAAACAACTCCGTATATCCACCCATTCGACACCAGATCTACCATTTCACGGTTTTACCCACCCATGATGCATGGATCAGACACAGGTGGATTAAAGGGGGCACGATGACAATGGGTAAGGGATGCAAGTTGACCTTTACCCGGCCTAATCACTGTGACGACATGAACCTTGGATCAAAGTTTACAGAATTTCCAGATTACGCAGCAATAAATGGATTAAGATAACTCTGGAACCCTAAGACATGGATGATCATACAGTACGTAATTTGCAGATTACTAAGTATGGCCTGATCATCTGATGCAATATGATATGATATGATATGATACGATGTGTGTGAACGTTCTAGGCAAGACTCAAGTCTATACTTGCTTGATTTCAAATAACAACTCCAAGTACCATAAGCGCAACATTCTCATCACCTGAGTACCAACTGACCATTCTCACAATTACATCTCACATCATTTTTAGGGACATTTAAACGTGAGTTCATACTAGTTGTGGATAAAAGCTCAATTGTATACCCCTGGGAGGCAGATGAAGCCAAGGAAGTCTGTCAATTTTGTTATTACGTCAAAATGACTAATAAGGTTGGGGAAGTGAATTCCTTGGTACTCTTGATAGAACAAGGGACGCACTGTGGATGTCTTCTATTCCTCCACGTAGATTTTACCGGAGGCTGGTTGCTCAGCCTTCCATCCACTTGCAGCAGCCTTGAGCAGGTCACAAGATATGATATGAACATGAAGGTTTGGGGGCAACTGATCTGGTGGAGATGCCTTAAGCACTGGACAATCACACAGCAGCAGCGTTACAAACTGCGGACAATTTCTGGAAGATGCTCAATGGAGGTTTACCCAACGTCTGCATCAGACAAAGGGCTCATTCGAAGTCTAAGTGCAGGAGAAGCCCTGGAGGCAGCAATGTCACTACTCATGGTGACGATGATGGCAAGGCATTTTGCCCCCCTTCTTAACGGACATAATAACTCAACCCGCATTTTTTGTTTTTTTACATTTCCCATATGTCTTGTAGCACGATATGCAAACTTTTCATCAAGAGAGCCATACACAAGTACACAACTTAGCTTGGAGGGTTTTGAAGTGATCATCTGGTGCATTTATCTTAGTCACTGACCCAAAAATAGCCTTGGTAACCCCATTTATACTCATTGTATGTTGCTGGTGAAGAAATAGACACTAAGGTCTTTAGATCAAACAAACCCTTCACCCTTGATTGGATCATCAAATACCATTCCAGCCAAGGTTGTCTTTCCTAACGTAGGATCACCAATAATAGCAACAACACGTACATTGCCTTGACTAGTATTGTTCATCCCTTCAAGTGAGAAAGAGATTACTTCATCTCGTTCTGAGTTCCTACCAACTATGGTAGGCTCATGACTCACCATACTAGCTGGCATAGGTAAAGAAACAAGGGGTCTTCTCTTTTCTAAAACGAGGAACTCCCCCAAGCTAAGGAGGTCGATTTGTGGTAGAAACACATTCAGTTTTTCACAAATTTCAAGCAATTTCTTCCTTATTAACTGATCATCAGAAGTATTGGTGATAGATGCCTGATAATGATCATTCTTTGGAACTGGCTGCATTGCAGATCGAGTCATTACTTTGGAACTCAAAGCCTGAGTTTGGATGTGATCCTCAAGGTCCTCTGCATCATACATGATGTCTGGGAGTTCATCAAGCCACTTAAGCATGGCTGAATTGGACACGTGCTTCGTGAAATTATACTACCATTTACCGCTCGCCGACATTCATGAAAGATGTATTGATACTGAAAAATATAATTGGTGGTAAGAATAATGCTATAAAAGTATACAGCCTATCGATAATATGGCTATCATTAACATTCTGAAAAGAAAGATTTATTTTAATATTTTAGGTTTACATTTGTTATAAGATATTTATTATAACTGTCGTATAACTTTTCATTAATGAATTATTCCTTTTTTATCTAAAATAATAATAATTAGATGTTTCCCTCTAAAATTATATATAATAGAATAGTCATGATTTTGAAACTGAACATCAATAAAATTTATATTAATTATCTAAAAGTTAAATGTTACCCATGCATTTTCAATTTATAAGTTGTAATATACTTTCACCATTCAATCATATCATTTTTTTATTTAAAACTATTGTAGTTTATGTTTTAGACAAAAACAAAACAATTAAAAAGTGTCTTGTTTTTCATTTTTCATTTTCCCATTATATGTCAAAGAAATCCGATCTCAGTACTTTTCATCCTCCATCCTCATCCAATTCCTTGTCATCTTTCCACCCAAATTTGAAAGGCTCCTTTGTATTTGATATTCTTGTCATGAATTGGCCCACCATATTCCAATTCCAACCGTGGGCCATCTGGTTTTGTTTATTAACTTAAGTTGTTTTAGCCTAATGATTCAATTAACCTTCTAGAAGGAGAGCCTTTGAACAACGGTAAGGTTGTCTTCATGTGACCAAAAGGTCACGAGTTCGAGCTGTAGAATCAGTCACTGACAAAGTCAGGTTAGGCTGCCTATAATTCACCCTTTGGGGTGCGGCCTTTCCCTGAACCCGGCGTGAACGCGGGATGCTTGTGCACCGGGCTGCCCTTTATTCAATTAACCTTCTTACATCCTAATTAGTGGCCCAGCTTTATCAATGAAAGATGAAACACATTCCAGCATTCCACTATGATTAGTCTAATCGCAAATTCGTGACTTTTTTAGATGAAAAGTGTGTGTAAATCTATTGGTCCTTTCATAACAATTTAACTTATTATTTGTCAATGAATCTACGTTCGTGAAGTTTTGGTAAGGGAATGGTTCACCTTAATATAAAAGTCGATTAACCAAAGTGTCTTTGGTATAATGGTTATCAAGACTTCTTTAAGAATTTTACTTTAATGTTTTGGTTCGATTCAGATTTGATTCGAGTCATATAATGGACAAATTTTTCTCACCGGGAGGAACTTGTGCAAAGTCATCAAACTGAGTCAGACCTGCTTCCCTTACAAGCAAAGCTTCTGTTGCACTTTACATAGTCTCTTCGGTTGACAGTTCAGTAGATAGACCCTACATAAAAAATCTAATAGGTGGACAACTGACCTCATGACACACACGCGCGCGCAGACACACACACTGACAAACAGACCTCATATACGTAATCAAGTATATAAGTCATATCCTTATACACATATTAAATTGATTCACTAATTAACAATAGTCATCTCTTATATTAATTTATAAAAGCATTTATACATTGTCAAAATTTTGTGAGGATTTTATGAAAGACCTAACTTCAAATTCCATCATATCATACTTTTAAAAAATCGCATCAACCTTTTTACCTCAATTCCCACACAATAAAATTGAAAACATATAATATTTGAATAGTTTTATGAACCACAATCTAACTAATTAAACCCACCAAAAGGTCCATTTGTAGCAAGTTTTAATGAAATTTCAATGGCCTAATCTTGTCAATCTTGATGATTACATAGATATTTATAAGAGATAGACAACAACCCACATTAATAAATTAAACAATGAAAGTAAAAGGCATCTAATGGTGCTTACATCTAATTAGCTAGTTAGCCACTAAATTATGGAGAGGGCCACATAGAAAAAATTAAACAATTCTTATTTGAGCAAATTAGAGGATATTTTTTGCCCCCAGAAATGAATCAAATCTTGCGTACTTTGCTAACCAAAACAGCGGACGATAAATTTGGGAAAAGCAAAGCAAATCAGCAAGTAATCAATTGCTTCAGCCCCCCAAGTCTCCTAGTGGGTCCAATTCCTTGGGATAAGTTTAATTAATTTCAGATTATAATTACAATAGCCCCTTGATGGATGCATCTCACCTAAAAGATATAAATTATAATGATTAGATGAGCTATTTACGGATGAATTTTAATCTTTTAGGGTTAATAATAATTCATACGGGTCGCATTTGACAATATTAACTAATCATAATTACATATTAGTCTAAGTAATTTGATGCTTGTTCACCTTCACTAAGGTCTTGAGTTTGAAAATTTTTGAACGGAGAAAGTTTGTAATGTGAAAGCTTTATCGCTTTTTTATGGACCAACAATAGCTTGAATCTGGTGAAACAAAAGCATAGATATAAAAAAAAAAATAGATATACGAGCTAATAAATATAGTAAAATAATACTAATTGATGGATACAAATAATGACACTAATGGATGATATTTTGAAACTATAAACATTAAAGCTACTTTTAAAATATTGCTAGCTAATCTAATTAACTTTTTCAAAATGTTACATATATAGAATGCTAAACGTATCAAAATATTAGTCTACAAACTAGTTTACTAAATGCCAATGTATATTAAATTTTTGACTTCATCAAAATGCTAGAGCCTACGGTTTCAAATGTTATCATTGAACGTGATCTTAGAGCTTTTTTATTTGAAAGTTAAAAGGCAATAATAAAAAAATGAAATAATAATCTACTGACTCTTAAACAAGTAGATTACTATATTAATATGACTTATTAGTTTAAGTCTCATGATATCCTTTAGCTCAAACAATCTTACGTAAAAGTCTACAAACGAGAGCATACTGAAGCGTGGATGCAGCTAAGACTCCCCTTACCTTGCGCAATATATCAATATATATGAGGCTGTTGAAATTCGAATTCAAGACATCTCACTCAAAAAGGTTTTGATACCATGTTCAAGAATCAACTCAACGTATAATTATGCACTGCCTAATGAAAAAGGCAATTTCTGCAGATAAACACGACTATAAATTTAAGGAAATCCATCCCTAGTATAATTAAAAGGAGAAAAATTTAACATTATATGGTGCGTCTTCGAATTATTATGTACTATAAGGACTCTATTTTTAATAATATTAATTATAATCAACCATTAAGTGAAATTAGCTAGGCTATTTTCTTGCTATAAACTTTTCGACCATCAAAAATAATAATTTAAGGATCATGGCATGTAATTTTTTTAAAAAAAATGTATGATAAATATTTTTTAAGATATAAACTTAGTATTTCAACATTGGTACTATATTAGTCAACATTGTGAAGAAAAAGTAAAGCTCTTATATGTTGTATATTTTACGGATTATTTTACAACAACAACAACAACAACAACAACAAACTCCCAATGTGGGTCTCGCATTCGCGGGGTCTGGGGAGATCCAGCTGTAGGCAACCTTACCTCTACCAGTATTCCTACCCATAGAGAGGCTGATTCCATTTTACGGATTATTTTAGAAGTGTATATTTTGATGGAATTTTTGACGGAATTTTTTAGGGGAAAAGTGTATATTTTGACGGAAAAGATAGCCCATCACAATTCCAAAGATTTGAGATATCAGGTTGGTGCCTGTTGTGTTAAAAATGTACCGCAAGTGCACGGTGTCGGTTGTAGCCAGCAAAGGCAAGTACGGGTCGTATCCGCAGGGAACTTGGTTTCAATCACCGAATCAACCTTTAACGCTTAATCTAGGCTTAAGTCTAATGGAGTGAGTTTTACTGATTCTATTGAGTCTAAATCGATTGTGAAGAGAATCCTGAATTGGGGTTCACCACACTATGATGTTCCTTGGAAAGCAGACTAGGTTATGTAAATTTGCCCGCACGATAATTGAAATAGAATGATTACCAATTAAAGGCATCTACGCCTTCTTTCAAAGGTCATTAGACTGATCAAGCTATCCTAGTTATCTACTTTCGTGAAACTAGAATCTCAAGACCACAAGATCATGCAATTTTAATTTCCAATTGCATCCCCAACTACTTTCGTGTCAGGTAATTCAATCGCTCACAAAGCCACTCTAAGTAAAGGACCTAACTTTCGTTAATCTCCTAAACTCTAATTACGAACATGAATACAACCCTTTCAGGCAATTCATCGAACACCTGGCACGCTAAGCGCGAATTCAATTATACTTTTGGGCAAAGATTCACAAAAACCTAGAACAATAATCCAATTCACATCATAGGGGCTACACCCAATCCAAGATTAAGAATTTAGCCGCTAAACATCATTCTAGTCGCAATTACAATCAAGCAAGCGAACATGTTCAAAGGTATCAACTTTGAATTAAAAACGCAAAGGTAAAGGTAAAGAATTGTACTCTGTGCAATTAGCGTCAACAATCTGCTGAAAAACCTCCAATGCTATCAATCCAATGCCTTGAATACAATCACAATCAATCCCAATTCTCTAAACCCTAATCGCGTTTTTCGAGAGAGAAAAAGTAGAGAAAAACTGAAAAACTAAAATTGTTCTAATTACAACGTGAAAACAAGACTTAGCGAAGATGACTAAAGTGGCACGGTCGTGCCACTTGGCACGGTGTGACCGTGCCACGCTACGACATGGTGCTGTGGAAATCAATTTTTGGCACGGTCGTGCCAGGTGGCACGGTGTGACCGTGCCACTTTGCTGTCCCGCGAGCTCCAGTTTTCTTATGTGGCACGGTCAGCCTGCATGGCATGGTGACACCGTGCCACCCTCTTTTGGCCTGAAATCCTCCCTTTTAGCTCCTGTTTGGCGCGGCATTGGCTTGTTTTCCTCATTTCTTCCAGTGTAACCCCTGAAAATATAAAAACACACTTTTAAGTAGATTTTTAGGTGAAGAATGACTAATCAACCTCTAAACTCTAAGGATTTTACAAGAGAACGCCAAGATGAGAGGTAAAAATCATGCCTAAAAGTGTGTAAAATGGAGATTTATCAACTCCCCCATGCTTATCTCTTGCTTGTCCTCAAGCAAGACTAAAACATGAATGAACAGAAAGGGGGTCGACAACCTCTAGCAAACCGCCATCCTCAGGCAAGGCCAAAGGGATCAGTTGAATCGAGCATAGGAGCGCATAGCTAGCGGAATGGTTTGAGGCACAAACACAATTTCCAAACTCATTTCAAATCATTGGGAAAACCACATGTTCAAGTTAGCATACCGTGAAACCATATCACCTCCCTTCCAATCAAGACGCATCCAAATAAGTAATGGGCGAGAAGGTTTGGCAGTGACTCTCATAGGGGGAACAAAGTACTGCGCTCCCTCACATGTGTTTAAGATATAAGAAGGGTCACTCAACTCTCTTCCATTCGAACAAACTACCATAGGCTTGGTCGGATTTTCAATTCTCCACCGCGAAGATGCAGTATGCAAAACAAAAATCAAGAGGACTTCCCAGGGCTGTAACGGAGCTAAAGGCATAGGCAGGAGGGGGACAAACAATTTGGGACGTGAGGAGCTGACAACCAAAGCCAAGGAGCAACTCATAACTGAACCAATTACCCCGCACACTTCTCTAAAGCACAATAAGAATACACCCTTAACCAAATGGATCATTGGGAATGAATTATTATAACATGCCAGAGAGACTTATTCATCACTTCCTTTCTCTCTTTTCTCTTTTTTTTTTGTTCCTTTTTTTTTCCAAAGGGAAAACCAACAAGTTTTTCTTAGTTTTTCACCCTTTTTTTTTTAAAAAGGAAGTGAACGATTGGCATGCGCAAATATTATACATTCAATCCCCAATGATACCCATGATACATCGATGCATATACCAACACAAACCACAAATTTTGCACGACGTCCAAAACTACCCACAAAGTGATGAGGTGTTGCCCCACTGGCTTTGGCTTAAAGGTATGAGATGTGTTTAGGCCAAGTAGCTGATAGTGAAGGGTTCACAACAAAAACGGGCAGGGCTCAAAGGGGTAGCAAGGAGTCAAAACATTCAACCATGGGTGGCATATTTGGCTATGTAGCTCAGAAAAACAAATGAAAGTCTCTATCACATTATCATAATGCACCGGCTGAATGCAATTTCGATGAGAATCAAACCAAGTTCTAGAGATGTAGTCATGGAAGAGACACACAAGAAAGAAAATGGGAGACTAAATTGATGAATTAGTCTATGGGCTCAAAATCTCACAAGTCACACTACCAAACAATGCAACTAGCCCCAAGGATGTCCTACTTAAAAGGACTAATCAATCATGACGATGGGGGGTTTCAAGGGCACCACGAATGCGAACCAAATAATGTGGTCAAAACATTTTCAAAATCATCAATCCAACACATTTTGCTACAAAGAACCCACAAGTATACACAACCATGTCAATCAACTGATTCACAATGCCTTGGCCATCATCATAAGAAGGGTTTTCAAAACCTTCTTTTTTTTGGCGAAATGACGAAAACAATAAATCACCCTAAGCAGCCAAGGAGTAAATAAATGAAGAGTAGAGTTGGAAGAATTACCTCGCAGTCTTGTGAAGCTCCACTCAACGAATGTCCACTTTTAGGCCAATGGATTAGAAAATAAAATATATATAGTGCATTACCTATCTATATGCGCTATCCTACATGCTTTGCTAAATAAATGGATAAATAAAAAGAAAACTAATGCACCCTAAGCATGTTGCTAAACTACCTAAAGTGTCAAATGCAAGGAAATATATACAATGTATACAGTGCACCCCACTAAATAGAATCCCCCCATGCTTAGACCCTTCATTGGCCTCAATGAAAATATGATGCGCAAAAAGAGAAGGGGAACGGGGAAAACACGAATAGTCACTGGGTGTCGTCGGGCCTTGGAGGGGGCCAGAAGTGCGGGGGAAATGGGTGGAATGTGGAGGGATCATAGGATGGGAAGGATAAGGAGCTACCCTGATCTCCCTGAAAGGAGCGGAAACGCTCCTCCATCCGTCGAATAGACTCCGACTGGCGCCAGAGTAGCTCGTTCATCCTCCGACGTTCCTCATACTCGTGGGCCCCCCTCATGGCCTGTTCCTCCTCTCTCTGAATCCGGCGCTGCTCCCTCTCCTCCTGGCGATCAACGAAACCGCAGAAATAGGAGACTCTCTCCTCAATGGAGTCCATGCGCCCAGAAATGTGCCCTATGTCGGCACGTATGCCGGTAAAACCCTCCCGAAGCCCAAAAACCTCCATTTCGAGGGTGGAGAAAGACTGGAGAAAGGCGGGATCGAGCGGCATGTAGGCCGCTGAGGAAGAAGTCCCGCCCATCTCATGTGGGAATGGTGGGTGAAGGGGTGGTGGAGGCGGCGGAATAGTCGCCTCCGTAGCAGGGTGGTTCTCGGGCTCTCCTTGGCCCGCATCAATATCATCCCCCTCCTCCTCCTCATCAGACTCCTCATTATCATCCTCATCGTCACCCTCATCGACCTCACGGGCCTCATCAGCTGCCAACTGTCCTTCTCGAGGGAGAACAGTTGCCCTAAGAATCCTCTGGTCGCAGTTCCAATTTCTTTTATTGGCGACCGTGGTCCGCTCAATAGTGGGAAGGGTGAAAAGGATGGTTTTATGGTAGGGGTAACGAATTGTGTCACCTCGAGTGTCAATAATGTGCATGTGATGGAGTGTAACAAGGTCGAGGCGACCACCTAGAAAATGGGGCTCGAGAGTAGAGAGTCTCGAGCCGTAGCCTAAAGCAATAGCAATGGCGGTAATAGTACCGCCAACGCTAAGGACATTCCAGTTGCTAGTCGTGGCTACCTCCGCCAAGTGGCGGATTATGAAGGCCCCCGTGTCAATAGGGGTACCTAACAGGGCACACCAAATAATAAACAGTTCGGCCTTCCGACAACCGTTCTGGTTGTCGTTGCGGCCGAAAACAATGTTCGCCGTGAGGTGCCGAAGGTACCGAAGGTTAATATTGCAAATATCGGTAGCCTTGGCCTGTCGAGGGTCAAAGACCCTAGGTCGCCCCCACCGAGCAGTATATTCTTTCCGTTTGGAGCAAGTGATGTTCAACCAAACGGGGTCAGGTCGCCACAAATAGGGTACGTCCCTATATGCCCCATCGACCATCGGGAGTCGTAAAAGATCATTAAACATTCTCAGACTCATCCGGTGATCAATGTTAAACAGTCGAAAGTAAATTGCGACTTCCTGACCATTAAAGCTACCATCTCAATTAACAGTCAGTGAACTCAAAAACTCTACCATAAGACGGTCATAGGATGTATATTGCATGTTTATGTATTCAGTCCATCCTAACCTATCAACGAGAGTCAACAAATCATCTAACAGTCCCAACAAACGCAAGGAATCAGCATGAAAAAAATTTTGTTCACTAGTGTTCCTAGTGACTAACAGTTCATATCGGGACTTCTGTTCATTGTTCACAAACTGTAAACCTCTAGTGCTAGCAGGTAAAATCAGTGGGTAAGCGTCTTTCGTACCTTTAGCAGAAGCAGGCACAGTTGAAGAAGAGGTTGGCCTTGAGGATTTCTTGGGCTGAGATGAAACCCTTGTCGTTTCTCCTGCTCGTTTCTTGCCCATAGTAGGATTCAGCAATAGATCGGGGCCAAAAATGTGAGGAGGATGCTAGAAATGGGAAGGGGATGACTAATTTCTATCTCTACCACCTTCAACCTCAACAACGTAGGTTAGGGTTGTAGAGAGAGAAAGTTAGTGTGAGAGGGGATGAATTGGAGATGAAAAGGTGGGCAATTTGGAGAGGAAAGTGAAGGGGAGTGAGGGAAAGTGAAAGAATTGAGAAAATTTGCAAGAAAGGGAGAGGATTAGAAGGTTTGAAAGGGGAGGTATGGTGAGAGAGAGGGGGGGTTTCGAATGTGTAGAGAGAGAAAAGGGGGGAAGTTGAATGGAGGAAGAAGAACTCGGCCTGTTGGCCGAGTTTTTATGTGGCACGGTCGTGCCAATCGGCACGGGCTGACCGTGCCTCGCTACGGCATTGTGCCGAAAACTCGGTATTGGCACGGTCGTGCCTATATGCACGGGCTGACCGTGCCAAATTGTTGTGCAATGGTTCTTTTTGCCCTTTTTTTTCTTTTTTTTTGTTTTGTTGTTTTTTTTTTTTTTTGAAAGCAATAAAGCTTGAGTTGCCTCTCAAGGAGCGTTTGTTTAAGGTCCTTAGCTTGACCATTGGAATCCCTAGGAAGATGGGGCGTTGAGGAGGGCACGTGTGACCCTCCTTTCAAGTGGCTCACTGGTGACATAGTGTTTCAAACGGGAACCGTTCACCTTGAATGCGCTGATGGTTTCATTACCTATTTCAATAGCCCCAGATGGGAATACCTTAAGTACTTTAAAGGGACCCGACCACCTAAAGTGAAGTTTCCTAGGAAAAAGCTTCAATCGGGAGTTGAAAAGAAGAACCAAATCACCTTCCCGAAACTCTCGCCGGTTTATGAACCGATCATGCCACCTCTTAACTCTCTCCTTATAGAGCCTCGAATTCTCATAGGCATCAAGCCGAATTTCCTCCAGCTCATTCAGTTGTAGCAGCCATTTTTCCCCCGCAGACTTCAAGTCAAAATTGAAGTACTTAATGGCCCAGTAAGCATTATGTTCCAGTTCCACAGGGAGGTGGCAAGGCTTGCCATAGATAAGGCGAAAGGGGGTGGTACCTATTGGAGTCTTGAAAGCCGTGCGGTAGGCCCAAAGTGCGTCATCGAGCTTATCCACCCAATCCTTTCGCGATCGCACGACTGTTTTCTCCAAAATGACATGGATTTCACGATTTGAGATCTCCACTTGGCCGCTAGTCTGAGGGTGATAGCTGAGCCCAAATTTATGATGCACCCCATACTTCTTCAATAGAGCTTCCAATCTCGTCTCTACAAAGTGAGGGCCATTGTCACTGATTATGACCCTCGGGACTCCAAAACGTGGGAATATAATCCTCTTGAAAAGCTTCGCCACGACCCTGGAGTCATTAGTGGGACTAGCCACCGCCTCCACCCACTTGGAGACATAGTCTACTGCGACAAGGATGTATTTATTACCTCTTGAAGACGGGAAAGGACCCATGAAGTCGATCCCCCACACATCGAAAATCTCCACTTCCAAGATGAAGTTGAGAGGCATTTCATTCTTCCTGGATAGGTTCCCGGTCCGCTGACAGCGGTTGCTGGACCGAATATATGTGTACACATCCTTCAAAAGGGATGACTAGAAGAAGCCCGCTTGGAGTATTCGGGCTGCAGTTTTGGAGGCACTGGCGTGCCCTCCACTTGGAGAGTCGTGACAATGAGAAATCACGCTCTGAACCTCTTCCTCAGGGAGGCAACGCCTGTAGATCACATCTTTGCATAGCTTGTACGAGAAAGGTTCTACCCAGAAGTAAGACTTGATGTCATAGAAGAATTTCTTCTTCTGGTGAGAGGATAGGTCATATGGTATGACTCCCGAGGCCAGGTAATTGGCGATGTCAGTGAACCAAGGGGCTTGCCTCGATGAGAGGGCCAAGAGATGCTCGTCAGGGAAAGCATCATCAATGGGGGCACATTGGCTCTCTACAGTGAGCCTGCAGAGGTGGTCAGCCACTACATTTTCTGCCCCTGCCTTGTCCTTGATCTCCAGGTCAAACTCCTGGAGTAGCAGAATCCATCGTATGACGCAAGGTTTGGCAATCTTAGAGAAGTCCTTGATAAAGCGGCGGTAAAACCCCGCATGACCAAGGAAACTCCGCACCCCCTTAACAGAAGTAGGAGGGAGCAATCGCTCGATAATCTCAACTTTAGCTCTGTCCACCTCAATGCCCCTAGCAGATATAACGTGGCCCAATACTACTCCCTCCTACACCATAAAGTGACATTTTTCCCAATTCAGTACTAGATTGACTTCCTCACATCGATGGAGTACTCGGGTTAAAATTTCCAAACAAAGAGCGAAGGTACCTCCATAGACGGAGAAGTCATCCATAAACACCTCCATGATGTTCTCAGTAAGGTCAGAAAATATGGCAGTCATGCAGCGTTGAAAGGTGACGGGGGCATTACATAATCCGAATGGCATCCTTCGATATGCGAAGGTGCCATACGGGCACGTGAAGGTTGTCTTTTCCTGGTCATCAGGATGGATATGGATTTGAAAGAACCCCGAATAACCATCCAGATAACAGAAAAAAGAGTGACTTGCCAACCTTTCCAACATTTGGTCGATAAAGGGGAGAGGGAAATGATCTTTCCGGGTGGCTTGATTTAGTTGACGATAATCAATGCACATTCGCCATCCGGTAAAGGTCCTAGTAGAAATGAGTTCATCGCGTGCATTCTTTATAACAGTCATGCCTCCCTTTTTAGGAACTACCTGGACTGGGCTCACCCGCTCACTATCAGAGATAGGGTAGATAATTCCGGCATCAAGTAGTTTAAGAATTTTCTTTTTGACAACCTCTTGCATGTTTGGATTTAGTCAACGTTGAGGTTGTCGAGAGGGGCGATGATTGTCGTCGAGAAAGATACGATGCATACAGAACGTAGGACTAAGTCCCCGAATATCATCAATACTATACCCAATGGCACCCCTATGCTTACGAAGCACATCCAACAATTGTTCCAATTGGGGGTCATCCAGATTAGCATTGACAATAACGGGAAATTGATGAGAAGAATCTAGAAATTCATACCCGAGATGAGGAGGTAGGGGTTTGAGTTCTACCTTCAGTGGGCGCACCTCTTCCTCCTTGGAGGTAGGTTCCTCCACACTATGGATCTCTTTGTAGGGCCCCTTGAGGAATCTGGCATACTCCTCCTTCTCACCCAAACTGGAGTGTGTAACGTGGCAACCAATTAATGCGGCCTCCAATGGGTCATCTACAGAACCATGGATCATGCCCTCCTGGTTGAGGGCTTTCTCTAATATGTCGACTCTACAGCAAGAGTCGCCTGAAGTGGGAGAGGCCATCATTTGCGGCAGGCTAAACGCCACCTTCTCGTCCCCCACTTGAAGGGAGAGTTTTCCGTTCTTGACATCAATCATGGCTCCCGCAGTAGCAAGAAATGGTCTTCCCAAGATAATAGGAATGCGGAAGTCTTCTTCCATCTCTATAACCACAAAGTCACAGGGAATGAAAAATTTTCCTACTTGAAGTGGGACATCCTCAAGCACACCAAGAGGGTACTTGACTGAGCGGTCAGCTAGCTGCAAGGAGATGGTGGTGGGCTTCAGCTCACCCACTTGCAGCTTTTTACAGATAGAGTATGGCATGAGACTCACGCTAGCCCCAAGGTCACACAGTGCTCTACTAATGGTGAAGCCCCCGACAGAACAGGGAATGGAGAAGCTCCCTGGATCTGAAAGTTTAGGAGGGAGTTTATTCTGAATGATCGCACTGCACTCTTCAGTGAGAGACACTGTGGCGTTCTCGAGTAACTTCCCCTTATTAGAGAGCAAATCCTTTAAGAACTTGGCGTAGGAAGGCATGTCAGTAATGGCCTCCAAAAAGGGGATGTTGATATGAAACTTCTTGAGCATCTCAAGGAACTTGCCGTACTTGTGCTCCTCCTTAGCCTTCACCAGCCTTTGAGGGTAAGGGACAGAAGGCTTGAAAGGCTTCACATGAGAGAGAATAATTTCAGGGGCATCTTCTTTGGGCTTCTCATTTTGGGCCCTCTCACTTGTAGCCTCACTAGGGATCACCCTAGTGTCAACATCCACAATGTCTGCTCCCTTCTCCTCCTCCCTCATAGGAACTACGGGGCCCTCCAGCTCCCTGCCACTCCGCAGTGTAATAACATTCATCTGACCTTTGGGATTGGTCTCAGATTGACCTGGCAGATGCCCCTGAGGCCTAAACAAATGGCTCACTTGCTGTGCAATCTGGGCAATTTGGTTGTTCATCATTTTCTGGTGAGTGGTCATAGAGTCAAACTTGGAGTTCAGCTGGTTAATCGACTCACTGAGTACCTCATTAGTCTTCGTCTGAGTAGTTATAAAGCGCTCCATGAGGCTCTCTAGATTGGACTTAGGTTGAGGAGGCGGAGGTTGTTGAAGGGCATGTTGGGGAGCTTGGGCATAAGGGGCCCTGTATTGGAAACCGGGAGGTTGTGGTTGGGATTGAGAAAGGTTGGGTGGCAAGGGGTTGTTGTTGCGGTAGGAGAAATTTGGATGATTTCTCCAACCGGGGTTGTATGTGTTTAAGTAGGGGTTGTTTTGTGGGCGCTGGCCATAAATTTGCATTGCATTGGCATGCTCAGCACCTGGGAAAACAGATTGGCACTCAATGGCATTGTAGCCTTGAATGCCACAAACCTCGCAAAGCGCCCCAACTTCAAACATTGTACCAGATGAACCACCCATTGAACTCCCTAAAGGAGTTTCAAGCCTGTTGAAACGCTGCGCCAAGGCATCAACCTTGCTAGCTAGCAAGTCCACAGCGTCGACTCCATATACCCCACTTGCCTTCTTCGGGGTTGCCCTGTCATTGGACCAGTGATAATTATTGGAGGCCATGTCCTCAAGTAAAGCCTTGGCCACCTCAATAGATTTCCCCATCAGTGCCCCACCAACAGCAGCATCAATAGACATCTTCAGGGACTGGTCCAGACCATTGTAAAAGGTCTTGATGAGGAGCCAGTCAGGGACTCCATGATGTGGGCACTGGCGCTGTAAGTCCTTAAATCGTTCCCACGCCTCATATAAAGATTCGCTGTGCAGCTGGGCAAAGGAAGTGATGTCGGCCCGCAGCTTGGCCGTCTTCCTAGGTGGGAAGTATTTGCTCAGGAAGGCTTTAAAGAGTGCGTCCCAGGTAGCAAAAGCATTGGGCTCCTCATTGTGGAGCCAATCTCTGGCTCTATCCCGCAGAGAGAAAGGGAAGAGCCTCAGGCGGATGGTGTCGGTGGAGACCCCATTGAGTTTAATGGTATCACACTTCGCAAGGAAATTGCGAAGGTGCATGTTGGGGTTCTCAGAAGGGTGCCCACCAAACTGGTCTCGCTCCGCCAGCGAGATTAGGGCAGGGCGCAGCTCAAAATTGTTGACCTCGACCGCGGGGTTCACCATAGATGAAGTGAGACCTGACGATTGAGGCAAAGCATAGTCCCGTAGAACTCGGTTATCTTGCCATGCCATGGTGGATTTGGCTTGTTTCTTTCTTCTCGCGTCGCTTTGTTTACGAGCAGTGGCTTCGATTTCAGGATTCAGGGTAAGCAAGTTGTGACTCCCCTGACTGCGCCTGCGCATACAAAGCCAAAAACTACACCAAGCGTAAGCAGGCTCAAGCAAGAGTAAAACAAGCAAGGGGGAAGAGAAGGGGAAAGGGAAAGGAAAAGGGAAAAGAAAAAGGAAAAAGCCTAATCTCAAGCGTTTAAAATCGCTTTCGATGTTGAAAACAAACAAGTTTCCCGGCAACGGCGCCAAAAACTTGTTGTGTTAAAAATGTACCGCAAGTGCACGGTGTCGGTTGTAGCCAGCAAAGGCA
>JACYFF010031958.1:103922169-103954802 GCA_017589665.1 Selenicereus undatus
GGCCGAGCTTGGAGGAGAGAGAAAACGACGAGCCAAAGATAGTGGTGATCATGGCCGGAGACCATAGACCTACTTACTTGGCTAAGCCTCTTCCTTCTCCCATGATCTCTTTTGTTGATCATCATGGCTCTTCGACCATTGAGGGAGTCTGATTTTTCTTTTTCTTTTTTGGTGGGGGGGGGGGGCCCACGAGACTTGTAGCTAGGTCACACCATGAACTTTCATTTTTGGGTTCTTTTTTTTTGTTTAATTTTTTCCCCATTCTTTCCTTTGTTTTTGGGTTTTGGAAATATATGTGTACATTCATAGTTGGTTGCATAAAAGAAGGCTATAAAAACACATACATGTTCATGTATACTTTTCAAATAATGTGAGATTTTGAAAATTCCTAATTAGATTTTTATGAAAAAAAACTCAATGATATAGGTGGTTATACATACCGAGCATTTTAATATAATTAAAGGCAGAGTATAAAATCGAAATAAATAAGACGCTTATAATATGTATTTATAGATATAAATAATCCTCACCATGAAATGTTGATAACAATTTGAACTCTAATAGGAGATAACACATTAATGTTATTAATGATTGCGCTATGTTAGTAATTTATTGATAAGTTTTCATAATATTTTACAATCATATTCAATAAGGAAAGAGATAAAGAGATAGAGGCGCGTAATTGATTATTTCATATTGTGCTAATGTGTTGTTCGGCCAATAAATAGTCAGGTTTTATTGAATATAATGTAATGTTTGGTTAGATGTAATTAATCTTGTAATATATAAAGTAAAGTTTATAATTGTATTTTTATTACCTTATTTGGTTGTATAAGATTGTTGCAATAAAAGAACTATTTTGTAATTATAATTCCATAAAAGAATTATTTTGTAATTATAATTACCGCAAACTAAGTAATGATCATAATTACATTGCAAAGTTGATTGCATTACATTACATCAAATCAAACATTACATAAAGCTAAGAGGATGAGTAGAGCCCAAGAAAGACATATTTGCTACATTCATTGCATGTACAATAACCCGGAAATAAAAGTCACCACTTAACCAAAAGGGTTTTTTTTCCCCAACATTTAACCAAAAAAGTTTGATTAAGAGAAATTTTTTTTATCATTTATAGATTTAAAAGTCGAAAAAACCCCGATACAATAGCCTATCCACAAAAAACGATACAACTATTTGACTTTCTACTTAGGTCTTTTTTGGCAAACAATTGCTAACTGTTAACTGTTCGCTGTTAGCTATTTGTATTAGTTATTAGTTGTTAGCTATTTGTATTAGTTATTAGCTGTTAGTTGTTTGAATCAGCTATTTATATTTGTTGTTTGAGCCAGTTGTTTTTAAACAAATTTTTTAGTAAAATGACCTATTTATGAAAAATATATTTGGAAAAATTCTATCTATGCCCATATCTCTAATCTATAATTTAATTGAGTGCCTGTTTTATTTATTGGTCATCTAATTTTATTTTCAACAATAAGCAAATTTATGTCATGTACAAATTACCTTAATCTAGATCTTATTTTCTTAGTAATTCTCTATAATTTGCATTCATTATTTTCTTATGTTATGTACAAATTTACGTTATATACAAATCATTTTAATAGATACTGATTTAGATCTCTATTTATTAAGAGATAATAATAACTCGACTCTAATAAAATAAGTACATTTACTGTTGGTAAAACCGTATACCAACAGATATTGGTCTGTTGCTAGACTGTTGGTAAAAAGTGGTGATGGTATTAGTTTTACCAACAGATATTGCAATCTGTTGCAAGTGCTCCGTACTACCAACAGAATGAATCTGTGGGTGAATGTCATCGTGTTGCCAACATAGGTATAATATGTTGGTGATGGGAAGTGTTACCATCAGATGCTTCTGTTGGTGCTAAACAAATTGGCGGCATAAATTATTCACCAACATATTGTATCTGTTGGTAATTCTTTCTTTTTCCCACCTTTTTAATCTTTTCCAACACGACGATCTGCTGGTACTACTGATACCGCCAAAAAAGAATCTCTATCAAATTGCAATTTGTTGGTAATTATGTTCTTTCATATACCTTATGATTCGAAACATCTATTGCCAATAGTCCATCCATTCAAGTGGGAACTTATTTTTTCAACGAATACACCTAACCATAATCAAACCTGTAGGTACAATAGTTATCGGCAATAGAAGAATCAACCAAAAAAAAGCACAATGTTATTTAAAAGTTTTCAAAAGTGATATGCATTCACCAAAAGTTCATAAGAAATAAGTACATAACTCTAACAATTGTTTCCATTGAAATTAAAGTCCAAACTATAAGTGCAAACTCAAAAACATTACTTAGTCTACCTAAAAGATAAGTCAAGAGAAAAGTTAACCACATAAGAGAACTCAAACTATGACTCATCATTTTGTTCTTGATCATCAACCTCTTCCCCATTTTCTTCTTCAAATGCATGACCTTTTTCATTGCCATCATCAATATCCTCATCTTCCTCGAATGAAGAAAGAACATCCTCCGTTATTCCCTATTATACAAGCACAAAAGCATAAATCTTAAGAAGAGGTAATAGAGAATATTTATAATCATGACATGCAACTCGACGACAAAGAATGAATGACAAAAATACAATGACAATGCTCCAGATCCACAAAAATAAAGTTAGTTTTAGCATGTTAAGACTCTCGATGTTCATACCAAAACTGCATTTGCACACAATAGCACATAATCACAAATGCGTTCCTAGAAAACTATATGAAGTGCAGGACTAAGGTCGTGACCTATGGTCACAGATCCTTGCGTTGATACCATCTGTGAGACCCCCAACCCGTAGCGTTAGAAGTATCAACGATTTCTTAAATTCCTACTTAAATTCTGGGGCGAAACGGACAGAGTTTTTCCTGAAAACTGACAATTTCCCAGGCATAAAGTCTTACATTAATTCTCTACATCGAGTAGAAATATAAAAGAACATAGAAACAAGCTCAACGGCTATACGCCGGAGTCCACAACTCTACGGGCCACTCGCCCGGAGTATACCAAACATTAAACAATCCGCAAAGAGGCCCTATGTCTAGCTCATCAACAAATATTAAAATATCTAAGCATACCACATATAAGCTTTATATATGACCACTATGTCTAGCTTATTAACAAAGAATAAAATATCTTATATAGAAATACCTGGTGCTTCAAAAGCACTTTCACCAAATTGGTGACATATCCAAGTTTATTCTCCAAACGTTCAATCTTCTCTTGACTTTCTTGTTGTTCTTGCTCGATTTTCCTTCTTTTAGCTCGTTCTTCCTCTAAAGCGCACCTTTTAGAAGTTGAACGAGGAATTTTGACCCCAATGCCAAAGGTCTTAGCATAGCCATATTTGTCTTCTCCAACAACTTTTTTGAAAATTTCATCTCGAGTAGCATCATCACATGAATCTTCTTCAATGCGAGATAACTCATTTTCAATTGCTTCCTGTCATGTTACACATTAGTAAAAAAAATAAAACGAATAAAAAAATTAAATAAAATTAAACACTTATACCTTTGCACTAGCTGAAACATCATCAAGTTTTGTAGGTTTTTTTTGTGGATAGGTCTTCAACGATATTGTAAGCTTATCTGTCTTGTTGCCTTTTTCCTAAAATGTATGTAAAATACTAAATGAGTTACCTAAAATCAAAGTGAGCTATAGTATAAATAGGATATACATAGTACCTCTTCTTCAGCACGTACACGTGCGAAAGTCTTCGTCCCTCCGTAGTGACACATTTTGTTATTGCCCCGATTTTCAATTCCTCTTTTAGTTCTAGCCTGAATGAATAATTGACAAATCACATCACAACAGTTGCATTATTTCAAAATAATTATAACTGTAAATGTTCTTAAAGCACATAATTACCTTTCCCTTCTCTGATTCCCAAAACTGTACTAAGTTGGCCCATGTTTGAAGTGGTATGTGTTCTGGTCTTTTGCTAATTGCTTCATCATGACTTCTACCATCAAATAGTGCCACCTTCAACTCACATTTATAGCCTCTCCAACAAGCATGTATTTTCTCCATTGCCCATTCATAAGGCTCCTTTCCTTCTGGAAAGTGAAATGAACGTTGTACAATAGATATAAAGAAAAAGAACCAATTAAGACTTCAAATAAACTTAAAAGTTCATATTTTTACTTTGAAATCCGCACAGACATTGAGGGCTTGGTGTAAAAAACAGAGTATAGAGGTTCAACTTGGAAAGCAATGTAGTATATATTGAGACATATATACCTTCACCTCTGCCCACACTGAATCTTTTTTCTCTTGTTCAATTTTCCTTCAATCTATACAATCAAGTGGTAGTCTTCTAGGGTCTCGTGCAAGACACCCAATCATGGAAGACATTTGCCTTTGAGAATTACCTATAGGTTGAAGTTGTTCGTTCACATCTACAAACACAGAGTTCTTCAAAACCTTTATCTTATTAGGTCCACGACCCTTCTCATTCTTTTCCTTGGTTGCTTGTATGTGCCTTCTAGTTGTGGTGTTGTGACCACCTTCAGTTGATGATTCACCTCCCATATCATGATTTGCTTCACTTTCTCCACGCTCCAATGAGTTTGAATTGACCTCTCCTATGATGTCACAAAAGCAAGCGAGTGTTATATATGACAATTATAGAAAGTAAATGAAAAATAATTACAAAAAATAGAAATTGCCCTTAGACATAAAAGTAGCATATGCACAATAAGTACATGACTTACTTATAGGAACCTCTCCATTATCTATGGGCTCTAAGCTCCTGTCACCATTGTTACCATGTGAATCAACATGCTTTGCGAGCTCCACAGATTGACTACTAAAAATATTGTTGTTTTAGGCCTCCAATTGTCTTCTTTTCTCTAAACTTCTCGCCAAGTGTTTTTCCACTAAGAGTATAGGAAGAAATAAACATAATTAAAATTTACACTCCATCATTACTTCTATATAAATACTATTTCAGATCCTTTATAATTTAAGACTTACCAATACTATTAAGCAACATGGACCATCTAATAATAGCTATTTCCTCATCACTTTGAGACGGTTTTTATGCTTTTGTACTCTCCTAATTAAAAGGAATATTAAGGTAGGAAAGAAAAATGGGAAATTTTCTATAATTGAGAGTATGTGTGTTTTACTTTAATATTTAATGATACAAAAACTTGCATTCTATATTTAAAAAAAAAAAACTTACTTGTAGTAGTGTGTGGCAAAGAGGATGTTCCTGGTGAGAAGAGAGAACGTCGAACAGAAGTACCTCAAGACAAAGTAGGTGTAGAGCCTTCTTTTGACCTCGGACTACGTCTTACTCCTTGACTTAATAGCTGATTTTTCCTAGACGTCAACATATGCTTCATCAATTTAGAACATAAGTAACTTAAATAAAAGGTTGTTATTACTTTGAGATAACTATAAAACTATGATTAATTTAGGACCTACCGCAAGTTGATCTTTTGTAACCATCCTCTTCTTACCCGGCAATTTTCCTGTGGAAGACATAATCTAAAACAAAAAATATTAGTACTACTATATCAGCATCACAAAGCCCACGAAGCAGTAGTTCTTAGAAATAATGCAATAGATTGGTGAAAAAATAAGAAAGTCATTCTAAATACCAAAATATTTTAGTACATCTATAAATTATTCAGAATTAAAATCATATAATGTTTCATCATCTTCATCACTTTCAGCACTACTATTATTTGAGTCTGTCTCCACATCATTGTTCCTTTCAATGGCATCAACAAAAGGCTCATTCAATGTAACTCCCACGATATCTTCTCTAACATCAACGAATTCTTCTGCATCGATCGAAGTCGAGTTGCCAACTTGTAAAACTTCCACTTCTGGTATGACATCATCTTCCAGGTCATAAAGATCTCTTGGCTTAGTAGCAATTACTACATGCCAGTTTTTCTCTTTGGACTCTGGCACATAAAAGACTTGTACTGCTTGAGATGCTAACACAAAAGGTTCGCTTGTTTTCCAATGTGATTTAATGTTAACAAGAGTGAATCCAAACTCATCTTGCTTTACACCTCTAATTGGATGCACCCAATCACATCGAAATAAGATAACACTTCTTCCTTGAGGATAGCTCAACTCAATGATTTCAGTTAGAATCCCATAATAAGTTATATCTCCTGTATCTGTGCATGAATTCACGAGAACGCCAGAATTTTGCGTCTCGCTCCTCTTATCAATCTTTTTAATACACCACCTGTACCCATTACAGGTGATCTTAGTCACTGTCTTTATCCATTCACTTGGAAATGCACTTAGATATTTCAAATCATCAGCCATGGAACAATCGGCAGGACGATGCGTATGAACCTGAGAATGTACAGATTTTGTCTGTTATGATACATAGACCATGTAAAGTTTGCATATATAAATATCATATGTATAGTAAGATACTTACATTTTGTTCAAACCATTTTGGAAATGTCTTTTTATGAATCTCACCAATGCTTTCATTTGAAGTTTGACATTCAGCACTAACAATCCCATAATGCTCTCTGAAACCATAAGAACACATTTGACATTTTAGAATGAATTTTAGGAATTTTATTATACCAAATCGAACAATAAGGCGCACTTCCTTTGCATAACTTTGAACTTCATCGGAGTTAAATAACACATAGGTATGTGTTTGGTCAATTAGTGAATGGTTAGGACGAATGTCTTTCTTTTTGGATAATACTCGACATCTTAAGGAGAATACAGATAATCCTTTGTAACCATCTTCACCATCATCATTATTCCTTGATGACCTATTCTCGTTAGTCTCCACACCAGGTAAATATCTTGCACAAAATATCAAACATTCATTTGCTACGTATCGTTCAGCAATTGACCCCTCTGGACGACTTTTATTGCCAACAGACAATTTTAATGTCCTCAAGTCCCTATGAAAATCAAAATCACATGACATGGCTATTATATGTAGTTCTAAATATAAAATTGTGGATGTAAAAATTAAAAATTGAGTATATACCTTTCTACATTGTATATCCAATGATAAATGACCGGACCCGTAACCTTTGCTTCATATGGCAAATGGACAACTAAGTGTACCATTATGTCAAAGAAGGAAGGCAGAAAAATGCTTTCCAAACGACAAAGGGTAACAATGATACGATCCTGTAACCTCTTAAAATCTTGAGGTGTTGCAACTTTAGAGCACAGCTCTTTAAAGAAGTTGCTTAACTCAATCAATGCAATTGCCACGTTTTTGTCTTTCATTTTCCTTGCAATCAGTGGCAGTAGTTGTTGCATTATAATATGATGGTCATGGCTTTTTAAACCATAAATTTTACCATCAATAATGCACCTTCTGATATTTGATGCATAACCATCAGGCACTTTCACAGAAGCAAGCAAACCAATAAATTCCTCTTTTTCTTTCTTGCTTAATGTGAAGCACGCTGGAGGAATGTATACTTTGCCTCTGTCTTCTACTGGATGGAGTTTATCCCGAATATTCAAGTCCTTTAGGTCAAGACGTGATTGCAACTTATCCTTTGTCTTTCCTTCAATGCCTAGAAGTGTACCAAGTATACTCTCTGAGACATTTTTTTCTATATGCATAATATCAAAGTTGTGACGTACCAGAAGATGATCCCAATAAGGGAGTCTGAAAAATATGCTCTTTTTACTCCAAGGCATCACTTCATCCCCCTTTCTTTTATTTTTCTTTTTAGTCTCTGGATGTTTACCAAATATGACATCAAGTCCTTCCATTTGATTCAACAAATCAATTCCAGACAGCAATTTAGAAGGAGGTCTCATTTCTGTTTCTCCATTAAAAGCCTTTTTACTACGCCGAAATTTATGATCACCTGGCAGAAAACGACGATGTCCCATATAACACATTTTTCTACTTTTCTTCAAATAAAGGGGACATGTATCGACATTACAATATGAACATGCATACTTCCCTTTGGTTTTCGAACCTGACAAATTCCCATATGCAGGGAAATCACTTGTAGTGCACACTAAGGCTGCTTGTAAATCAAAAGTCTCATCCTTTGAGGCATCATAAGTTTCTACACCTGGCTCCCAAAGTTCTATTAGCTCATCAATTAAAGGTTCTAAGAATACATCGATATCATTTCCTGGAGACTTTGGACCAGGTATAAGTAATGAAAGGAACAAATAAGGTTGTTTCATGCACAACCATGGAGGCAAATTATAAGTCATCAATATAACAGGCCATATACTATATTGAGTGCTCATATTGCCATACGGATTAAATCCGTCACTGGACAAGCAAAGCCTGACATTTCGCGGATCACTAGCGAATTTTGTATACCTATTATCAAAATGCTTCCAAGCATAAGCATCAGCAGGATGTCTTAATCTTCCATCCTCTTTACGTCCCTCTGCATGCCATCTCATCAAAGGAGCTGTCTTAGATGACATGTACAACCTTTTAAGCCTAGGTATTAGAGGAAAGTGACGTAAAATCTTTATTGGAACTGGATTGCCAGAAGCTAATTTCATTATCGTCCCATCATCTGCGAGCTTATATCTAGAAGCATTACACTCGGGACACTTGGTGAGTTCAACCTTATCCTTCCAGAAAAGGACGCAATCATTAGAACATGCATCTATCTTTTTGTAACCAAGATCAAATTGTTTAATGATGCTTTGCATTTGTTTAAAGGAATTCGGCAATCCTGAATCTTTTGGAAGAGCCCTTTTGAAGAGTTTTGTAAATGCATCAAACGCCCTGTCACTAACATTATACAAGCATTTAAGATGATACATCTCAACAATAAATGAGAGTTTACTAAACTCTTCACACCCCGGATACAGGGGCTGACCCGCATCTTCAATTAGTTTAAAAAACCTCTTTGTTTCTTCATCAGGGCCTGAGGAATCATTAATGGATTCATGACATGCAAAACCATCCCCTATCATATCATACATATCATGTTCGATGGAACCATGACTCTCATGATTAAATTGATCATCTAGCATTTCATCATTGCCATCATTATCACTTAGAATTGACTCCCCATGATAGACCCATACATGTTTACGGTAGTTAGGATCCATCCCTTTCATAAGAAGGTGAACTCTTACAACTTCCCTTTCATGGTGGAATCGATTAGCACATGTTGTACATGGGCATAAAATCTTATCATCAACAGTAGAAGTTGAAAATGCATGATCAAGAAATGCATTTAGATATTCCATATATTCATTATCCATTCGTCTCAACTTCACCCAACTCTTATCCTTAAACACATCCATAATGCCAAGTGCCAACTTCCTACATATCATAATTTTCAAATAATTATTCATTCTTAAGATATAAGGTAACAAGCATTACAACAACAATTATAGTAAAAATTAATCTTCTTGAACTTTCTTTGAAATCTTGAAACTTCTGATATCTGAGAGATGACTATGTCTGTCGTCTCTAAATATTCTGTTGCAATCTCAGACAAGTTGCTTGGACTAAACCTTAGTTGGCTATGGTAGAGTTGTTTTCGTCATCTTTGTGAATTGGAATTCTAGTTTACTTTGTATATTTGTATAAGGAATCCTATAGAGCACCAAATACCATAAGCATATATGTTATAAATACTTACTATTTTCTTGGATTTTGTTCTCTGATTTTTTAGGAAGTGTGAAGGTAAGTATATATGCTTATATATTTACCTTCATACTTCCTAAAAAATCAGAGAACAAAATCCAAGAAAATAGTAAGTATTTATAACATATATGCTTATGGTATTTGGTACTCTATAGGATTCCTTACACAAATATACAAAGTAAACTAGAATTCCAATTCACAAAGATGACAAAAATAGCTCTACCATAGCCAACTAAGGTTTAGTCCAAGCAACGTGTTTGAGATTGCAGCAGAATATTTAGAGACGACAGACAGAGTCATCTCTCAGATATCAGAGGATAGGTTTGGGTCACCAATAGTCCAATTAGCGTTATTCATGTAGAAGTTTCAAGATTTCAAAGAAAGATTCTGACTTCAGAATTTCATGGCTCGTTCTACAATTTTACTGAAATTTTTTTTGTTATGATTAGATAGGAACGTCGTATTATTGTCAACTACTTTTAACAGAGAACATGCCCAGCAAAAATGGGACTGCCCATCAGTATGCATAAAACAATCACACATCAATTTTCATTATTTCTTTTTCGATTAGTTTAGTGAAAGGAGAGAGACACAGAGAGAATGTTTTAAGAGCACTTTTCAAATTAGTAAAGCCATATTGCTCCTAAGTTACGATTCAAGTCTCCTTAGCACAGCAATGTTTTTACATAATGACAGCATCCTTGTACATTATTGAGAAGCAGAATGAAGACAACATCAATCAAGATGAACCTTCAGATTGCAGGAGAAGTAAAATTTGAACTTTCCCACACAATTTCCTTAAGCACACACAACTTACCAAGATACTAAGAGAGAGGAGAGGAATGACAAATTACAGATAGCCACTAGATATTAAAAGAATCTACAATCCTTGTACATATGAAACTGTCTTCTCAATATATCTGTTAGCTACACAACAACATAACCATCTTTTGAAAATCTGTCCCCTTCATTTTCTTCAATGAGCACTACTAGTGGGCAACAATGAATTTCTAAACGAGATAACAAAGCTCTAACTCGCAAGAGGTGCTATTCAGTGTCAAAGTAGGAAATTGAGTATCAGTGAACTGGCTGAAAATCAGATCAGAACATTCAAGATAACAGATTGAGGCATACACATCAAGTTTGAGGACAGTCAAAAAATTAATAATACTCTGGCTACCAGCTAGTTTAACTGCTGAAATGTACTATCCTATATTGCAAAAACTGATAAACACCAAAACTGATAAATGACTAACTATCAGATGAGTTTGGGTGATAGAACTATCCAGGCAAATTGACAAGATACATACAAAACTGATATCTTAAACAAAACAAGCATTCAGCAGGGGAAAGCTTGTCACAAATAGCCCCACGAATTGAACAACCCAACAAATTCAAAGCACTCAAAACTCTTCATTCCAATTAGCTACTACCTTAATTGCCTTTCAAACCCAACAAATTTAATGGAATTGCAAAAACACCCTACCTTCAATGAATTGCAAATTCAACACCAACAAGCCTGATATCTTGCGTTTGGCCCCTCTTTTCTGGCACCAAAGACTCGATTTTTCGCCACCAAGCCGTCCAGAAGTTCGCTTCAACGATAAAATACGACATTCAGAAACTAACAGGAGATTGAAAGAGAAGATCGGAAGAGCAATACACACCTTCGAACCTTCAGAATTGAACACCACGAGAGCAATTTCAATGGCGATTGATGCAGATTTTCACACCACGAACACCCAAAAAGCAACACCAATGGCGATTGATGAAGAAGATGAACTAGGGTATGCGTTTGATGGGCGAAGATGAAGCTGTGCGACTGCTCTGTTTGAATGTTTAGGCGGTTTAGCGTGCGTTTGCTAGGCATTCGAATTTGGCTGAGTAAAACAAAAACAAACCTATTTTATTTTGGGCCAAAGCTAGAGAAACGTAGCTGTTTTTTTTTTTTTTGATCAGGAAGAAACGTAGCTGATTTTATTTAATATTGATCATGATAAATTAATTTTATTTTGGTACTGCTAATTATAACAAAAAAATTAAACATAATCAGTATATATATATTTATTTAACCTTTCTCATAATAAATTAATTTTATTTTGGCACTTCTAATTATAACAAAAAAAAATTAGGCATAATCATTAAATATATATTAATTTAATCTTGATCATAATAACTTAATTTTAGTTTGCCACTCCTAATTTTAACAAAAACAAAATTAGGCATAATTTCTAAATGATGGTAATGATGCGGGAGGTGGCCTTGGGGAGGTGTAGAAATAGGAAGGAGGATCCTCGACCTCCCTAGGACAAGCATAGGCGGTCGCGAAGTAGGATGTGAGAGGGACGGCCGCAGAACAAGTGGTAGGGCTGGCAGACAACATTGGAGATCCCCCATGTCCATCATATATGGCAACCTCAGGAGCAGCATCAAATGGGGAATGTGGGATAGACTCCTCTGAGGGTGGGGGAATGACAGGCGTTAGAGGCGGTGCAGGGGGTGGAGGGAAGCTGAAATCCATCCTCTCCCCGCATATAGTGAATGACATGGTGCCTGTCTGCACATCGATCACCGCCACAGCAGTCGCGAGGAATGGGCGACCTAAGATGAGTGGGGATGGAAAGTCCTCATCCATGTCAAGAATAATGAAATCGCACGGGATGAGGAACTTGCCCACCTGGATCGGGACATCCTCCAGAATGCCGACAGGCTGCCTGATGGAGCAGTCTGCTAGCTGAATGGTCATGCTGGTGGGCATGAGGTCCCGTAGTTGCAGCTTCTGGCAGAGAGAGAGCGGCATGAGGCTCACAGTGGCGCCCAGATTGCAAAGGGCTCTCTCGATCTGCGTATCCCCTATGCAGCATGGGATAGAGAAGCTGCCAGGATCCTGCAGTTTTGATGGTAATCGCCTCGGTAGAAGTGCGCGGCAGGATCCAAAAGTGGGGGTCACTGAAATCACCCCGGGCTCTCCCTTCTTGGACAGGAGCTCTCGTAAAAAAATTGAAGTGTGCAGGTGCATTCTTGAGAGCTTCCAAAAAGGGGCGACTGGCATAGATTCGGTGTAGGGTTTCCAAGAACTGCGCGAATCTAGGTTCAAGCTGACGTAGCTTGGACCATGCCAGTTGCTGAGGGTAAGGCACTGGGGGTTGGTATGGGCGGGGAGGAGGTGACGGTCTAGGCTCCCCAGTGAGGCTCAAATTCTCTTCCCTCATATTCCCCTCAGTTCCTGCAGAATCAGGAACTGTAACGACCTCCTAGAGAACCATCACCGGGCTCTCCACTAACCCCTCTTCCATCGTAGAGATGGCATTGACATGGTGTCGGGGGTTGACGTCTGGTTGGCCTGGAAGTTGCCCTTGAGGTCGGGACAGGAGGCTCACTTGCTGGGCAATCTGGGTGTCAATCTTCTTCTGATGGGTGGCCATGACATCGACCCTGGAGGTCAGCTGATGGATCGACTCCTTAAGAGTCTCATTAGTCGTGGTCTGGGTCGCTATGAAGCGCTCCATAAGACTCTCCAGGTGAGATGTGGATTCAGGGGGTGGAGGGGGTGGAGTGTAGGGGGCTCGGGTATGGAAACCGGGTGGCTGGATGTGATTCTGAGGGTGAGGGTTGGGATTTTTGTAGAGGGGGTTCATGTGGCCTTTCCAACCCTGGCCGTAGGTGGTGGGATGGGGGTTATTTTGAGGAGGTGTGGGGTAGGTATGGTACGCGTTGACGTGTTCAATGATGGACGGAGCATTATAACACTCAACGGAAGTGTGGCCCTGTACACCACATGCCTCACAAATGGCATAGATCCCCATGGACGACCCTGTAGAAGTAGCTGAGGAGGTAGCCACTTTCTCTAATCGCTGTGCGAGGGCGTCTACCCTGCTCGCTAGGAGCGTCACAGTGTCAACTGCGTGCTTGCCACCACCTCTCTTAGGGATGACACTCCCGCTTGCCCAGTGATAGTTGTTGGAAGTCATCTCTTCCAACAACGCCTTTGCCGCCTCGATAGATTTGCCCATGAGAGCGCCCCCTGCTGCGGCATCAACCGTGACCTTCACTGACCGTTCCAACCCATTGTAGAAGGTTTGGATTAGGAGCCAGTCAGGAACTCCGTGGTGGGGGCACTGTCGCTGGAGGTCCTTGAACCTCTCCCATGCCTCGTAAAGGGACTCACCATCCTGCTGGGCGAAGGAGGTGATGTCCGTCCTCAGCTTGGCAGTCTTGCCAGGTGGGAAGTACTTGCTGAGGAACGCCTTGGAGAGTACTTCCCAAGTGGTGAACGAGTTGGGTTTCTCGTTCTGCAGCCAGTCGCTGGCTCTATCCCGCAGTGAGAAGGGAAAGAGCCACAAGCGGATGGCGTCGGCGGACACCCCGTTCAACTTGATGGTGTCACACTTCGCAAAGAATCTGCGAAGATGCACGTTGGAGTTTTTCGAGGGGTGCCCACTGAATTGCTCCCTCTCCACGAAAGTGATTAGTGCGAGGCTGAGCTCGAAATTGTTAGCCTCGATGGCGGGGCTAACAATGGAGGAGGTTATGCCCGATGCTTGAGGGAGGGCATAATCTCGCAACACGCGATGATCCTGCTCAGCCATTTCGACTCGTGCTTGGTGCCTCTTTTTTGCACCGCTTTGCCTTCGGGCGGTGGCTTCGATTTCTGGGTCAAGAGAAGCTAGTGGTTGGCCCCTTTGACTACGCCTGCGCATACAAAGCCAAAAACTACACCAAGCGTAAGCAGGCTCAAGCAAGAGTAAAACAAGCAAGGAGGAAGAGAAGGGGAAAGGGAAAGGAAAAGGGAAAAGAAAAAGGAAAAAAACCTAATCTCAAGCGTTTAAAATCGGTTTCGATGTTGAAAAGAAACAAGCTCCCCGGCAACGGCGCCAAAAACTTGTTGTGTGAAAAATGTACCGCAAGTGCACGGTGTCGGTTGTAGCCAGCAAAGGCAAGTACGGGTCGTATCCGCAGGGAACTTGGTTTCAATCACCGAATCAACCTTTAACGCTTAATCTAGGCTTAAGTCTAATGGAGTGAGTTTTACTGATTCTATTGAGTCTAATCCAATTATGAAGAGAATCCTGAATTGAGATTCACCACACCATGATGTTCCTTGGAAAACAAACTAGGTTATGTAAATTTGCCCGCACGATAATTGAAATGGAATGATTACCAATTAAAAGCATCTACGCCTTCTTTCAAATTTTGATTTATATTCGTGTTGTTGAAATAAAAAAAAATCCAACCCTTGATTCAATCACACCAAAATTTTCAGTTTCTGCCTACAGTTCAGGGCCTTGAACTGTATTTTAGGGCATTGAAATCAGAGCAATGACAAAACAAACGAACTTACCTTATTTTTACTTTTAACAAACCATAACTTACCATATGCTTTTGCGAAGCTCTAGTGTTTCCTTGTCCACTTAAATTTTCAAGAGAATCAAATGCTATTGAAAATTCATTATTAGTACATAAATGAGGAATCAATAATATCCCATGAACATGTGCATTCTTTTTTTATTTCTTCAAGAATGAAGTTGCTCGATCAAATCTTGATACCCTTTTCTTCTTGGATTCAAAATTGTTAGAAGTAAGAAAAATTAATGAGGTAAAAATTTTCTTTCCCTCAATCTTGACACATTTTCTTGATTTAACACCACGATCAAGAATTTTTGAAAGTTGAAAATTTGGTGTGGTATTTAAATCATAAAAAATGTGACAACTTGGAGAAAAACTATTATTGAAAATTCAATTATGGATGTTACCTCATCCTTACCGCTTTGAAGAATAGATGAATCATTATTTTTCTCACTATTTTCAAGAAATTTCTCAATTTGGGCATGCTTGACATCATTATGTATAAACCGTTGAATTGGATCATCATTTTCTTGCTCTTGCTCTTCATGTGGTTGGTGATCCTCAACTTGCTTAACATTTCCATTTATGATTATTTCGTCCTGCGCCACAAATTCGCTTAGTACCACATTTTGATTAGTACCATATAAACTATAAAGCGTCTTTCAAATTTTCTTGGCACTATCATAATGTGAGATCAACTCATAAATATCAACAGTGAGAGCACAAAATAAAATGTTTATAGCTTTAAAATTTTGGGATATCTGCTTGCAATCATCTTCAGCATATTCATCTTCCAATTTCTCAATAACTATTGGACCTTTGACCATGATCTCCCAAAGATCGAGACCCTTGTGCTTGATATAACGTTCCATTGTTTCCTGCCACAAAAAATAATTAGTACCTTTAAAAAGTGGAGGGCAGTCAAAGTCAAAATCATAACTAGCCATGAGATCGAACTATTAGACAGTAAAGTCTCACAAAAATAGTACTAGCTCTGATGTCAATTGTTGACCCGGTTTGGTTAGTTAAATCACCCTAGATGAGGGGGTTGACTAGGGTGATGATCAATGTCACAAATTAATCGAAATAGACATGCGGAAAATGTAAATGTGGACAAAACACAAAATTTATAGAGGTTCGGCCACGCCTAATCCTCTACCCACAGACGCCTCTTGTCGATGGGATTTTGAACCTCTTTCTTTTATTATGTCGGTCGATTACACACGTTTCACAAATCGTACAACCTACTAGTTAACCCTACAACTATATGTGTCCCAACGTACGCGTTGCTCCCCAACCATACTTGGGTAGTCGGCCCTCCGACTAATCAACCCAACCCAATACAAAAAAATGTAACAATTATAAGATACACTTTTTTGGTAGAGAGCAAAATAAATATGCTAACGTAAGTTCAAACTCCTATCAAATTACTCTTCTTGATTTACAAGTGTAGCCTTCTTTCTTCTTCTTTGCTTGTGCTCTCTCATGTGTCTCTTCCAGCTGCCAATACCTTTCCTTTTTATAGTCAAAAGGTGTTGAAGAGGTTGGAAAGAAACATGGTAAGTAACCGTTGCACCAATTAAGGAAAAATGATTTTTAATATCGTTTCAAGGCCTTGAACCTGCCCTTTGAAGCCCTTGAATTCCACTATTCTCCTCAACGACTTCTAACGGCTACTTTTCTTGATTTGGGTTGAATATCTTGACTGAGAATCTTCTATAACCATTCATAATTTGCAACATAATCTTCCAAGATATTCTATCACAAGTTATTATCATATTAAGAGTAAATCTTTGACATTGATGACTATAGCTCTATAATCTTATATTCAAATTTAAATCACACAATATAATATCATAAAGATAACATGTTCAAATTTGAATATTAAACAACCTCAAAGATATTGTGACACCTTATATAAAATCAATTAAGTAATATTAATATTCCAACATTCACTTCAAAAATATAGCACATTTAAACAATAACAATTACTAAGATAATTCAAATATAATCTGATGAATATGTCAATTGATTAATCTCCTTTTGTCTTTCATCAAAAGATATTAAAAAACTCAATGTGAGCTTTTAAAAACGCTAACAATGAGCTTGTGCCTTAATCTTTATGCACGTACAACAAAATTAAAACATATTAAAAAACTCAATGTGAGCTTTGAAAAACGCTAACAATGAGCTTGTGTCTTAATCTTTATGCACGTACAACACAATTGTCTAGACGCAATCTATAGATGCATGCATAATTTATATATGGGGCGAAGGCACGTTCTACAAAATATGCATATATAAACATTAAGCAAGGTTGGTTATTAAGCATGTGAAAAGGCTATATAATATCTTATCTAACTTACTGAAAAATGTATGGACACCCTTTTTTAAGTCGTCTTTGTTCTTCCTAATCTACCCTGAAAGCATCAAATCAATGCATAACATTCACATCAATTATCAACCAACAGACTTGACATCACCAATGTATTGAGTACTTAAAATAAGTAAAGAGATTAGTCATGTCTACTACAAAAAAATTATCCATGTTATATATATTAATGAAGCCAATCACGTATAAATCTATTTATGGAAACATATTTCAACTCTGATACCGTACGTCTTTCCTACTATCTAATAATTTATTAAGGATGCAGGGAATCTTCTTATAGTAAGAAAACATTTGCGTTGGGCTAGTGGGCTGTAGCCGTGGAAAGTAATTCTTTTTTTTTCTGATTATTAGAAGTCATAAATAAACAAAGATTATACTAAGCATCCATGTTGAAAAACAAGGCATCAGTACTTATAACAACAGAGACAACAAACTAGCATTGAAAAAGACTTCAAACAAACATTAATGTCCATGGATTGGCAAAAGGAGCTCCAAGAACCCTTGACAATCGATTGTTGACATTGTTTGACACGTTTTAAATGCAAAGCTGCCACACCTACGATTACTACTTCCTCCACTATACTAGCTTTATTTTATTTTTATTCCTTACCCAATATTACTCACCTTTTGTTATTTGTCAGTTGGATAGACAGAAAAAAGCAAGTAATATGGACCATGAAATGTCTATATCGAGAATCATTTTAAATTGGATAAGTGTAGAAGTTAATATTAATTGAGATGAATTTGGATTTAAAAGAAATCAACGGCCACCTTTTAACAATCTGAAATTTTGAACATTCCGTATTATTATATTTAATTTAATTTGTCTTTAAATTACTTGTTCATAGTTTAGAATAATGAAAATAATTAGTGCAAATTTTAGCTTTGACTTGTGTTAATTTTAAGACCGTAATTGACGTAATAATGTATCGAAATAAATTACACCTTCCTTTACACCACGTATTCATTTAAGACGTTTTAAAAAATTTCACCAATTAATTACAATAGCTGCCATCTTTATATTAAATACCGAATACTTTCATTGTTTCCCCTAATTAAGTTACATGGCAATCTATGCAAATAACAAAGCAGATTTGAAACAAAAGTTGAAAGTTTAGAAAACGAATCAATGATTATTTAGCTACAGATTATTGTCCATTAATTAGGAGTTTTCATGGTAGACAACCTAATGAAATGATTAAGACTTAAAAATATTTTTGATTATATTAGTTTTGGTGGTGTGATTAGTGTTTTAGGCATTGTCATTTGACATGATGGTTATTGGCGTACATAATGGGGGGATTAGGTGGAGACATTCATATATAGATGTAGCGACTCGGAGACGAAATAATGGGTGGGTGGAGATTTTAGAGCAGGATGCCATCATTTACTTGTCTTTATTCTTTAGTTCCTGTCCTCCAACGTAACACATCGGGGGGGGGGGGGGGGGGGATTTATCTTCATCAAACTCTAGATTACTCAAGCATCATTGTTAAAGCTAAGTAATTGTAAAAGATTTTAAGATTCAAAAACAAATTTGTGATGGTAGAAATTAATAATTTTTTTTATAGATGAACAATAGCTGAATTCCTTTGTTTAACGAAGAAAATAAAGTTTGTTAACGAAAAGTCATACAATATATACGTTGATAATTTCCTAACAAGAATAATTATAAAATATGAATATATACCCTTATTTTCATAAAGCTAGTAGTAAGTATACTTTTCACTCGATCACTCGGTATTTATAGCAACACTGTAATATTCTATCAGTCTCATATTCATAGTCAAATATTGGGAACAAAAAAAAATAGTATTAAATGCATTTTCCTTATAGTAATATACGTAGATATGTTTTTCAATCTATAGAAATACTAATAGGCCTTTGGAAAACGCAATTTCGATAGTATTATGACACTAGTAAATTGATATATTCATATATTTGATAATAAATATGGGAGCAAGAGACTATTAATTATGAGCTAAAATCAAATCAAATTCTTATTGTCTCGTATCTTTTGGTAATTATTGTTAAACCATATAGTAATACTATTCTACTTTGTAATTTTGAATTAATTTGATTAAAGAAAATCCAAGGAAAAGTTCCACTCCACTACATCATAATATAATTTCTTTTTCTTTTTCTTTCCCTTCTTTTTTTGTGAGTGGGCTATGTTGAGAAAACCAGCTTAGCTTGAATAAACTTGAATAATCAAATGAGATGTTGGAGCTCACAGAATCTCTAATTACTTCTTTTGCTGCATTAAAACCACGCATAACAAAAAAACCTGAACCGTTTGTTGGAATAATCACATGTAAATTAAACCACACGTAATTAATTATAATATCATGGAATACAAAATCTGATATATATATGCTTGAAGCATTGATGCTCGAAATTAAAGGAATTTCTAGCCTTCCCTTTTAAATAAAGTGAAAAGTAGTTTTAGGTGTAGGTGTTTGGTCTTGCAAGCAAGCCACTAAAAATTAGTATAATAAATTGGCAGTTATTAACATGAATTCATGCGGCGCCTGGGAAGTTAGATTCCTTCTATTTTGTCCTTATGATCCATTAGAAGGCCAACAAAATACATATTTTATCCTTTTATATTTTTGACCTTAAGTTGATGGATAAAGGTTCATAAGTAGGTTCAATATTTTAATATATCCCTTCACGTGGTTGCTGTAAAGACCTTGATCTCTTCACCGTGCGAATAATTCAATAAAAATGATGTTAAGACTAGAACCTAGAAAGACCTCTCACTCAAAAAAAAATAAAAATTTGATAGTATGTTTAAGAGCCAACTAAATCAAAAGTTTAAACATTTAATAGTCTTACTTAACAGTATACAATGGAACCCCTATTTAATTTTCGGAAGATTTAATAGACTTACTAGTTAATAGCTCAAAGGAAGAGGGAATAATAGTTAACTAGGCCTCAAATCTAATTGCTTCCCTGGAAGAGGAATAAATTTAATTAAATCCAAAACAATGATTGGAAGTTTGATGGAATAATTCATTGATTAGCTTTTTTTTGGTATGATAAATCAGACAATTTTAAATTCGGGTCAAACTCAGACGATAAAATTAGAAGAAAAAAAAAATCTTACATCCAATTTAAAATTTGAATGAGAAATTCATGACAATATACCCAAATTCTTTTTAGATTTGATGAATATGAAAATTAGGTTGGACAAAACTTTACAGCCATATTTACACATTCTGAAACATGCTGAGCATATACAATCTAGTACTCAAACCCATGTACATACACACGTACATAGATACACACAGATCCATCATCGTAGATGCATGCTCTCACACACGTACACATGTGCGTGTGAATAAATACATACGTATATGACGTATGTAAGACTGGAGGGAAAAATATGTGGGGGGACGCGGGGGGTCGACCTGACCACTCTTTGTTTGCCGGCAAATCCAGTCTTGAGATCTTCGCCATGATTAGACAAATGGACAATTATCTTTGAGATTAGTTGAATATCTTTGACTTATTTCGCTTAACTTTTGGGGGGGTTACAGACGCAAGTACTACTGGTACTACTACTGTGTGGTTTTCGTGCAAGAAAAAGGCCTCAGAGTTCCCTGTAACTCTCTCTCTATCTCTATCTCTCATTGTAGTGGGGAACAGTAAGGGACACTAACAGATGACCAATCTATTCATGTGCTGGGAAACAATTTTTGTGGTGCGTCTTACAGCTAATACAGCCAATCATCTTAGCAATACCATCATTTTTATTTTTTTTATTTTTTTTTTAAATAACCTTTCTCTCAAAGGTTTCTTCTATTCATAAAAGATACGAAGAAGGTCATTATGCGAAACTTCATTTTATACTATTGTGAAATGTAATGACAGATCATATTTAGCTAATTAGTCGACTGCATAGTTTCCTTACCTAAAAATATGAGTACGTTGTTACAGAGTTGAATGTAAATGTGAGCAACACCATGATATATCTCAACAATCTTTTTGTCTCTTTTCCACATTGATCAAAATGCTCTTGCGCACTTAGTACTAATTAATTATATTATCATCACTCATTGATTGATTACTTAAGCAAACAACCGGCCAGAGATTCAAAATGGTGTGAAAAACACGGCTGCATCCTGTAGTTAGACAATCGTCAAAAAGCCACCATGTCATGCTCTTCCTGAAATTTGTATGTTGGCATATTCTCTCGTAAAAAGTAAAATGTGGATGATGAAACAAAAATATTTATTAAAAAATAGTGATTATTATCCATTTTATTAATTAATAAATTATAATTTAATCTAAATTGCTTTATTAATGAGTTGATCTAACCCGATCCCTTATCCAATTCCATCAAAGATCTATGATAGTAGGTCAATATTTTAAGAATCGACAACAAGTAATTTTTAAAACAAAAATTAGCTCGAAAAGCTTTATGGGGAAGTAAAGAGTTTTAGGACATGTTCTTTTTGTTGGTAGATTTCAATTTTTCAATTTCAACCAACTTTAACAAAAAAATTTAAACTTCAATCCGCTTTAACCAATTTCAACCCAATTCAGCCAACTTCAACTCACCTCAATTGAAAAAAAAATATGAACTTCAACCTATCATATAAAAAAAAATACAAACTTCTTCTAACTTCAATCCACTTCTACCTATTTTAACCAAAAAAAAAAATCAAATTTAACCAATCTCAAATAACTTAACTTATTTTTCAACCTATGTTTTCCAACTAAAAGAACACACCTTTATAGAGTCAACTGTTGTTAGTGCTTAGTGCGGCATATAATGGTAACCAATACCCTTCAAGTGGCATCTATAAATAACCCCCCAACTTAATCCCACTTACGCATCCTCCTTCCTTCCTTCCTCCCTTCCAAACCAGAAGAAAATTTAGAGAGAGAAACAAAAAAATCAGAGCGAGAGAGAGAGAGAGAAAATGCCCACAACAAACACAAGAGGGGGAGAAACAAATACAACAATAATCCCATATCTATTTGGTGGGCTGGGTCTTCTTTTGGCCCTCATTGCCATTGCTCTTATCATACTTGCCTGCTCCTCTAGAAAGAAGCGTCAACCTCCCGACGCCGCCGCAAAACTCGGCGCCGCCGTGGACGACCACCAGCCCGCCGCCCCCGAGGTGCCAAGAATCGTTGTAATCATGGCCGGGGATGACAAGCCCACGTTCTTAGCCACCGCCGCTCCGGTGAACCCGCCTCCTCATCCTCCGGCTGATTCTCAGGTCTAAACTCCCCTACATGTTTAGGGGTCCATATCTCATGGGAATACTCGAGGTGACGGTAGCAATAAGAGAGCGAAATTAAGATGCTTGATATATGGGCAATATGTGATTGCCACAAATTTTGTCCCCCTTTTTGGGTCTCAATTTTGCAGAAAAGAATGTAAATGGGAGAGCTGGAGAGTTGTAATTAGTATCACTTTTTGTGCCACATAAGTGATTTTTGTTTTTATGTTATTTTGGCTAAAAAGTTTTTTGTTAGATCATTGTTAAATTTCAAAACCACGAAAAAATGACTTGTATAATCAATATAAATTAGCTCTTAGGTTAGATTCTAAGGAAAAATATGTGTTCTAAGCCCCCTCCTCAAGTCTCAAGGCTCTAAGTCCTCTATACATATTTGGAGATTTATGTCTTATGGGAACACTCTAGGTGAGGGTACCGTATGACAGAAGAAAATTAAGGTATATGTAGACCGTACTACATATGTAGACAATACGTAATTCCCACAAAATTTTGTCCCCTTTTTTTTTTTCTTTTTTCAGTGGACTTAGTGTTAGTTTTGCGGGAAAAATGTAAATGGAAGAGCTAAAAAAAATTGTACTTAGCTTCAAATTTTTTTTGTGCTAGTTATGTTAGGATTGTTTTTGCGTTATTCCGCCCAAAAAGTTTCTTTTTACATCATTGATAAAGTTAAAAAAAAAAACAAAAAACAATACAATAATATAACTGACTCATTCAATCAATGCAATTTATCTCGTTCAATTTGTCACACAAAAATTGATTGCATATTTCCAAACGAGCAAGATTTTCACGGCATAATATTGAGTAGTTGCGTGGTTAATGTAGCGATTAGCTTGATGAAGAAGCAAAGCAAACCATGTGTGGAGGAGTAGTTTATGGTTGGCGTCAAATGAAGTCCGTGAATCCAGCTGGAGTGTGCCTTTACAAGCAACTCAAGACGCGGCGTACATACAAAGTCTTTTTCCGTAGTTGCTTTTACACCTAAACAGCTAAACTGAACCAGTGTTAAACCAAATCACGCAATTAAGCTTAGTACCACGGAAAACGGCGCAAATCTCGTCTATAATTGTATATATGTGGTTGTAATCTTTGGAGGAGTCAATTTCTTAAAAAAGTTGTTAATAGTGTGTTTATTGTTGTAATCTGTATTTCACAAGTGGAACAGATAATACACAATTCACTCTGAAATATGATGAAAATCAAAACGTATTAGTTATATATGTCGATCGCTCATCAGTAGAAGTAGGCATTGAACCGTGTTCAGCCGGAAGCCAGCCCGTTTACAAAGTGGGTTAGGTTGGGTTATTGCAGGCTTGTCAACTATATGGATTGGGTCGAGCTTTTTATGAAAATAAATGAGCCAGGTTGGGTTGACCTTTTTGGCTCCTTTTAAAATGAAATAAACTTGCACAAAAAAATTGTATAATAATTATTGTTATATATAATGTGTTTGTAATAAGCTTAACAACATGTAAATTATTGTGGTAAGTAAGTTAAAAAAGAGTATCAAGTCATTAAACATGCCGTTAATATGCCGACCCAACTCGATCCGTTAGTATACTTTAATGGGTTGGCCCACTGTTAACATGATTCATTATTGGCCGAACTTTTATTCATTTATTGTAAACAAGCTGATGTATTTGATCTGATGAATATCAAGTCTGTTGTCCACCCTTATTCATCATTACATTCTCATTTTAATATGACTATTACAACCTCAAATCCAAACAAAATAGCAGTGGTGGTTGGGATAGTAGCAATACATACGCCTAAGAAAGCAAAACATAATGGTAGGGTTGTTCATCAGTCTAAATTCGGACCGTATTGAATTGGACCGAATACCAAATAAGGATACGAAGGCATATATACTGAAGACCGGACCATATACAAGTCGGTCTAGATTTAGATGGGATCGAAAAAAGGGGATCAAACTGAACTCGGACTGAATTAGTCTGAAGACAATAAAGTAGTGATGGGTTCAAATTACATCTAGGTTTCATTACTAGATATTTTGGTGTCCGATTGCATCCCTCAAAATGCAAACATGCTTGAACTCAATTAATTGACAAATTACTGCACTTTATTTGAGAAAAATTAAACGAAACTACCACAACACCATGTCCCAGAAAAGAAGGGAAGTTCAACATCGAATTGAGGAGAGGTTGTGAGTTTCGAATTTGTGAGAAGCAGTGGCTACACAGTACCGAAAATTCTCAACACAAAGGCAAATAGCCATGGTTAAGCACTGGAAGATGTCAGGAGAAGTTGACAGGAGCACGGGGCTGAGTGTGCGAGCAAAATAGGCCAAGGCTGAGAACTCTAACTGCTGCTTGCGTTTAATACTCAAAACCCTCGAATTGGGGGTCAGTCCTCCGGTTCATCCAGTCCAGACCGAGATTGGAACGAAGACCGAACAAGACCCAAGCCTTGGACCGAGAACTGGATCGAATTAATGAGACCCGGTCCAGTCTGATCCGATCCTAGCCGATCTTTAGTTCGATCCGATTCTAGATCGAATAATGAATCTCTACACGATGGAATTATTTTACACCACCATATGCATTGGCTAGTCAGAAAGGTGTGCCTATAATGAGCACATTATTTTATACCACCAGAAGAAACGAAGTAAAAGGGAGGGGGAATACTGCCTCCTTGTCTACTACCACCATAATCATCACAAGGCTAGAGCCAAATAGCCAATTATCAAAAGTTCAAAGAGCGCATCAGTGCTTGCTAGCTCTTTCTGGGAAAGTCCCAAAAGTTGGACACCATATAAATAAAGAAAATAAAAAAAAGGGAAGTTCTTGATATGAAGGGCAATGGCTTCTAGGCTCTAGCTCCCAGGTACCAACTTTTTTCAATTAATATCTTCTTTTTTAAAAAAAAATCAATATTTTTAACTTTTCGAAATTCTTTCAATCTTGTAACTATTTTAGTCATAACTCCTTGCGACACTTTTTTAAATCCAACTTTCAATTTTATCCAACTCTTTACAACTTCTAATTTTTTTTCTTTTGACAAAACAGATCCGAAATAACTATCGTAGAGGTGTTAAGTTAAGACAAACATTTTAATCGTGATTTTATGTGATTCTATGAGTTAAAATGTTGAATGGTCTAAATCACCAAATTGTTGGTCACTAACAATTTTTCTATTAATGGTAGGTTGAAGATTTCATCCGCTCCACTGATAAAACGAAACTATTTTGTAACTATTAACTGACAAAGAATGAATTACATGTACATACTATTTTGTAACTACCGAAAATTACAAATAATAATAAGATTTTATATAATACTTGAGTCTTACAAATTTAATGTATTATTTAATACTTTGTTACTAATATCTTAACTTTTAAACGAAATTTAAACAAGGAAATTTGTCATCAAATTTCAAGAAACACACTAATCCTTTCTCTTTTTTTCGCTAAAAAGTTTTAAAAATTACAAATTAAACTACAATATTTTAACTAAACAATCCTTGATACGAAGATATGCAAAGTAATTTCATTGGCAACCCCCCCCCCCCCCCAAAAAAAAGAGCATACGCGACGGCTCGACCACGAAAGCGGATACCCCTTCCCAGGTGGTGGGCCGAATTATTTTTGTCCATTTGTGGCAATTTTTTATTTTTTTTAATTCCAATTTGTTTTTAATCTGATTGGAGATGGTGTAGACAAATGGAGAATTTGTAAATGGATGGCTGTGACTCCTTTAATGGTCACTGACGTGTCCAATATGTATTCTGTCTGCCAAGTTATAATTTTGACTTATATTAGGGGTTAGAACAATTCTCAAGTACTTAATCCCAAAATTTCAATGGTTTCAACTCCTAAGTTTTGATAATAGATTACATCGGTTCGGCTTTGATTCTTAACAAAAGTTTCTGAAGTTGAATAACGAATGATCAAATTATAAAATTTTAGAGAAAAATTAAGAGATTCGTATAATCTTTTCAAAGATCCTTTCACATCTTGATTTCTCGTATATTTCCTGAGTTTTGTTCTTTTATTCAATCTTTTTAGAAGTGTTTTATGAACTCTGTAATAACTAAACGTTCTTTTTTTAAGTGTCTTAATTGTACTGTAATTCCTAATTTTTAGGAATTGAATTTAATTCTTGTTCACATTGCAATTCGTAGAAAGTAGGAACTAGAATTGATTTTGTTCACATAGATCTAACTACACAAAGGTTCATATGCAGATTATGTAATCACAAAACGCAAATATATTAAGGAATGCATAATCAAATACACTGTTACAATTAGAAGTTATCTTAGTCCTGTGCTGTTTAACTTAATTTTTTCCTTAGAATAATTTCCGTTCTCACAATCCAACATAAATGAGTTTAGTTTAGTTTAGTTCAGTTTATTTCAACGAAAATAAATTTACTTTAATTCAGTCAATCAAAATAAGTTAAAAGGAACATGTTTTTAACATGTGTAGACCACACCTAATTGCACGCAAACCACACCTCATTGCACGCAAACCACACAAAGGGGCATGCCCTTCAATTACTAGCTAGCCAGCTCACATTCACATAGACACCCTCTTGATTAAAATATGAGCCACCAGAACAACTACTTTAATTCAAGAAAGCATATTAATTAAACTGATTACATATGCACGCACAGCCATTAACTTTTGCACTCTTCAATGAAAAATCAACACACACACACATATATACCCTCTTCTCAAAATGCAATGAAAAAGGAGTCAAGGGATCTAAGAAGCACAACAGAGAATCTTCCTACTCAAGAAGGGTACTTTAGTAATTTCAGCCCTTCACTTTCAAAATTTGTCCTACTGTATTACTCGTTGTCTCAGGCTATAAATACACAACCCCTGAATTTCATTTTCTCACCTGCACTTGCTTTGAAGGAACCATCAGTACAAAAGTACAAATCCATCCCCAGCCCCCCCCCCCCCCAAAAAAAAAGGAATGAGGGGAACAAATACAGGATCATTGCATAAGATGACATGGTTAAGGTGGAATTCCCCAACACCTTACTTGTTCATTGGGATAATCCTACTTCTAGGCTTGATTGCTGCTGCATTGGTCATCCTAGCTTGCTCCTACCGGAAGCGGCCCGGCCCCTCGGCCTCTGATGACGATGAATGGTCGGTGCCCGGGAAGCGAACCGCCCTCGAACTCGATCCCGGGCCCAAGATTGTTGTGATCATGGCTGGGGATGACAAGCCCACTTACCTTGCCAAGCCAGTTCCTGCTAACCATGTTTGTAGATGTGGCTCTCAAGTCTAGACACAAGTTAAGCCTGTCTTAAAACTATGATCTGGTGCCTGTTTTTGTAGGAGTGTAGGAGGATTTCAGTAGGAAATCAAAAGCAATTTTGGGTGACTTTTCTCTCTCGCCCTTTTTTTAAAATTTCCATCACAAAATTGGGTAATTAATTAAAACATTATAATTAAGTTGGCAAGGGCCCAGTGCAATTTTGAGTGACTTCAAGCACCTTTATGTCTTATGATATGTGTAAAGCGGCTGCAACGTTCGATATAGAGGTGAGATTTCAATTCAAATAGTTATCAAAGAATTCTCATATACTTTTACCGATTGAGTTAACTAGTATCAGTATATCATATTCTAAACATTTCAAATTAAACCAATATATAGCTAGTTAAAATTTAAATAAGTTCATTTCAACAAAAATATCAACTTTTGATTGCAATTATTTCATTTTAAATTAAGAATATAATTTATAAAAAAAAAAACTACAAAGAAACATGTTTGGACAAGTGCTTCAGAAGTGATATTTATTTACTTACAAGTGCTCCATCAAATTCATTTTCAAAAAAGAACTTGAAACTTTGGAAAAGGGGCTTTGTGTTTGGTCACTCATCCTTCTTTTTGGACATCAACCCTTTTAACTTTATTATTATAGGGCTCTAATCACAAGGTAGTGAAAGGCTAAAAACCCACAACAGTAGATTATCAAGAATAGACAATACCTCCCCCCCCCCCCCCTCTCCCCTTTAATTGGACAGCCATCAACCCAAGAGAAGATGCCGCGAGAGCATACGTACCATTCCAATTAACCTAGCCTTATATATGGGAGAAGTGCACAAACATTATGAATAAATAATCTCTCTCTTTCTCGTGCCCTTAAAAGGAACGGTGTGAATAATCTTACGGGAGATCAAATCAGTAATGAAGATCATGAAAATCCCACTAGCAAGCTTCAATAAGTCAAAATCAATGGAAAGATTGATCTATCAAGATCATGATGAAGACTAACGAGAATAGAACATGATAAGTGATAACATGTAGGGTTAGAGATGTGTATTTGTGCTTCGGCTCATGTGATGTCTCACTCACTTGCTCTTCAGCAGCTTTTAGGTACCCGTTTAGAGAAACTCCATTCTTCGTATTAAGATCGATCTTAGAGATATGAGTGAGTTCAGAGATATTCTATGACAAAGCAATTGTTAAATTTTTTTGTATAAGAGTTCTTCAAAGTTAATTTTGATATGGATATTTATAAAAATTAATTACTAATATAAAATTTTTTGAAACTAAAAAATGGATAGTATTGTATGAAGTTTTTGAATCCGCCACTATTTGAAGGGTGTGAAATAGGTGTGATGATTAGTTTACCACCGATGCCCCTCCCTTATGGATATAATAGTCCACTGAGCTTACCCTAAATAAGATCTATTAGATCCTGAATTATCATATATATATTTATGTCTTTAAAAAAAAATTAAGGGTTAGAAAAACAAATGATTTTCTTTTCATTTCAAGTGGTTAGCACCTTAGGACTCAAATTATGGGGTTTTGAATTGAATGTATGTCCAAGTTCTTGTCTCCTGGTGGAACACTCGTTCGCCATTATGTCATCATTTTTAGTGTGCATCCAATTAACAAAAGCATAGAACAATTCAAGCAAAAGGAATCCTAAACTGGATGTTCTTTAGATTATTGATCATTCTTTTCCTCTTCCACTATTCTTTTTTTTTTTAAAAAAAAGTTTTATACCAAGAAAGTAAACACCAGCCCTTGAATTTTATATCTTCAATTTGCCCAATTTAAAAATAAAAAAAAAACTCAAAAAACAATAACCCCCCCAATCTGAACGGCAACGTAAAATCACGTAAAGCAGATGCTTGATCAATCATCTAAAGAGAAACTTGACTAAATTTCCCCTCACCCCTAAAAAACACACAGACACACACAAAAGATACAGTAATTCTTGTATAAAATGAATTTACTTACGATATAGTGTGATACGGATAGAAGTTGGTAACTTTTAATAGGTATAATCTTCTTTTATGATCAACCTTGAATGAATTACTAGTCACATGAAAATGAGCTAATAGTCATCTCAATCTCTATAAAATCACCTTCGAAAAGGTCGTTTCATCAAAAGATTTTCATAGGAAAGTCTCGCCGAAAGTTTGTGAAACAAAAAGGGAAAAAAAAGGAATTCCTGGTTGTGCCTTTTTACTAGAGCTAGCAAAGTTGTCCAACCCGAATATCCGAATTTGTCCGACCCAAAAAAAACCCTGTACGGTCATGAGTTTTTTATATTTCTATTGTCCACACCCAATTTTGACTCAAATTTAACATTGCCCAAATTATCCGATCCGAAAAAACTAAATATTACACATCAATTCTTTATCCAAATTTTAACATTATTTGATTTATTCGATCCAAATTCAATCCAAACCTGAATTTTTGTCCGCTCTACTTTTTACCCACAAAAAATGAAGTGTGAGTGTAAGCTGAGCAAGTTGTTGAGTGAGTGGAGAATGCGGCGACTGGGAAATGAGTATATGTTGATGACGCAGTTGAAGGTAGAGACAGGAGATGCTGAAAAGGCAAAAGAAAAAAAAAAGGAGAAAAAAAGGTGAGCAAAAGCAAGTGCTGTTGGTGATGATGGAAGACATCTGTGGGTGGTAATGGTGGTAGTGTACATTCACTGGGCACCCACTGCATGAATTGGATATATGCTTCGTATATTCTCTCTCAGTCTCTCTCCATTGATTGATTGATCGATGTTGTCAAGTAACTGATTTAGGCATTTATGTGATTCAAACATAGCTTGCGTAATAGCATGGCATTTTAGTATAAGATAATAACCAACTTTTTCTAGAGATGACTGTTTTTAATTCCATTAGGAGTAACGAATAACTGACGGCTCGTTTTTGTCGGTGATAAACCTGAGTGAAAATGAGAAGGGGTGAAAAGAAGTGAAAATGAATAAAATAGAGTGAAACTTGTTTGAAATGGTGAGAAGGGATGAAAAGGCTTGAAACATTAGATTTTACTCATAAAAAATATGGACGATAGATTAAAGCCCCATTTAAGTTATGTAGGTAATGTACATATGGACTAAGTGCAAAATAACATTATTTGAAGCTGCTTTTTTGTGCAAAGCCTTTTTGTGTCGATATTCATTTGAAATTTCAAACAAAACGGAAAAGAAAATGTCATGAACTCTCATATTTCAATGTAATAGAAGGATATTTTCACATCATTATGTAGAGTCGTCATTCATTAGCAAGGGATTTGAACAACCCATGCCCTGGAAACAAGGATTAAGATTCTCCAAAGTTGGACTAGGAGGGCAGACTGTCACAATCCACCTATTCAACGACTAAAATTTTTTTAGGAAATTTTTTTTTGGCCATTGTAATAAAGCTACTTTCCCCCAATAATACCTTCATTGATAATTTAAAATCTCAATTATTGAATGAATGAATGAAATATTACAATTACTCTCTAACTAACAAGGATTCTCTTATATAAAAATGAAATTAAAATATTTTGTTAACAATCACAATCCAAAATCACATGAAGCTTACTTTATGGGATGCAGAAACCAAAACTCACAACTTCAATTGGTAGCTGTGAAGTGGATGAGCATCTGCTAGGGAAGGTTCAGCAAAACTTACTGGAAGCCGAGTCAGATGTCATGTTTTGCTGTCGGTTGAATTTATCATGCCATAAGCCTACCCTACCCTGCCCCACACTGAGCCAGTGCTTTGCTCTGCTTTTGTTTTTTTATTGAAGTGCGCTTTGATTGGATAAAGCCTACGCCTTGAGTCAAACTCATGTGAAAACAAAACAAAAAAACAGAGTCGTCAAATCAGGCTGAATTAAAATTATCAGTGGATTTGATAACCTATTTAACTCGGCTTGTGAAATATGAATGCACCCAATTTGGGTCGCTTTCAGTCAAGAAGTGGGCTGTCATTTGTTAAATGGGCCCAAGCCCACCTAGTAACAGCATACATAAAAGTGAGACAACAAAATACAGTTTGACATTCTATAAAGTTTTCCAGTTGACAGAGGAGCTGCTTGGGTTTGAAAAATGAAGGGTAAGTTGGAACTGAAAAGGCCAATTCATTCTCCCTGGAAGATAGAAAATACTGGCTGTCATCTTCCCAGGCTTTTTAGTCTATATATCTTCCAGTTCCCCAACTTTGAAACGTAACCTTAGATCTCAGATAAATAAATAAGCGATACGAAAAATTAGGCGTGAATGAAATAAAAAAAATAAAATACTAACAATCTAGCAGGAGGACATCAATACCTCATCTCTAAGGCTCCGTTTGATCCTTAAAAAATTTGATGGAAAGAAAAGTTGAAAGAAAAAAATGTGAAGGAAAAAAAAGTAGAGAGGAAATAAGTTTTTTCTTTCTTGTTTAGATTGAGAAAAAAATACAAAAATTTGAAGGAGAATTTGAATGTTGATAAACTACTTAAATCACGTCGAGGTTAGAGGAGGTTGAAAATTTTCCTCAAACTTTCCTCACAATTTTATGAAAAAAAATTTATTACTTATTTATTACAATTTTTCCGCCTAACTTCCTCCACATTTTTTTTCTTTGTGATTTTCTCTAAACCAAACATAAGAAAAACAGTAATTTTTTCAGATTTTTTTTCTTTCTACCAAATTTTTCAAGGTCCAAATGGAGCCTAAATCAAAGTAACTAAAAGTCAAAACACAGGCCACTACTAACTACTTAGGGC